>JAQPZY010000065.1:0-37126 GCA_029931535.1 Margaritifera margaritifera
TCTTGAGATTATTGGTTACATTTCAAAGCAATTCTGGCTTATAAGATTGGATACCAAACTTTTTTAATATATAGCTCATGAGACCTTGCCATGAGATCTAACATGGACTTGCTCATGTGCATTTTAACATGTAAATTAGGTGAAGAATATTGAAATAAGGCCTTGTGTAGCTTTATATGGATTAAATTTGCTAGATGTGGGTGAAATATTTTATGTGAGCTTATCTTGTTCTGCAAATGTTAACATGAGCATTTGGTTGCATGATGTTTTCAACTTTTTAACTGATGATAAACCTACAAAAGGGGTGTGGCTCCCATATACAAACTGTACAGGATATTGCCACTAGCATTATAATATTACTAATGTTTACAACAATAGTTTGACACAAAGTGTTCTGGAACTTTTCAAAAATAGACTAAATAGAATTATGTATATTTGGACCAGGGATAGTCCAAATTAATACAGAATGAGTACTCTGCAAAAATAATTTATAAAATGTTTTTTTTTTTGTGCATATAAAAATACAAAATGATCCTAACAGGTTTTGACTAAACAGCAGATTTTTCCACTGGCCTGCAGGGCCAGCTCACATGCAAATTAACTGGCAACCTAACACTAAAATCAGCTGACCCCTCATCAAACAAATAAAAATAATGAGAGTTCAGAATAATAATTTACTAACGCCTGTGGGCCTACGGCTGTGAAGTACGTAAACCTTGGGCCCTCGCACTAAAACCCACAAGCCAATAGAGATGGGGGGCCAGCAGCTGAACATCAAACCTGTCCCACTATGTTGGGCCTAAAAATTATATTTGAATACAGCAAAAGAAACCAAATAAATTCATGCATAATCATCTTTATGTACCTGTAGTTAAGATATGGAATAAAATCATAAACCTGATCATCATGCTTTTATTTTGAAATTACTACTTTATTCACTAGTCTTAGAGCTGTAAAATATCTGTAAAAAAAATCCAGTTATTGTTACTATTAAAACAGGCTGATTATTTAGTGGCGTTGACTTATAATAGAGCAAAATATAATATTCAAACAAGGCATATATAGTAATCAAAGAACCACATTACATGTACATCCAAATCTGGCATCTGATAATTATGTTCCTGAGCTGAATTTTATTCAGAATTTTTACATTGAAAACAAAACCCAAGCCCTATTTATTGAATGTTCACATCCAAAACTTTGCAACACAACAGGAAATGTTGGGGCAGAAAGCTTCAGACTGAGACATGCGCAAGCACATGAGTTTTCATGCAGGCTTTTCATGACTTAGAATATTCTCGGCTAAAGATATCAACCAAAAGTTTACTTTTTTTAAAATTTAATTTGTTGAGCTTAATTTGAGGCAGGCTTTTTGGAAATCAAAACTTTCTACATGTTAGCGAGTCTTTCAAGTCCTTATGTTTGATTTTTTCAACTTGTGCAAAGGCTTATATGAAGTATTTGAGCAAAAGGCTTATATTGCTTACTATATCTCACTTTGCATTTTATCAGCTTTTTATGTGTTGCAGCATAAGTTGGTAGATATATTTCCTGTTCAGGACAGTCAGGAAGTTCTTACAGATTCAACTGGGATGAATTTTTGTGCTTAAGGTTGCCATTCCCCCAGGTTCATTTTCTAAGAAACTCTATCTCTGTAGCATCAATGCAATGTCAGGCAATAGTAAATATGTTTTCATGTAGATTATTACAATCCCTTAAGTATCAAGATCTAGGTACACTGTGGACACTATATTTTCACACTTCCAGAGATCCTGCATTAACCTCGTATGCAATTGACCGTCAGTTTCATCAGACAACATTATAAATAAGCCCCGTTATTGGGATATGGTTAGGATGTGCAGAAGTTCATGTAATAGTTGTATGTAAATGACATCATCGAAGACTGATCATGTGGTGATCTCTGTGACAGTTATCTATAAATATAGATATGAAGTAAAATTAATATTACTTAATGCAAGAAATGAATTTAATTTATGTATGAGAAGATATGTTATCGGTTCCCTTATGTTTGCCATGACAACTCGGTGTCTTATCTTCATACTCCATTTACCATAACTTTTTGGAAACCTGTGTGCCTGGAATCCTTATCTATTTGGCATTTGGATCTGTACGCAGTTGTTTATTTGTTTTTGCAATAATATTAATTTTATTTTTGAATGATATTCACAATGACATAAAACAATATGCCCATTGTTCTTGCTGTGCAGTTAACATTGCCAGGCTGACAATGTGCAAATAGAGTGTTTCAAATTTGTATATGTATTTGTGAAAAACGCCCAATTCTAAATTCAAAAATCAAGAATAAAGAAATAGAAGGCGAAAAGAAATAACAGAAATCACATGAAAAAGAACATTCCCGAAATACTCTAGAAGTCCAATTAGGAAAGTTATACCATGTCTTGTTTCCTTGATATAAAAGATCACAAAAACACTGAAAACATGTTGAAAAGCTTTGGCTCCTTTTATGCAGTCAAAGGGAGATTTAAATATTGAACACATCCTTTCTAAGACCGACTTATTCATTTACACTTCAAGACACTATAGTCATTTACAACTTCAAGACGACATAAGTCATTTACACTTCACACACTTAGTCATATTACACATCAATGAATAAAAGTTTTGTTTCACCACACCAACTTTTAAAGTAGATACATAGTATTCTTCATTTATGCATCCATCCATACCGTCAATTAATAATAGATAATCAATAATAATAATAATAATAATAACAATAATGACTTTTTTATTTGATGAGTGGTAACTTAATAATAAAACACAAATAAGTATCTAGTCTCCCTTGACAGCATCAAGCTACTTTGTACAACAATTCTTCTAACATGCATGTATCATACTAATGATCACATGTACAGGGAAAACAGAACAAAATCCACACTATCTAATCAAAGTAACAAATAAATACATATGTCCTAATTAGCATTACTTAGCAACATATTCTAATCCATCCATCCATCACAACTTATTGCTTCCCAACTACTGTAAACATTAAAGCCATTTAGAGATGAAGAGATGAAACGTAGGTATTGCGAATACCATCATACACTATGAAGGTGTTGTTTTTGCCTATCAATATTGGGGGTGCTATCTCTTCAAGATCGTTAGGTCATAGGTGCAATATGTTACATTTTCCATAACACTTTTCCCCTTCATGCTTAATTTTTCATGTTTTCATATATCTAGAACATATGCACCATATAGCCCATTTATTTTAAGGCTGGAATGATCCATGTAAATGCTAATAAATTATCCTTATGCTCTCTAATTTAAAAGTATTTGAGATTATCTCAGGTATGAAACTTGAATATAACTAATGACAATCATTCACTATGAAGGATTGTGTTACATACTACATTGTGGGGATACCAAATTACCTCCAGGTCCAAGGTCATTGGGTTTTCATTATTTTTATTAGCTTTTCCCATCACACTTTTTCCTTTCTACTCGATAACTTTAAAGATCATTTGAGGTTAAGGAATGAAACCTTGGTATATTTTGTACATCATCACTAGTGTGTCATGTCACTTTGGGGGTGACTAGTCATTCAATAGTTTTATATTTTGCATCACAGTTTTCCCTTCCACTACACAGCTTTAACAGCTATTTTGAGATTAATGGAAGCAACTATGCATATAAACAATCGTTTAGGCAGGTGTGTTGTGTACCACATTGTTGGAATTATCTTCAGGATCAAGGTCATGGTGTTGATATGATGTATTCTCTAGCTGACCTGGTAGCCATAAGGCCAAGTGTTATATGATGCATTCTTAGCATGACCTAGCTAAGGCCATAAGGGCCAAGTGGTTATTAACTATAGCATTCTTAGCTGACCTGAGCCATAAGGTCAATGGTGTTACATGATAGCATTCTTGGAGCTGACCTGCCCATAAAAGGCACAAGTGTTTATATGATGCCATTCTTGAGCTGACCGCTGGCCAATGAAGGCCCAAGTGTTATATGATGTCATTCTTAGCTGACGCTGACCATTAAAAAGGGGCAAGCGTTATATGAATGCATTATCTAATCTGACCATGGCACATAACTGGGATAAAGGTGTTATATGATGCCATTATGACCTGACCTGGCCATAAGGCCAAGTGTAGATATGAGTGCATTCTTATCATGACCATTGGCCCATAAAGGCATAAGCTTGTTTATATGATGCATATTCTTAAGCTGGAACTCTGGCCATTAGAGGGCCGAAGTGTTATATGATTAGTATTCATAGGCTGGATACACTGGCCATAAGGCCAAGTGTTAATCATGATTGCATTCTTAACTGACCTGGCCATACAGGTCAACGTGTTATAATGATGCATTCAATTAAGGCTGACACTAGGTCCAATAAGGCCAAGTGTTATATCATGCATTCTTGAGCGTGAAATAATGGCCATGGAAGGTCCATACAGTGGTTATAATCTATATCGCATTCTTAAGACTGACCTGGCCAAAAGGCCAAGTATGCTTATAGTATGGACGCTTTGGGTCTAGACCATGAGTAACGTAACCCCATATCTCATTTAACCATCTTACCAACTTCTCAAAACTAAGTCAAACAAGCAATATTTTAAAAGCCAAGCATCCTAAGACTAGAAGCTACACTTTAAAATAATGGTCGAATGCTGCCATCAGATATGGGCGATCCATTAACTAAAAATAGAAAACCATTTAAATGACTTCATCAAGAATTTTGACCCAAACTTGAAAAGACAGTATCTTGATCCATAAAGAGCTTTCTTAAAATTTGTTTCAACATGATGCATGATCTTCCAATAAATATTGGCAGCCATTACTTAAAAACAGAAAAACCATATCTGACTATGAACTTCATAAGAACTGCTCAATCATAATTTATTGACCAAATTTGACAGAAATACCATCTTGGCATGGAGGTCTTTAAAATTTTGTTCTGAAAGGAGGCCATTATTACTAAGTGTCGTGTCATCTGAGAGAAGGCAATCTATAACCTCAGGGAGTTTTCTGTACCAATGACTGGTGCTTAGATGCCATGCATATACTGTGATGGCACAGCATCATTGTCATTGAGAACTATGATTTGGTTAAAAATCCTGATTTTAATCAGTTCCATTGACAAATACAGAACCAGTTGAATTTCCAACCTGTGCCTAGTTTAGGATATTGTTTGCAATAACCTGCAAAACATTTTTTCCATCTGAAAGTCAAATGAATTCTAAGCCAGGAATAACTATGGCGGACTAAACATTCTTCTGTTCTCTTAGTAATCGGATTCCCGATAGGGGATATTGACATTTTTTGTTTGCCATCATGGGTAGTCTAGCTTACTGTATTGTATGTGTACTGGTATATCTTGGGACAAGATAAAAATAAATACATTTTTTCTCACCCTGTCCCATAACTTATGTTAAGACTTTTTTTTCAACTAGATCATATGTCCCAAAACTTAAGAACCGAAAACAAAGTGTGTTGAATTTGCCTACCATACAACCCCCGGACTACGCCCCCTTTTTTTTTCCCCCCGCTCAGCACTTGATGCTACGAATAAGGTAATTAAATTAAACGTTTATTTGATAATAAAGCAAAAAGAAACTAACCTTGTATACTTGTTCTCATTTATTCCTACTTTTTTGTT
This sequence comes from Margaritifera margaritifera, assembly GCA_029931535.1. Taxonomy (NCBI): domain Eukaryota; kingdom Metazoa; phylum Mollusca; class Bivalvia; order Unionida; family Margaritiferidae; genus Margaritifera; species Margaritifera margaritifera. The sequence goes on from JAQPZY010000065.1 coordinate 5,651, forward strand.
CTCTCATAAGCAATTATATGTATATAAAAGACACAAACATACTCCACGTAATCACTAACATATCCACTAACACCAACATGGTCGAGTAATGTAAGGAGTAATCCCGGTCGTGATGAATTGCTTATGTCAGGTAACCAATATTTGACACAAAAGCACTGGTTTTTTAATTGGACATGAATATAGATAAATCGATATTCATTATTTGAGTTGTCCTACAGAAGTTTGGGAATACCCATAATAATTATAAAACTGAAAAATTAGGAATTCAGCAAAATCACAAACAATAAGAAATAGAGAGAACAGAGAAATAACAACCCGATGCTGCTTGTAAGGCAAACTCAGCAAATTCATTGCATGACCTGGTGATAAAGGTGCAAAATAACCTGAAAGGGTAGTAATTATTAAAAAATCAATATTAGAGAAATACATTCACCGTGTAGAGTAAATGGACAATATATTTCGCCTAGCATGGGAATAACACAATATATTCTTCAAGACAAGTAATTGGCCATGTATAACTATTTACCCTGCATGCTCAATCAATGCCATGTTTGTATCAGATTATGATTACAGGTGGCAAACAATAGAAGACTGGGTGGTGAATAAACACAGACTGGTAGCGAGCAATCAAAGCTCATTTGCTTCATACTTAACGCAGTAGGAATAGTCAAATACAAAGTTTATTTTATTACAACAAATCAAGGCAAAGCAGACCCTTTGGACTCCGATCTTTGGATTCTTTTTAAGTGTGCAGATTTTTTATATACAAAGTCGGCTGACCAACGGGAAGCCGGCTTTTGGGTTATCTTTTTAGCATTAAAGTATTCACGAGGAATTTTGAAAATAAATTGAAACAAGCTGGAACAGTCAGGGTCTGTAAAATACCACTTTGAGCAATCAAATACATTGTCGAAATGTACCGGTATTAAAGGATTTTGCCACAAACTGAACAAAAGTTGTTCAATTTGTGCAGGCATTGATCATCATAAGTTCAACATAAAATTTCTGTCAGCTGAATGATATGACTCTAATTGGCACTGGGCAGATAACAGAGGAAATATTACTTGGGAATTTAGAATCTAGACTTATGAAAAGCAATGAGCAAATATAAATCATCAACTCAAAACTTTTATTTGCATCAAACCAGTGTTTTTATACAGCAAAACAAAAAATAATCATACAATAGGGGTTCGCTCCAGCTTGCACGTATTTTGTCACATAAGTGCAAACATTTAGTCTCTCCTATATTGCCCATAAGATTTATCAAATTTTATTATTCCAAAAGTTTGCAGTTAAGAAGAAAAGTGTAAACAAACAATGACTGACAGGTGGTTATTATTTGAATATTTATTTAATAAAATATAAGGTTTCGAGTGGCACTTTTGTTACCAGAAGCTAAGCAACGATATTATGATTCAAAAGGTGTCCCAAAACTTTAATAATCGAAAAAAAACGATCTGTCCCAGAACATTACAGGTGCAACAAATAGATTTACGTTTATTAAAATTAATTGTATGGTGTCCCAAATCATATAACGGTGTCCCAAGATAGATGGGTAAAATAATCGCGTATGTCTCTTTATGAGAAATATGTTACCCCCTCAAACTCAGTTGGCGACAGTTATTTACATTGTTAAACCACTAACCACTTTTCACATAAATTTTTGTTCTATTGAACCTTCCTTATTAAACTACCCTTGCCAAAAATAATTTAGTAAACTCATTCTTAATCGCACATAGTAAATATCACCTTAAAAACTACTTCTAAAGTGATCATAACATACATTTTGTCCTTTGAATATGAACAGAGACAGCTTAATTAATTGTTTTGCTTTAAAAGCAATATCAGATTCATCGAGGCTTGCCGGATTAGTAAGTTCATAATGGGAACACGACACCTAATGTCAGTAAAGTTGGTGCCTTTTTTTTTCATATTTATTGGATTGACTCGCTGGATTGAAATGCTGAGGGTGTGATCATTTGTTGATGAGTGACATGTGTTTACACAAGTCAATGAAGCTGTGTTTAAAACACTTGCTATTAAGTCATACCAGCTTTCTTTTGTGTCACCATTCTTTGATTGGACGCAAGAATTTTGGTCACATATATCCAATATGATGTCAAGACGGTAGAGAATGTAGCACATGCAAACAAGTTATCAATGTACCACCATAGGCAGAGGGGTTAGTAATCAAGCATTCAGTACACCCGGAGGCCAGATAACGGTAGATAAAGTGATTATGGCATGAAAATAAACACTTACCAGACTTTTTAACAAAAAAGAAGAACTATAGAAAACTTGTTTTCATTCACAGTGACACTTCATTTTACAGTGCACCTTGCCATAGCAGACATCTCATGTAGCAAAACGACCAATTAAAAAATGAACATTTTTTAAAAATCCCCATTGAAAATCCTTATATAAATGTTCTTATTTTTTAGCAGACACCTATCTAACACAAAGTTGCGTATAACAGATGTTGTGACCTTGCATGTGCTATCAGGTGTAACAGATTTCAAGCCCAGATTGTTTTGACAGTTAAACTACAATGACCATTTTCCACTAGGTCAAATTACATCACAAATTCAACTAGCATTGATTTCATAACTGAAACGATTCTTGCTTCAGTCAGGTCGAAAAATGTAGTTACAGTGATGAGTATCCTAATGATAAAGTGGCAGCTCTGAATATCTTGTAAAGTTAAATAGTTCATGAATGAGTATGGGGTGACTATATCTGGATCAGATTAGCATATAGTTATTCATGTTCAAAAAGAAAATAATTACATTTCAAGGTATGATATAACACTGACATGAGTGAAGAACATTTATCGAAAGGTCAGTAATGCAGAGAAGTTTGTTTACTTCAGTTCAGGTGGATTACAATTACAAGGCCCATGTTTTTTGTTTGTTAGTACAATCATTAATGCTTATAAATGAAGATTGTTATGTTACAAATAAAGTAGATAATAGAAATGATAACTATATATACATTTAGAGATTTCCCCCAAATCACTGTTTACACACACAAAACGGACATATAAAGAGATATATATATATATATACATATATCACGCACAATTCAGCAGCAAAATTGATTATAATGACCCTCAGTTTGTTGTATGCACATCTTTCATGTTATATTCATTAACAAGTAGACCAGTATTTTCAAACTTTGTACAAAATGAAAATAAAACGTTAACAACTGAGCAAAAGGCAGAGGCAAAATGGGATGAGCAGATTTTTAAAATATTAAAATTTCTGTATTCTATTTACAGCTGATGTCCTGAAAGTAAGATGACATTATTATTATGCAAGCAGGTGATAATTGCAGAGAGTGGCACCATGATGTCACAGCTCAAAAACAATAACTCAGGCCTTCTTTACTGAAACTCAATAGTTTTTTCTTTCAAAGGAGGCAGTTGATAATAAAAGTCATAATTAAACTACTATTTTATGTTTAATATACCAAATGACTCATTGGATGCATTTAAAAAGATACTTTCAATGGTATATTACTGTAAACTTTACTTCCTATAAAATTTGACAAAAACTTGACTTAAAGCTTGTAGGATCAATTTGGACACAGAAATTCACAATATAGAATTGATAAACACCAATGAGACATATAGGATGTGGATAAATCACACCTTTGAACTTATGCCCACTGGAATAAGACCCAAAATTAATCTGATAGCTGTGCATAAGTAATTAGCATTTGACTTTGTTCTCATTGCAAACAAGGCATCAGAAACTGGTCTCTGCTTTTTGCTCTAATACTATCATTTGTAACTGACAGTTGAGTGGCTCTGCCTCTTCTTATGCTAATAAACTTTTAAAATCTTTTTCAGATGCCGACTCCAGAACTAGCAAGGAGTATGGTAAAAATCCCGCCTATTGCTGGACCTCGCTGACTCCCTGTCAGACCACTCCCATGTCTCAGAAGTGATTCTGGATTCTTGCATTGCCTCACCTAATCTTCACTCGCTTGAGCCTAGCCTTGTTTTGCCTTGTAATAACCTCACCTTGCTTAGCTTTGCCTAACATTGCCTAACCTAACCTTGCCTTGCTTTGCCTTAACTCGCTTCTCAGCTCACTTAGCTATGCCATGCCTAGCATTTCCTAACATCGCCTTGCCTTATTTTTCCTTGCTTCACTTTGACTCATCTCATTCTGCTTAGCTTTGCAGGCCTTGCTTAGTCTCACCTTGCCTCATTTAGCCTTGTGTAGCATAGCCTTGCGTTGCCTCATTGGCCTTGCATTGTTTTGTATATTATCTCATTTTCTGTCGCCAAGCCTTGCATTCCCACACGTTGCGTTGTTTAGCCTTGCCAAGCCTCATTTAGCCTAGCTTTGCCTAGCTTCACCTTGCTTAGTCTCATTAGCCTCACCTTGTTTTGTATCATTTTTACTTATTTTGCCACACCAGGCCTTGCCTAGCTGTGCTTTGCATCATTTTATCATGCATTGCTTATCTTTGCATCACCAGCTTTCCCTCATACCGTGCCTTGCTTAGCCTTAACATCTATAGATTCATAAATGATCTATACCACAATAAACTGGTGATGCATTGGTGGCCAAAATGTGTTTTCTTGCGATTAAGCATTTTCCTGAATTGTTATAATATCAACTGCACATGAATAATTAATTGTTCCATTTTCCTCATATACTTTACAGTGGGTTTCCATGTATACTCCTTACAAGGTAAGTTAAATTCATAACTGATCTATACCACAATAAACTGGTGATGCATTGGTGGCCAAAATGTTTTTTATTGTGGTTAAGCATTTTCCTGAATTATTATAATATCCACTGCACATGAATAATTTATTTTTTTTCCATTTTCCTCATATACTTTACAGTGGGTTTCTATGTATACTCCTTACAAGGTAAGTTAGATTCATAACTGATCTGTACCACAATAAACTGGTGATGCATTGGTGGTCAAAACCTGTTATAATATCCACTGCACATGAATAATTTATTTTTCCATTTTCCTCAGATATACTTTACGTTGGGTTTGATATGTGTTTACCCGCATGCAATGTTTACATTTGGATTACATATGTGCCATCATTTACATTGTTTACATTGGGGTTTCCTTTGTGACCCAACTTATTTTGTTTTACATTGGAGTTGACTGTGTGCCTCAACTTATTTTATTTTACATTGGGTTTGACAGTGCACCTCCATTTATTTTATTTTTACATTGTGGCTGACTGTGTGTCCTCATTTCATGGCCTTTATCCCAAGATTGATGGCATGCCGCCACCTATATATTGCAGGTATTTGCTCCTTTTGTGTTGAACACTTAGAGCCATTATTTCTCCTATTGTTTCTATGTATACCACTTGCAATGTAAGTTAACATCTATAGATTAATAAGCGATCTATACCACAATAAACTAGTAAAGTATTGGTGGCCAAAATGTGTTTTATTGCAGTTAAGTATTTTCCAGAATAGTTATAATATCCACTGCACATGAATAATTTTTTTTTTTTCCATTTTCCTCATATACTTTACAGTGGGTTTCTATGTATACTCCTTACATGGTAAGTTAGATTCATAACTGATCTAGACCACAATAAACTGATGATGCATTGATGGTCAAAATGTGTTATGATATCCACTGCACATGAATAATTTATTTTTTCTATTTTCCTCAGATATATTTTACATTGGGTTTGATATGTGTTTACCCTGCATACAATGTTTGCATTTGGATTACATATGTACCCTCATTTACATTGGGGTTGACTTTGTGACCCATCTTATTTTGTTTTACATTGGAGTTGACTGTGTGCCTCAACTTATTATATTTTATATTGGGGGTTGAGAGTGCTCCTCCATTTATTTATTTTTATATTGTGGCTGACTGTGTGTCCCCATTTCATGCCTTTATCCCAAGATTGAGTGCATGCCACCACCTATATATTGCAGGTATTTGCTCCTTTTGTGTTGAACACTTAGAGCCATTATTTCTCCTATTGTTTCTATGTATACCCCTTGCAATGTAAGTTAGCATCTATATATTTCATAAGTGATCTATACCACAATAAACTGGTGATGCATTGGTGGCCAAAATGTGTTTTCTTGCGGTTAAGCATTTTCCCTAAAGTAGTTTATATCTACTGCACATGAATAATTATTGTTCCATTTTCCTCATATACTTTACAGTGGGTTTCCATGTATACTCCTTACAAGTAAGTTAAATTCATACACTGATCTATACCACAATACACTGGTGAATGCATTGGTGGCCAGAAATGTTGTTTTTATTGCGGTTAAGCATTTTCCTGAATATATTAAAATATCCACTGCACATGAATAATTTATTTTTTCCATTTTCCTCATATACTTTACAGTGGGTTTCTATGTATACTCCTTACACGGTAAGTTAGATTCATAACTGATCTGTACCACAATAAACTGGTCATGCATTGGTGGTCAGAATGTGTTATAATATCCACTGCACATGAATAATTTATTTTTTCTATTTTCCTCAGATATACTTTACATTGGGTTTGATATGTGTTTACCACATTCAATGTTTACATTTGGATTACATATGTACCCTCATTTACATTTTTTACATTGGGGTTTCCTTTGTGACCCAACTTATTTTGTTTTTCATTGGAGTTGACTGTGTGCCTCAAACTTATTTTTTTTTACATTGGGGTTGACAGTGCACCTCCATATATTTTATGTTTACATTGTGGCTGATTGTGTGTCCAAATTTCATGGCCTTTATCCCAAGATTGATGGCATGCCACCACCTATATATTGCAGGTATTTGCTCCTTTTGTGTTGAACACTTAGAGCCATTATTTCTCCTATTGTTTCTATGTATACCACTTGCAATGTAAGTTAACATCTATAGATTCATAAGTGATCTATACCACAATAAACTAGTAAAGTATTGGTGGCCAAAATGTGTTTTATTGTGATTAAGTATTTTCCAGAATTGTTATAATATCCACTGCACATGAATAATTTATTTTTTTCATTTTTCTCATATACTTTATATTTCAGGTGTCTGCTCCTTCGGTGTTGAACATCAAAAGCCATTAGTTCTCCCATCGTTTGTATGTATACTCCTTACAAGGTACGTTAACACCTATATATATATAACTGATCTTTAGCAGAATAAACTGGTGATGCATTGGTGGCCAAAATGTGTTTTATTGCAGTTAAGCATTTTCCTGAATTATTATAATATCCACTGCACATGAACAATTTATTTTTTCCATTTTCCTTTTATACTTTACAGTGGATTTCTATGTATACTCCTTACACGGTAAGTTAGATTCATAACTGATCTAGACCACAATAAACTGATGATGCATTGATGGTCAAAATGTGTTATAATATCCACTGCACATGAATAATTTATTTTTTCTATTTTCCTCAGATATATTTTACATTGGGTTTGATATGTGTTTACCTGCATACAATGTTTGCATTTGGATTACATATGTACCCTCATTTACATTGGGGTTGACTTTGTGACCCATCTTATTTTGTTTTACATTGGAGTTGACTGTGTGCCTCAACTTATTATATTTTATATTGGGGTTGACAGTGCACCTCCATTTATTTTATTTTTATATTGTGGCTGACTGTGTGTCCCCATTTCATGGCCTTTATCCCAAGATTGATGGCATGCCACCACCTATATATTGCAGGTATTTGCTCCTTTTGTGTTGAACACTTAGAGCCATTATTTCTCCTATTGTTTCTATGTATACCCCTTGCAATGTAAGTTAGCATCTATATATTCATAAGTGATCTATACCACAATAAACTGGTGATGCATTGGTGGCCAAAATGTGTTTTCTTGCGGTTAAGCATTTTTCTGAATTGTTATAATATCGACTGCACATGAATAATTAATTGTTCCATTTTCCTCATATACTTTACAGTGGGTTTCCATATATACTCCTTACAAGGTAAGTTAAATTCATAACTGATCTATACCACAATAAACTGGTGATGCATTGGTGGCCAAAATGTGTTTTATTGCGGTTAAGCATTTTCCTGAATTATTATAATATCCACTGCACATGAATAATTTATTTTTTCCATTTTCCTCATATACTTTACAGTGGGTTTCTATGTATACTCCTTACACGGTAAGTTAGATTCATAACTGATCTGTACCACAATAAACTGGTCATGCATTAGTGGTCAGAATGTGTTATAATATCCACTGCACATGAATAATTTATTTTTTCTATTTTCCTCAGATATACTTTACATTGGGTTTGATATGTGTTTACCCACATTCAATGTTTACATTTGGATTACATATGTACACTCATTTACCTTTTTTACATTGCGGTTTCCTTTGTGATCCAACTTATTTTGTTTTTCATTGGAGTTGACTGTGTGCCTCAAACTTATTTTTTTTTACATTGGGGTTGACAGTGCACCTCCATATATTTTATGTTTACATTGTGGCTGATTGTGTGTCCAAATTTAATGGCCTTTATCCCAAGATTGATGGCATGCCACCACCTATATATTGCAGGTATTTGCTCCTTTTGTGTTGAACACTTAGAGCCATTATTTCTCCTATTGTTTCTATGTATACCACTTGCAATGTAAGTTAACATCTATAGATTCATAAGTGATCTATACCACAATAAACTAGTAAAGTATTGGTGGCCAAAATGTGTTTTATTGTGATTAAGTATTTTCCAGAATTGTTATAATATCCACTGCACATGAATAATTTATTTTTTTCATTTTTCTCATATACTTTATATTTCAGGTGTCTGTTTAACATCAAAAGCCATTATTTCTCCCATCGTTTGTATGTATACTCCTTACAAGGTATGTTAACACCTATATTTATAAAACTGATCTATAGCAGAATAAACTGGTGTTGCATTGGTGGCCAAAATGTTTTATTGCAGTTAAGCATTTTCCTGAATTATTATAATATCCACTGCACATGAATAATTTATTTTTTCCATTTTCCTTTTATACTTTACAGTGGATCTCTATGTATACTCCTTACACGGTAAGTTAGATTCATAACTGATCTAGACCACAATAAACTGATGATGCATTGATGGTCAAAATGTGTTATGATATCCACTGCACATGAATAATTTATTTTTTCCATTTTCCTCATATACTTTACAGTGGGTTTCTATGTATACTCCTTACATGGTAAGTTAGATTCATAACTGATCTAGATCACAATAAACTGATGATGCATTGATGGTCAAAATGTGTTATGATATCCACTGCACATGAATAATTTATTTTTTCTATTTTCATCAGGTGTACTTTACATTGGGTTTGATATGCCTTGCCTTGTGTATTGCCTTATTACGTCTTGTCTGGATGTTTTTGCCTTGCCTCGTGGGTGAGTTTGACAGTAAAAATATTAACCAATTTATGTTTGATATTATTAATATATTTATTGATATCTTTAAAATTCACAGTACATTATAATATTTGTGTTACAAGAAAAATGTACATTTCTCTTCTCCCCCCCCCCATTTCAGTCCTATTGTCAGATTGAATTGGGACACATGATGAAGGTTTACCTTTTCTTAAAAGTATAATTGTTGTTAATACATATTTCCTCTCGATTTGTTGGCCCTGATGATTGCATATTTTGTATAGTTAAAAATGTAGATTTCTTAGGTAGATAGAATCTCAAAGGTCAACGTCACATTGAATGATAAAAGAAAAATGGCTTCTGCACTATAACTCAAATTCTGTATCATCTACAGTTACCAAACTTTGTGGATTGCATTTGGTATAAGAAAGAATGCCATTCATTTTTGGAGTCAAAAGATGAAAAGTCATTGTCACTGTGACTGATATAATATAGAACTGATTGGTTTTTGACATAATAACATAAGTTCTATATGACATATCCTCAAGGTCGGAGTGATCGAAGGATTTTCTGCTACCCAAAGCACTGGTGCCTGGAACCATATGGGTATACCAGGACCGAATCCTTGCTGGGGCCAGAAGAGTAGTCCTGAGATAGTCAGTCATCCTTTTTTATTTTACCACAATTTTTTTTACCCCCCCCCCCCGAAATTTATATATTTTTTTTATATATTTTTTCTCTCTCTCTACTTTAATTAATTTTATACCATAACAACACCGATCCCCTACTAAACAATTAACCCAAACATCTGTCATACGGATTGGGCTGTGGTCTGATGCGATTTTTTCGGTCACGCTTTTATACAGGTGCTAGGTATCATACTAGCATACAACTGGGCGGAATCCCTGCGTATCCTCAAGGTCGGAGTGATCGTAGGATGTTCTGCTATCCAAAGCACTGGTGCCTGGAACCATACGGGTATACCAGGACTGAATCCTTGCTGGGGCCGGAAGACTAGTCCTGAGATAGTCAGTCGTCCTTTTTATTTTACCATAATTTCTTTTAACCCCCCCCCCCAATTTTTTTTTTTTTATTTAACTTTTTCTCTCTCTCTACTTTAACTAATTTTATACCATAACAACACTGATCCCCTACTAAACAATTAACCCAAACATCTGTCATACGGATTGGGCTCTGGTCTGATGCGAGTTTTTCGGTCACACTTTTAAACAGGTGCTAGGTATCATACTAGCATACACCTGGGCGGAATCCCTGTGTATCCTCAAGGTCGGAGTGATCGTAGGATTTTCTGCTACCCAAAGCACTGGTGCCTGGAACCACACGGGTATACCAGGACTGAATCCTTGCTTGGGCTGGAAGACTAGTCCTGAGATAGTTAGTCGTCCTTTTTATTTTACCACAAGTAATTTTTTTTCCCCCCCCCAAATTTTTTAATTTTTTAAAAAATTTTTTCTCTCACTTTACTTTCACTAATTTTATACCATAACAACACCGATCCCCTACTAAACAATTAACCCAAACATCTGTCATATGGATTGGGCTCTGGTCTGATGCGAGCCTTTCGGTCACGCTTTTCAACAGGTGCTAGGTATCATACTAGCATACACCTGGGCAGAATCCCTGCGTATCCTCAAGGTCGGAGCGATCGTAGGATTTTCTGCTACCCAAAGCACTGGTGCCTGGAACCATACGGGTATACCAGGACTGAATCCTTGCTTGGGCTGGAAGACTAGTCCTGAGATAGTCAGTCGTCCTTTTTATTTTACCATAATTTTTCTTTCCCCCCCGCCCAAATATTTTTATTTTTATTTTTATTTTTTCTCTCTCTGTACTTTAACAAATTTTATGCCATAACAACACCGATCCCCTACTAAACAATTAACGCAAACATCTGTCGTACGGATTGGGCTCTGGTCTGATGCGAGTTTTTCGGTCACACTTTTCAACAGGTGCTAGGTATCATACTAGCATACACCTGGGCAGAATCCCTGCGTATCCTCAAGGTCGGAGTGATCGTAGGATTTTCTGCTACCCAAAGCACTGGTGCCTGGAACCATACGGGTATACCAGGACTGAATCCTTGCTGGGGCCAGAAGACTAGTCCTGAGATAGTCAGTCATCCTTTTTTATTTTACCACAATTTTTTTTAACCCCCCCCCAAATTTCTTTATTTTTTTATATATTTTTTCTCTCTCTCTACTTTAACTAATTTTATACCATAACAACACCGATCCCCTACTAAACAATTAACCCAAACATCTGTCGTACGGATTGGGCTCTGGTCTGATGCGAGTTTTTCGGTCATGCTTTTAAACAGGTGCTAGGTATCATACTAGCATACACCTGGGCGGAATCCCTGCGTATCCTCAAGGTCGGAGTGATCGTAGGATTTTCTGCTACCCAAAGCACTGGTGCCTGGAACCATACGGGTATACCAGGACTGAATCCTTGCTGGGGCTGGAAGACTAGTCCTGAGATAGTCAGTCGTCCTTTTTATTTTACTACAATTTTTTTTTTAACCACCCCCCCTCCAAATTTATTTATTTATTTTTTTTATTTTTTCTCTCTCTCTTTACTTTAACTAATTTTATACCATAACAACACCGATCCCCTACTAAACAATTAACCCAAACATCTGTCGTACGGATTGGGCTCTGGTCTGATGCGAGTTTTTCGGTCACGCTTTTAAACAGGTGCTAGGTATCATACTAGCATACACCTGGGCGGAATCCCTGCGTATCCTCAAGGTCGGAGTGATCGTAGGATTTTCTGCTACCCAAAGCACTGGTGCCTGGAACCATACGGGTATACCAGGACTGAATCCTTGCTGGGGCCGGAAGACTAGTCCTGAGATAGTCAGTCGTCCTTTTTATTTTACCTTAATTTTTTTTTTAACCCCCCCCCAAACTTTTTTTATTTTTTTATTTTAATTTTTTCTCTCTCTCTACTTTAACTAATTTTATACCATAACAACACCGATCCCCTACTAAACAATTAACCCAAACATCTGTCGTACGGATTGGGCTCTGGTCTGATGCGAGTTTTTCGGTCATGCTTTTAAACAGGTGCTAGGTATCATACTAGCATACACCTGGGCGGAATCCCTGCGTATCCTCAAGGTCGGAGTGATCGTAGGATTTTCTGCTACCCAAAGCACTGGTGCCTAGAACCATACGGGTATACCAGGACTGAATCCTTGCTAGGGCCAGAAGACTAGTCCTGAGATAGTCAGTCCTTTTTATTTTACCTCAATTTTTTTTTTTACACCCCCCCCAAAATTTTATAATTTTTTTAAAAAAATTTTCTCTCTCTCTACTTTAATTTTATACCATAACAGCACCGATCCCCTACTAAACAATTAACCCAAACATCTGTCGTACGGATTGGGCTCTGGTCTGATGCGAGTTTTTCGGTCATGCTTTTAAACAGGTGCTAGGTATCATACTAGCATACACCTGGGCGGAATCCCTGCGTATCCTCAAGGTCGGAGTGATCGTAGGATTTTCTGCTACCCAAAGCACTGGTGCCTGGAACCATACGGGTATACCAGGACTGAATCCTTGCTAGGGCCAGAAGACTAGTCCTGAGATAGTCAGTCGTCCTTTTTATTTTACCATAATTTTTTTTTAACCCCCCCCCTCGAAATGTTTTTAATTTTTTATTTTTTTTTCTCTCTCTCTACTTTAACTAATTTTATACCATAACAACACCGATCCCCTACTAAACAATTAACCCAAACATCTGTCGTACGGATTGGGCTCTGGTCTGATGCGAGTTTTTCGGTCATGCTTTTAAACAGGTGCTAGGTATCATACTAGCATACACCTGGGCAGAATCCCTGCGTATCCTCAAGGTCGGAGTGATCGTAGGATTTTCTGCTACCCAAAGCACTGGTGCCTGGAACCATACGGGTATACCAGGACTGAATCCTTGCTGGGGCCAGAAGACTAGTCCTGAGATAGTCAGTCATCCTTTTTTATTTCACCACAATTTTTTTTACCCCCCCCCAAATTTCTTTATTTTTTTTATATATTTTTTCTCTCTCTCTACTTTAACAAATTGTATACCATAACAACACAGATCCCCTACTAAACAATTAACCCAAACATCTGTCGTACGGATTATGCTCTGGTCTGATGCGAGCTTTTCGGTCACGCTTTTAAACAGGTGCTAGGTATCATACTAGCATACACCTGGGCGGAATCCCTGCGTATCCTCAAGGTCGGAGTGATCGTAGGATTTTCTGCTACCCAAAGCACTGGTGCCTGGAACCATACGGGTATACCAGGACTGAATCCTTGCTGAGGCCGGAAGACTAGTCCTGAGATAGTCAGTCGTCCTTTTTATTTTGCCATAATTTCCCCCCCCCCCCCGCCTTAATATTTTTATTTTTATTTTTATTTTTTCTCTCTCTGTACTTTAGCAAATTTTATGCCATAACAACACCGATCCCCTACTAAACAATTAACGCAAACATCTGTCGTACGGATTGGGCTCTGGTCTGATGAAATTTTTTCGGTCACGCTTTTAAACAGGTGCTAGGTATCATACTAGCATACACCTGGGCGGAATCCCTGCGTATCCTCAAGGTCGGAGTGATTGTAGGATTTTCTGCTACCCAAAGCACTGGTGCCTGGAACCATACGGGTATACCAGGACTGAATCCTTGCTTGGGCCAGAAGACTAGTCCTGAGATAGTCAGTCCTTTTTATTTTACCTCAATTTTTTTTTTAACCCACCCCCCCAACTTTTTTTATTTTTTTTATATATTTTTTCTCTCTCTCTACTTTAACTAATTTTATACCATAACAACACCGATCCCCTACTAAACAATTAACCCAAACATCTGTCGTACGGATTGGGCTCTGGTCTGATGCGAGTTTTTCGGTCATGCTTTTAAACAGGTGCTAGGTATCATACTAGCATACACCTGGGCGGAATCCCTGCGTATCCTCAAGGTCGGAGTGATCGTAGGATTTTCTGCTACCCAAAGCACTGGTGCCTGGAACCATACGGGTATACCAGGACTGAATCCTTGCTGGGGCCGGAAGACTAGTCCTGAGATAGTCAGTCGTCCTTTTTATTTTACCATAATTTCTTTTACCCCCCCAAAATTTTATAATTTTTTTAAAAAACATTTTCTCTCTCTCTACTTTAATTTTATATCATAACAGCACCGATCCCCTACTAAACAATTAACCCAAACATCTGTCGTACGGATTGGGCTCTGGTCTGATGCGAGTTTTTCGGTCACGCTTTTAAACAGGTGCTAGGTATCATACTAGCATACACCTGGGCGGAATCCCTGCGTATCCTCAAGGTCGGAGTGATCGTAGGATTTTCTGCTACCCAAAGCACTGGTGCCTGGAACCATACGGGTATACCAGGACTGAATCCTTGCTGGGTCCGGAAGACTAGTCCTGAGATAGTCAGTCGTCCTTTTTATTTTACCGCTATTTTTTTTAACCCCCCCAAAAAAAATTTATTAATTTTTTTACTTATTTTTTCTCTCTCTCTACTTTAACTAATTTTATACCATAACAACACCGATCCCCTACTAAACAATTAACCCAAACATCTGTCGTACGGATTGGGCTCTGGTCTGATGCGAGTTTTTCGGTCATGCTTTTAAACAGGTGCTAGGTATCATACTAGCATACACCTGGGCGGAATCCCTGCGTATCCTCAAGGTCGGAGTGATCGTAGGATTTTCTGCTACCCAAAGCACTGGTGCCTGGAACCATACGGGTATACCAGGACTGAATCCTTGCTGGGGCCGGAAGACTAGTCCTGAGATAGTCAGTCGTCCTTTTTATTTTACCACAATTTTTTTTTAACCCCCCCGCTTAAATTTTTTTATTTTTTTATTTTTTTTTTCTCTCTCTCTACTTTAACTAATTTTATACCATAACAACACCGATCCCCTACTAAACAATTAACCCAAACATCTGTCGTACGGATTGGGCTCTGGTCTGATGCGAGTTTTTCGGTCACGCTTTTAAACAGGTGCTAGGTATCATACTAGCATACACCTGGGCGGAATCCCTGCGTATCCTCAAGGTCGGAGTGATCGTAGGATTTTCTGCTACCCAAAGCACTGGTGCCTGGAACCATACGGGTATACCAGGACTGAATCCTTGCTTGGGCTGGAAGACTAGTCCTGAGATAGTTAGTCGTCCTTTTTATTTTACCACAAGTAATTTTTTTTAACCCCCCCGCAAATTTTTTAATTTTTTTTAAAATTTTTTCTCTCACTTTACTTTCACTAATTTTATACCATAACAACACCGATCCCCTACTAAACAATTAACCCAAACATCTGTCGTACGGATTGGGCTCTGGTCTGATGCGAGTTTTTCGGTCATGCTTTTAAACAGGTGCTAGGTATCATACTAGCATACACCTGGGCGGAATCCCTGCGTATCCTCAAGGTCGGAGTGATCGTAGGATTTTCTGCTACCCAAAGCACTGGTGCCTGGAACCATACGGGTATACCAGGACTGAATCCTTGCTGAGGCCGGAAGACTAGTCCTGAGATAGTCAGTCGTCCTTTTTATTTTACCATAATTTCCCCCCCCCCCTTAATATTTTTATTTTTATTTTTATTTTTTCTCTCTCTGTACTTTAACAAATTTTATGCCATAACAACACCGATCCCCTACTAAACAATTAACGCAAACATCTGTCGTACGGATTGGGCTCTGGTCTGATGCAAGTTTTTCGGTCACGCTTTTCAACAGGTGCTAGGTATCATACTAGCATACACCTGGGCGGAATCCCTGCGTATCCTCAAGGTCGGAGTGATCGTAGGATTTTCTGCTACCCAAAGCACTGGTGCCTGGAACCATACGGGTATACCAGGACTGAATCCTTGCTGGGGCCAGAAGACTAGTCCTGAGATAGTCAGTCATCCTTTTTTATTTTACCACAATTTTTTTTACCCCCCCCCCAAATTTCTTTATTTTTTTTATATATTTTTTCTCTCTCTCTACTTTAACTAATTTTATACCATAACAACACCGATCCCCTACTAAACAATTAACCCAAACATCTGTCGTACGGATTGGGCTCTGGTCTGATGCGAGTTTTTCGGTCATGCTTTTAAACAGGTGCTAGGTATCATACTAGCATACACCTGGGCGGAATCCCTGCGTATCCTCAAGGTTGGAGTGATCGTAGGATTTTCTGCTACCCAAAGCACTGGTGCCTGGAACCATACGGGTATACCAGGACTGAATCCTTGCTAGGGCCGGAAGACTAGTCCTGAGATAGTCAGTCGTCCTTTTTATTTTACCACAATTTTTTTTTAACCCCCCCCCCGGTCACAAATTTTTAAATTTTTTTTTTTAATTTTTTCTCTCTCTCTACTTGAACTAATTTTATACCATAACAACACCGATCCCCTACTAAACAATTAACCCAAACATCTGTCGTACGGATTGGGCTCTGGTCTGATGCGAGTTTTTCGGTCATGCTTTTAAACAGGTGCTAGGTATCATACTAGCATACACCTGGGCGGAATCCCTGCGTATCCTCAAGGTCGGAGTGATCGTAGGATTTTCTGCTACCCAAAGCACTGGTGCCTGGAACCATACAGGTATACCAGGACTGAATCCTTGCTGGGGCCGGAAGACTAGTCCTGAGATAGTCAGTCGTCCTTTTTATTTTACCACAATTTTTTTTTAACCCCCCGCCCCCGAAATGTTTTTATTTTTTTATTTTTTTTTCTCTCTCTCTACTTTAACTAATTTTATACCATAACAACACCGATCCCCTACTAAACAATTAACCCAAACATCTGTCGTACGGATTGGGCTCTGGTCTGATGCGAGTTTTTCGGTCACGCTTTTAAACAGGTGCTAGGTATCATACTAGCATACACCTGGGCGGAATCCCTGCGTATCCTCAAGGTCGGAGTGATCGTAGGATTTTCTGCTACCCAAAGCACTGGTGCCTGGAACCATACGGGTATACCAGGACTGAATCCTTGCTGGGGCCGGAAGACTAGTCCTGAGATAGTCAGTCGTCCTTTTTATTTTACCACAATTTTTTTTTAACCCCCCCCCCCCCGTCACAAATTTTTTAATTTTTTTTTTAATTTTTTCTCTCTCTCTACTTGAACTAATTTTATACCATAACAACACCGATCCCCTACTAAACAATTAACCCAAACATCTGTCGTACGGATTGGGCTCTGGTCTGATGCGAGATTTTCGGTCATGCTTTTAAACAGGTGCTAGGTATCATACTAGCATACACCTGGGTGGAATCCCTGCGTATCCTCAAGGTTGGAGTGATCGTAGGATTTTCTGCTACCCAAAGCACTGGTGCCTGGAACCATACGGGTATACCAGGACTGAATCCTTGCTAGGGCCGGAAGACTAGTCCTGAGATAGTCAGTCGTCCTTTTTATTTTACCACAATTTTTTTTTTAACCCCCCCCCCAAATTTTTTTATTTTTTTAAAAAAATTTTCTCTCTCTCTACTTTAATTTTATACCATAACAGCACCGATCCCCTACTAAACAATTAACCCAAACATCTGTCGTATGGATTGGGCTCTGGTCTGATGTTAGTTTTTCGGTCATGCTTTTAAACAGGTGCTAGGTATCATACTAGCATACACCTGGGCGGAATCCCTGCGTATCCTCAAGGTCGGAGTGATCGTAGGATTTTCTGCTACCCAAAGCACTGGTGCCTGGAACCATACGGGTATACCAGGACTGAATCCTTGCTGGGGCCGGAAGACTAGTCCTGAGATAGTCAGTCGTCCTTTTTATTTTACCACAATTTTTTTTTAACCCCCCCCCTCACAAATTTTTTAATTTTTTTTTTAAATTTTTTCTCTCTCTCTACTTTAACTAATTTTATACCATAACAACACCGATCCCCTACTAAACAATTAACCCAAACATCTGTCGTACGGATTGGGCTCTGGTCTGATGCGAGTTTTTCGGTCATGCTTTTAAACAGGTGCTAGGTATCATACTAGCATACACCTGGGCGGAATCCCTGCATATCCTCAAGGTCGGAGTGATCGTAGGATTTTCTGCTACCCAAAGCACTGGTGTCTGGAACCATACGGGCATACCAGGACTGAATCCTTGCTGGGGTCAAAAGACTAGTCCTGAGATAGTCAGTCGTCCTTTTTATTTTACCACAATTTTTTTTTTTGTAACCCCCCAAATATTTTTTTTAAAATTTTTTTTCTCTCTCTGCCTTAACTAATTTTATACCATAAAAACACCGATCCCCTACTAAACAGTCAGTCGTCCTTTTTATTTTACCACAAAAAAAGAACAAATGGAAACTTGTTTTCCTTCACAGTGACGCTTCATTTTACAGTGCACCTTGCCATAGCAGACATCTCAATGTAGCAAACACCAATTAAAAATGAACATTTTTAAAAAATCCCCATTGAAAATCCTTATATAAATGTTCTTTTATTTTAGCAGACACCTATCTAACACAAAGTTGCGTATAACAGATGTTGTGACCTTGCATGTGCTATCAGGTGTACAGATTTCAAGCCCAGATTGTTTGACAGTTAACTACAATGACCATTTTCCACTAGGTCAAATTACATCACAAATTCAGCTAGCATTGATTTCTTAACTGAAACGATCTTGCTTCAGTCAGGTCGAAAAATGTAGTTACAGTGATGAGTATCCTAATGATAAAGTGGCAGCTCTGAATATCTTGTAAATTAAATAGTTCATGAATGAGTATGGGTGACTATATCTGGATCAGATTTAGCATATAGTTATTCATGTTCTCAAAAAAAAAAAAATTACATTTCAAGGTATGATATAACACTGACTTGAGTGAAGAACATTTATCGAAAGGTCAGTAATGCAGATAAGTTTGTTTACTTCAGGTTCAGGTGGATTACAATTACAAGGCCCATGTTTTTTGTTTGTTAGTACAATCATTAATGCTTTATAAATGAAGATTGTATGTTAGAAATAAGAGTAGATAATAGAAATGATGACTATAATACATTTAGATTTCCCCCAAATCACTGTTTACACACACACACATATAAAGATATCTATATATATATACATATACACACGCACAATTCACCAGAAAATTGATTATAATGACCCTCAGTTTGTTGTATGCACATCTTTCATGTTATATTCATTAACAAGTTAGATCAGTATTTTCAAACTTTGTACAAAATGAAAATAAAACTTAACAACTGAGCGAAAGGCAGGGGCAAAATGGATGCCCAGATTTTAAAATATGAAAATTTCTGTATTCTATTTACAGCTGATGTCCTGAAAGTAAGATGACATTTATTATTATGTAAGCAGTGACAATTGCAGAGAGTGGCACCAATGATGTCTCGCTCAAAAACAATAACTCAGCCTTCTTTACTGAAACTCAATAGTTTTTTCTTTTCAAAGGAGGCAGTTGATAATAAAAGTCATAATTAAACTACTATTTTATGTTTAATAAAGCAAATGACTCATTGGATGCATTTAATAAGATACTTTCAATGGTATATTACTGTAAACTTTGCTTCCTATAAAATTTGACAAAACTTGACTTAAAGCTTGTAGGATCAATTTGGACACAGAAATTCACAATATAGAATTGATAAACACCAATGAAACATATAGGATGTGGATAAATCACACCTTTGAACTTATGCTCACTGGAATAAGACCCAAAATTAATCTGATAGCTGTGCATAAGTAATTAGCATTTGACTTTGTTCTCATTGCAAACAAGGCATCAGAAACTGGTCTCTGCTTTTTGCTCTAATACTATCATTTGTAACTGACAGTTGAGTGGCTCTGCCTCTTCTTATGCTAATAAACTTTTAAAATCTTTTTCAGATGCCGACTCCAGAACTAGCAAGGAGTATGGTAAAAATCCCGCCTATTGCTGGACCTCGCTGACTCCCTGTCAGACCACTCCCATGTCTCAGAAGTGATTCTGGATTCTTGCATTGCCTCACCTAATCTTCACTCACTTGAGCCTAGCCTTGTTTTGCCTTGTAATAACCTCACCTTGCTTAGCTTTGCCTAACATTGCCTAACCTAACCTTGCCTTGCTTTGCCTTAACTCACTTCGCCTCACTTAGCTATGCCATGCCTAGCATTTCCTAACATTGCCATGCCTTATTTTCCCTTGCTTCCCTTTGACTCACCTCATTCTGCTTAGCTTTGCAGGCCTTGCTTAGTCTCACCTTGCCTCATTTAGCCTTGTGTAGCATAGCCTCGCGTTGCCTCATTAGCCTTGCATTGTTTTGTATATTATCTCATTTTCTGTTGCCAAGCCTTGCATTCCCACACCTTGCGTTGTTTAGCCTTGCCAAGCCTCATTTAGCCTAGCTTTGCCTAGCTTCACCTTGCTTAGTCTCATTAGCCTCACCTTGTTTTGTATCATTTGTACTTATTTTGCCACACCAGGCCTTGCCTAGCTGTGCTTTGCATCATTTTATCATGCACTGCTTATCTTTGCATCACCAGCTTTCCCTCATACCGTGCCTTGCTTAGCCTTAACATCTATAGATTCATGAATGATCTGTCCCACAATAAACTGGTGATGCATTGGTGGCCAAAATGTGTTTTCTTTCGATTAAGCATTTTCCTGAATTGTTATAATATCGATTGCACATGAATAATTAATTTTTCCATTTTCCTCATATACTTTACAGTGGGTTTCCATGTATACTCCTTACAAGGTAAGTTAAATTCATAACTGATCTATACCACAATAAACTGGTGATGCATTGTTGGCCAAAATGTGTTTTATTGCGGTTAAGCATTTTCCTGAATTATTATAATATCCACTGCACATGAATAATTTATTTTTTCCATTTTCCTCATATACTTTACAGTGGGTTTCTATGTATACTCCTTACAAGGTAAGTTAGATTCATAACTGATCTATACCACAATAAACTGGTGATGCATTGGTGGTCAAAACCTGTTATAATATCCACTGCACATGAATAATTTATTTTTCCATTTTCCTCAGATATACTTTACGTTGGGTTTGATATGTGTTTACCCGCATACAATGTTTACATTTGGATTACATATGTGCCATCATTTACATTGTTTACATTGGGGTTGACTTTGTGACCCAACTTATTTTGTTTTACATTGGAGTTGACTGTGTGCCTCAACTTATTTTATTTTACATTGGGTTTGACAATGCACCTCCATTTATTTTATTTTTACATTGTAGCTGATTGTGTGTCCTCATTTGATGGCCTTTATCCCAAGATTGATTGCATGCCGCCACCTATATATTGCATGTATTTGCTCCTTTTGTGTTGAACACTTAGAGCTATTATTTCTCCTATTATTTCTATGTATACCCCTTGCAATGTAAGTTAACATCTATAGATTCATAAGTGATCTATACCACAATAAACTAGTAAAGTATTGGTGGCCAAAATGTGTTTTATTGCGACTAAGTATTTTCCAGAATAGTTATAATATCCACTGCACCTGAATAATTTATTTTTTCCATTTTCCTCATATACTTTACAGTGGGTTTCTATGTATACTCCTTACATGGTAAGTTAGATTCATAACTGATCTAGACCACAATAAACTGATGATGCATTGATGGTCAGAATGTGTTATGATATCCACTGCACATGAATAATTTATTTTTTCTATTTCCCTCCGATATATTTTACATTGGGTTTGATATGTGTTTACCCGCATACAATGTTTGCATTTGGATTACATATGTACCCTCATTTACATTGGGGTTTCCTTTGTGACCCATCTTATTTTGTTTTACATTGGAGTTGACTGTGTGCCTCAACTTATTATATTTTATATTGGGGGTGACGGTGCACCTCCATTTATTTTATTTTTATATT
Source organism: Margaritifera margaritifera (assembly GCA_029931535.1). Lineage (NCBI taxonomy): Eukaryota > Metazoa > Mollusca > Bivalvia > Unionida > Margaritiferidae > Margaritifera > Margaritifera margaritifera. The sequence goes on from JAQPZY010000065.1 coordinate 27,881, forward strand.
GTGGCTGACTGTGTCCCCATTTCATGGCCTTTATCGCAAGATTGATGGCATGCCACCACCTATATATTGCAGGTATTTGCTCCTTTTGCGTTGAACACTTAGAGCCATTATTTCTCCTATTGTTTCTATGTATACCCCTTGCAATGTAAGTTAGCATCTATAGATTCATAAGTGATCTATACCACAATAAACTAGTGATGCATTGGTGGCCAAAATGTGTTTTCTTGCAGTTAAGCATTTTCTTGAATTGTTATAATATCGACTGCACATGAATAATTAATTGTTCCATTTTCCTCATATACTTTACAGTGGGTTTCCATGTATACTCCTTACAAGGTAAGTTAAATTCATAACTGATCTATACCACAATACACTGGTGATGCATTGGTGGCCAAAATGTGTTTTATTGCGGTTAAGCATTTTCCTGAATTATTATAATATCCACAGCACATGAATAATTTATTTTTTCCATTTTCCTCATATACTTTACAGTGGGTTTCTATGTATACTCCTTACAAGGGAAGTTAGATTCATAACTGATCTGTACCACAATAAACTGGTCGTGCATTGGTGGTCAAGATATGTTATAATATCCACTGCACATGAATAATTTATTTTTTCTATTTTCCTCAGATATACTTTACATTGGGTTTGATATGTGTTTACCCACATTCAATGTTTACATTTGGATTACATATGTACCCTCATTTACATTTTTTACATTGGAGTTTTCTTTGTGACCCAACTTATTTTGTTTTTCATTGGAGTTGACTGTGCCTCAAACTTATTTTTTTTTACATTGGGGTTGACAGTGCACCTCCATATATTTTATGTTTACATTGTGGCTGATTGTGTGTCCAAATTTAATGGCCTTTATCCCAAGATTGATGGCATGCCACCACCTATATATTGCAGGTATTTGCTCTTTTTGTGTTGAACACTTAGAGCCATTATTTCTCCTATTGTTTCTATGTATACCCCTTGTAAGTTAACATCTATAGATTCATAAGTGATCTATACCACAATAAACTAGTAAAGTATTGGTGGCCAAAATGTGTTTTATTGTGATTAAGTATTTTCCAGAATAGTTATAATATCCACTGCACATGAATAATTAATTTGTTTCATTTTGATCATATACTTTATATTTCAGGTGTCTGCGCCTTCGGTGTTGAACATCAAAAGCCATTATTTCTCCCATCGTTTGTATGTATACTCCTTACAAGGTATGTTAACACCTGTATATATAAAACTGATCTATAGCAGAATAAACTGGTGATGCATTGGTAGCCAAAATGTGTTTTATTGCAGTTAAGCATTTTCCTGAATTATTATAATATCCACTGCACATGAATAATTTATTTTTTCCATTTTCCTCATATACTTTACAGTGGGTTTCTATGTATACTCCTTACATGGTAAGTTAGATTCATAACTGATCTAGACCACAATAAACTGATGATGCATTGATGGTCAAAATGTGTTATGATATCCACTGCACATGAATAATTTATTTTTTTTATTTTCATCAGGTGTACTTTACATTTGGTTTGATATGCCTTGCCTTGTGCATTGCCTTATTACGCCTTGTCTGGATGTTTTTGCCTTGCCTCGTGGGTGAGTTTGACAGTAAAAATATTAACCAATTTATGTTTGATATTATTAATATATTTATTGATATGTTTAAAATTCACAGTACATTATAATATTTGTGTTACAAGAAAAATGTACATTTCTCTTCCCCCCCCCTCCATTTCAGTCCTATTGTCAGATTGAAATGGGACACATGATGAAGGTTTACCTTTTCTTAAAAGTATAATTGTTGTTAATACATATTTCCTCTCGATTTGTTGGCCCTGATGATTGCATATTTTGTATAGTTAAAAATGTAGATTTCTTAGGTAGATAGAATCTCAAAGGTCAACGTCACATTGAATGATAAAAGAAAAATGGCTTCTGCACTATAACTCAAATTCTGTATCATCTACAGTTACCAAACTTTGTGGATTGCATTTGGTATAAGAAAGAATGCCATTCATTTTTGGAGTCAAAAGATGAAAAGTCAATGTCACTGTGACTGATATAATATAGAACTGATTGGTTTTTGACATAATAACATAAGTTCTATATGACATACCGCAACCATAAAGTGTTGATGGTTTGCACTGGAGTAGGGAAGAAATCTATTGATTTTAGGGTTAAAACATGAAAGTTCATGGTCACTGACTGAAAGAAGAAAAATTGTTTTCGAGCGGTAACAGGATGTAAATGTATACATGAAGAGGGGTAGAATCAAGTATTCAGTACGCCGGAGGGCATGATTGGCCAAATAAAGGTAGATATAGTGATTAAAGCATGAAAATAAGGACTTGCCCGACTTAATTAAAAAGCACTTGTCCCGGACTAAACTAATAAAATATATCTAAATACAAACATTAACAAAAGACTAAGGGATATAAATCAAAGAAAACACAGACAGACTTAGAACCGGGAATTTTATATTTTTTTCCTCTCTCTACTTTAACTAATTTTATACCATAACAACACTGATCCCCTACTAAACAATTAACCCAAACATCTGTCGTACGGATTGGGCTCTGGTCTGATGCGAGTTTTTCGGTCACGCTTTTAAACAGGTGCTAGGTATCATACTAGCACACACCTGGGCGGAATCCCTGCGTATCCTCAATATCGGAGTGATCGTAGGATTTTCTGCTACCCAAAGCACTGGTGCCTGGAACCATACGGGTATACCAGGACTGAATCCTTGCTGGGGCCGGAAGACTAGTCCTGAGATAGTCGGTCGTGCTTTTTATTTTACCACAATTTTTTTTTAACCCCCCCCCCCAATTTTATATTTTTTTAAATTTTTTTTTCTGTCTCTCTACTTTAACTAATTTTATACCATAACAACACCGATCCCCTACTAAACAATTAACCCAAACATCTGTCGTACGGATTGGGCTCTGGTCTGATGCGAGTTTTTTGGTCACGCTTTTAAACAGGTGCTAGGTATCATACTAGCATACACCTGGGCGGAATCCCTGCGTATCCTCAAGGTCGGAGTGATCGTAGGATTTTCTGCTACCCAAAGCACTGGTGCCTGGAACCATACGGGTATACCAGGACTGAATCCTTACTGGGGCCGGAAGACTAGTCCTGAGATAGTCAGTCGTCCTTTTTTTTTACCACAATTTTTTTTTACCCCCCCCCCGCCACTAATTTTTTAATTTTTTTTAAAAATTTCTTTTCTCTCTCTACTTGAACTAATTTTATACCATAACAACAGCGATCGCCTACTTAACAATTAACCCAAACATCTGTCGTACGGATTGGGCTCTGGTCTGATGCGAGTTTTTCGGTCATGCTTTTAAACAGGTGCTAGGTATCATACTAGCATACACCTGGGCGGAATCCCTGCGTATCCTCAAGGTCGGAGTGATCGTAGGATTTTCTGCTACCCAAAGCACTGGTGCCTGGAACCATACGGGTATACCAGGACTGAATCCTTGCTGGGGCTGGAAGATTAGTCCTGAGATAGTCAGTCGTCCTTTTTATTTTACCACAATTTTTTTTTAACATCCCCCCCCCCCAATTTTTATATTTTTAAAAATATTTTTTCTCTCTCTCTACTTTAACTAATTTTATACCATAACAACACCGATCCCCTACTAAACAATTAACCCAAACATCTGTTGTACGGATGGTGCTCTGGTCTGGTGTGAGTTTTTCGGTCATGCTTTTAAACAGGTGCTAGGTATCATACTAGCATACACCTGGGCGGAATCCCTGCGTATCCCCAAGGTCGGAGTGATCGTAGGATTTTCTGCTACCCAAAGCACTGGTGCCTGGAACCATACGGGCATACTAGGACTGAATCCTTGCTGGGGTCAAAAGACTAGTCCTGAGATAGTCATTTCGTCCATTTTATTTTACCACAATTTTTTTTTTTAACCCCCCAAATATTTTTTTAAAAATTTTTTTCTCTCTCTACTTTAACTAATTTTATACCATAACAACACCGATCCCCTACTAAACAGTCAGTTGTCCTTTTTGTTTTACCACAATTCCCCCCCCCCCAATTTTTCTCTCTCTCTACTTTAACTATGGGATTTGCTCAGCCCTGACAGTTATGATAAGAAAGAAGATTATGATTTATTGGGTAAGAAGTGTAAACATCAAGGTCACAACGAAAAGTCAAAAATGGTTTATGTTAAAAAATATGTTATCTAAATAAGAGATTATTAAACATTTGGCAGACATCTAAATGTGCCAATTGCAGCCCTCTTTAATTTGTCCATGATTAGAATAATAATGGTAAGCTTTCATCATGTGTGGCTCTTCAAGTGGGGCGGCCTCCTCGTTGGCAAGAGCTGGACTCTACTGGACAACTCATCTTCTCACAAGAGTGTCCAGTATCTGACTAACGGGCCCTACGTCTGTAGTTTTCTCTTGTACCCTTTTGCGTCTTGGGATGAAAAAAAACCTCACTGTTGCTATCCTTTTTGTGTGCATTAAAACAATTCATTTCTTGCAAATATTCTAAAATGTTAAACCAACCTTCCACATCTCCATGCAAACACTATTGTATGTATTTCCATTCTAAGAGAAGAGCTTTGCTAATGTTAATTGAGTGACATCTTGATCCCGGTCACTTGGACGACTGTTGATTACAGTGAACCCTTATGCACTTCTATTTTTAGATGAATTATTTAGTTTGTGCTGGTATGTATACTTTTATTTGGTCAGCTTGTGGATACCCATTCCCTAAGTAAGAGACTCGCCCAGCATCCCGCATGGATTTTGGATGAAGCTAGTCAAAGTTACAAAGAGGTATTTGGGTTCCAAATTCATAGCTCGGATTACCATGAGCCAAGCCGTTCACTTGAATCGGGAATTGATACGAAAGTGTTTGCATGAAAATGAAGAAGGTTTGGTTAAAAAAATTCAGATGAATAATTTTACATACAAATTTTATCAATACTGTACTTTTAATTTAGGTCAGATTAATGATAAGCTTGTACAGTCGCAGAGGGTCCTGAAGAAACTATAGTCCGTTATTTCCGTCATTTCCTTCTCGATCATATCCGTCACTTTCTTCTCGGTGATTTTACGTCATTCCGTGTGTGCAATTTTTACGCCTTTGACATGTCCGTTTTTGTCATTTCTGCGTCTCGTCAATTCCGGTATTTTAGAAATGGTAATTTCCGTCTCGTTCATTTCCGTCATCTCTATCCGTCATGTTCCGATCTCGGTCATTTCCGCAGGATCATTACCGGTACAATTACGCATCTCGTTCTCATTCTACCGCGTCGGTCTTTATCTTCATCTACTGGGCTTGTCATCAAACAAAATATCTGTTATGTCATTATTATATAACAATATAAATCTACACTCTCCAAACAGGCACAACCATGTTTGGTAAATAGGAAAGTGCACACCACCCGCCCCCAAAGACCCTTCGACTTCACGCAGCCCCCTTCGAGTGCCATCATAGGATTCACTCTTCTAAAAATCATCATACTCCCAACAGCAGGCTTACAGACATGGTACCAAAAACAGCGGGGTACAGGTCAGAAAGGAGCAGGATACTTTACTCTTTCTTTTCTCGTAAATGAAAAGAACCAAAGCACCTCTCCTCCCATGCCCTCTGATGTGTCCTCTGTAACACCTTTCATCAGGAACTAGAAAAACAACCACCAATAAAACAAACTTGAATTCCTGAAAAAGAATAAACCACAGTAAATTGAAATGGTTCTACAACTATAACATATAGCTCAGGACTGCGTTAGCTCTTCTAATATATGTCAATCTCGAGCCAGCGATATCCCCTTAACACGCTCAGCGTCTCCCCTCCACCTCCTGTCCCCCCCCACTCCCGCTTCCTCACTGGCCCCCCACTGTCCAATCCGTCCACTAACCTGCATGAGACACACTCCGCAGCCGGTGCCCATAAATAGAGTTGCCCCACACCTATCACACACAATAGATGTCCACTTAATGACCATCTCTAAACACCTCTAAACTGACACACTATTTTCTACCCATCCCACGATCGCACCCACACATCTTCCCTCGTTAACCTATTAATGCCTCGCAATGTCCACCTCATTCAATCATGAATAACTTCGAACACAAAATTTCAAATCAATTTATAAAATTTTTTTTAAAAATATAATAAACAATAAAAAATAAAAATATTAAAAAACAGTGTTACATCAATTACAACCAAGAATTCACAAATATAATCACATAAAACTTACTACTAATTACCCACATTAGACCCAACACCCAAGTTCTATTAATTCACATTCCCCTCTGTCTTATGCGTACCCGCTGCGTGTTTTCCGCTCCTCCTACCCACACCACTCGCGCTCTCACATACTCCTAACCCTCACCCCCAACCCGGTACTTCACCAAACTACTCAATCCACCACCGACCAATTCCAGCTTACACGAACTGTTAACACCACACAAACCAATATCCACATCCACACAAAACAACTCTCCACTCTACCTAATTCCCTACACAGAAACATATACACTGTCTACCCCCCATAGAAAACCAAATAAGACATATCCCATTGATCAAACAACAATCTGGCTACTTTTAATAAAAAATTCGCTAGACCCCATCTCCATCCCAACCTGGTGTACCCTTTGTTTCTTGCCATACTCATATCCACATAGAGAAATAGAAAGAACCATAGCCCCCCATATCCAATGGAAAGTTGGTCACTCTATCCCCTCGTAAATTTGGCACAACTGGTGCTAACTACAATAAAAAGATGTCCACCACACCTACAAAAAAGCCTTAAAATATAGGACGGCCAAATAAACTGCAAGAGCCTAGTTTCAATCTCGCCACCCCAAAACATCCAAGCACAAAAAGTGATATAAGATGTCTTAATCCTCGTGACTTATATGACAAGTATATTACACGACCTCCAAAAACAGTATTTAAAACAAAACACTCCAAAAGCATTCCCCAAAAATTATTTAACAACTTTTTTTTATTTAATTTCACCAACACTAATTACGCTATACTTTCTTTATTTTTCACCTCATGTCATTTCTTTTTACCACTTCTCTTTTTTTTATTTTTATATTTCCTTTTATTCACACCGGCAACTAGGTCTAGCCAAGCCTTCTACTAAAGCAACTTCTTAAAACACACAGTCAATAAAAAACGCAACGCTTTTAAACAGGTGCTAAATAAAATATCCATCCTGCCGCAACCCCACCCACCTCCGCCTCAATCTTCGGTCAATCCTTAGCCCATACCCAATGATACAATCTACATGGAAACACGGGCACCTAGAGACTCACATCCTTGCACCATATACACCTGAGATAGTCAAACCCAAATTCACAAATTATGTTCTTACCATACCCATATCTCCTATAAGCCTCATTCGCTTTAGATCACGTGTCCAACCTCTTCCTTTGATCCAAGGTCTTTTATTACTCCCCATCAAACTCGTTATATATCCAGCCTCATCGCTACCGAATGACTCCCCAAAGCACCCCCAGCCCGATCCTCCTCGATACACCGTCTCAGAACATAAAAAGGAGAAAAAAAATTCTTCGCTCCTTCACTAACACCCCCTCAATATCCCTTACCTGGCGTCCCCAAGTCTATAACAGCAAAACACCCCAACTTCTACTAAACACCCATGATGCACAACAGGCCAAAACACTTCTGCAAGGAAGATAAAGTGCGTAACTCAGGATCCCCCCCCATAATCCTATGTCGGAACCATCCCCTATCCCGTGAGGGACCTTAAAGGCTCACCCATACCCCATCCAAGCCCAACAATCCCGCTCTTCTCAAGAAAACCCCCACAACTCGTTCTAATTAAGAAATAACTAGCAACACCGAACTAGAACAAGAACCCAAAGCAGCCTCTATGTCACCGAGACATAAGTTTACCTCTCACCCACTCACGCATTCACGTGGCATAGTATCGCTACTAGTCGGAACAACTGAAAAAAGCCCCCAATGACACCTGACCCAGAGTTAAACCTTCAACTACAAACCAACTGACACCAGGTCAATATTTAACCACCCCATGCCTCAAACCAGACAGACACCACAACCGACACCGCCTCGTGACTAGCCCATAAAATAGTCAGTATCCAAATTCACCAGACAGATCCCTACTCCCCGGCTGTATCCGCCCAGCCTATCGTGTTTTGGTGTCACTTTTCGGAACATTTCTTTGCCATTTCCATAGTGTTAAACCCTACTTACTCTTCCCAACACGATCCCCCACCACCTCGCCGACTCCTGGTGGGTCCTACTTTATGGTCCAATCCATGACACCAAAATACAAACCTCACTCACAGTTTCCCCCTGCTCGAATCATTGACTTGACACACCAACAGGCATTACCCCGCTCCCCACCCCCCCACAACTCGCCCATCCCCCGCACCCTACTATATCACCCGCATCCCTCCTCATCCACATACCGCCCACAGTCACACTCCATAGGCATATTTCCACTATCAAGCACTGTGCCTGGAATGTCAGTACCTCTACCCACAAACCACGGACCATAACAACACAGTACACAATTAACCCAATTCCTCTCCCCACCTTTTTATGACCACTCCCGCTAACCCCATAAAGAACCCACCCCCCACCACCCCCCATGCAATAATATAACAAACCCCATACAAACAATATAATTATTTTTTCCATGTCCACAGACTAGTCTTTCCCTACTCCATTCCCACCACCCCTACTAACACAATTAATTACTTCATTTTTCCTACTTTATGCTCTAATCTTAGAATGAAACAAATGCATATCATTTGCCAGCACACCAATCCCTGCTATCACAATCAGTACGTAGCATCCTAACCTATTGCCCATCTTTCATGGTATGTATTACCCACCCAGCACCCGCCGCCATTAACGGAGAAATTTATCATCCAAACCCCAAAATAACCAGCCCCCCCCCCCCCCCTTATAATATTTACCACCAGAATTTACCCCACCCACTTTCACAATTTTAAATCATACCACCAACACAAAACCCCCACTAAACAAATTACCCCAAACATCTTCCCTACGGTTTAACGCTTTTAAACATCTAGGTATCTTCTGCTACACCCGAATACCCCTGAGTCCATTCCACACCCAGAAAACCATATGCCTGGGTGCATACTGAATCCTTTATGTCAATTTTTTTTTCCTTTTTAAATTTAAAATTATTTATTCTTCCCCCCTTTATTTTTAAA
>JAQPZY010001599.1:0-380000 GCA_029931535.1 Margaritifera margaritifera
TTAATATCAAATGGCTTTAAAGTTATAGAGCAGGATGAACATTGTGAGGGAAAATTAAAATATTGATCCATGACCTTGACCTCGAATACAGCACCCTATACGTGGTAAGTGACACACCTGCTATTAATGATACTTACGTATACCACATTTTACAGGAGCCACTGTGGCCCAGTGGTTAGCTTGCCGGACTCGTGACTGAAAGGGTGCGAGTTCCAATTGTCTCGGTACTAAATAACCCACTTGTGTTTCTGTGCCGCAAAACACCAAGCCATACCAAATCAAAACCACATTTTATACTATAAACGGCTCGTAACTTATAAAGTTAAAATTTAAAATGTTGACCCTCGACCTTGACTTTAAAGATAACACATTCGATATAGTTAGCGAAACACTTTTAAAACTGAATTATAAGTACACCAAGTTTTATTTATTATATATTAAACGAATATTAAGTTATGGGGGAGAACGCAAAGTGTGATGGAAAAGTTATAATATTGACCCATGCCCTAGACCTTGCAGATCGTTCCCCAAATGTGGTACACAGCACCCCTTCCACTAGTACTATATAAGTATACCAAGTTTCATTCCTTAATCAAAATTTTTAATGGCTTTAAATTTATAGAACGTAAAGGAAAGTATGTAAGAAAGTACAGTATTTAGACGTTACCTTAAACTTGAAGATACAAGATTCCCAATATGTTACGTGGCACGACTTCTAATAATGATGTACAAGTTTCATCCTTTAATCTTATATAGCTTGAAAGTTAAAAGAGAACGGAAACGAAATTGTGACAGAAACGCTAATACTATACAAACCTGCTTTGCGTGAAAAGGTGGAGGACAATCTGCAATGGATCCCTATAGATCATGTGTGTCAGAGAGCAATTACACACACACACACACACACACACACACACACGCACATATATATATATATATATATATATATATATATATATATATATATATAGACAGAGACAGGCAGACAGACAGACAGAGAAAGATAGAGAGTGATTCTGCAGGAAGCAAATTAGTTCCTTGATCTTAACCTTGAGTGAGTTACTGAACATAATCGCTTGAATAACAGGTAGTATTTTCTATTAATTATATACGTTATGTAAAAGAATAATTTGCAACTCTCTGCTTCAAGCTCGATAAATAACACATAGTGTGCATTTTTACCTAACGAATGCACTGCGCCAGCCGTAACAATACAAGTATGAATGAACCATAACGTCGTAATTAATTAAAACGCAAAGGGATGTGACGTCATACAATTTTTCTTTAAACACTGATGCAGACAATGTGCGGAAATAAACCCTTCCCTAATTTAATGTGTTTCTCCACACAATATTTGTAACTATGACAGCCGTCATGAGAAGAATTCGCCAGTGAATTATGAAAAGAATTCACTGAATTTATTGATTATTTTCAAAACTTCACTGAGTTAAAGAACAAGACCGAATTCGATGAGGATTTGTCCCTAATATCTGACTGGTCGCGTTGGTATGATGTGTATTGTAGATTTATGGTTCTATTTACTCGAGTCGGAATCACCAGTCAGTATGTGACGAGCGAAATGTTGAATATCACAGGTTAGAATATATAGAGACAAATAACCTTTTAAGGGTTTCGATATCCGATACCTGAACTAGTGAACTATTCGGATTAACATATTTGACATGGTTAAGTTCGATACATGACCAGTAAAGATTATTAGTTTAAAACCGCATATTACATTTTGGAGAACGGGTAAGTTAACGTACTGAGCACAGCTACGCACACCCGTAATTTATCGTAAAAATGATGGCGTATTAATATAAAACTGATTGGGAAAAAAAAACATCGTCAGGTGTTTCCCTTGTGTTCTATGGCAATTATTGCGGCCGACAGAACCCCCTACCCGAAAATAAAAGTTGCAACATTAATAATTCGGAGATAATTAATACAAACTATGTTGAACATTTTTGTGTTCTCAACGGGGACTTTTTTTAAAAGTATGGAATTGTCCTTTAAAAAAAAATTAAGGTGACAAATTTTATCAATAAATTCACTTTAGGTATATAAAAAGCAAGGAAATTTAGAACGATCTACATTAGGCGAGGCGGCCCAGTGTGATGTCAACTTATATTAACAACTATCCCATTCTAGCAGCTTAAAAGAGAGTAATATCTGTCCTGAATTGGAAAAAACACATACACCAGCCAAAGATATAGCTGATGGAATATATTACTATTACTACTACTGTTTACCGAACTACTACAATGCTGCTACTGCTTTCCTCTCCTACTAATTACAACACAATTAGGGAAATGCAACTTACTACTACTACTACTACTGCCACCACTACTACTATTACTACTACTACCATCACTATTCATGCAACTTTCACTGTTAAAAAATACCAAGAATACTTACAATATAATCATCTTTGCCCACAAATAAGACTATACCAGGTTATGATAGTTGAAGTACAATAGATGTTAATTTTCAAAACCGGACTACTTGTCACAGTACATATTGACTTATATTGTCATTTCTTATAAAATACAATATAATTCTGACTCACATTGTTATTTCATTGTGACAACTAAACAGCCAGTCTTATATTGTGCGACTAAAGCAACTAGACCTTAATTTGTGGAAAAGTTTCAATATGGGCTGCCAGGTGTGCGAGATATTCCAGAAAATGTGGCCTCTCGTTCCCCTGTCAGTCGACCGGGGATCGCGCTACACAACATTTATTTAAGTAGTAAGACGGAATAGAAAGCGGCGGAGGCAATGACAGTTTGGTCTATTTTTAGCACAAGATCGATTTCAGTACAAACGCCAATAGCTAGGTTATGTTTTACAGTACGTTAGTACATTTCTTGTATACATCTCTCTCTCTCTCTCTCTCTCTCTCTCTCTCTCTCTCTCTCTCTCTCTCTCAGTATCCCTGTAGAAAAAGAAAACATTTTTTAAAATAGTTGTATGTTTATCATGTAATAATGTGTCTGACACATTAGTGTAATATATCTTCTTACATTTTATACAGCTGACATGGGGTGGGTCTCCGGCTGATGTCCAGCCTGTGACAGGAATAATAAACTTTGAAAAAGAAAAATAGATCACTCAAAAGGTAAAGGAAAGAAAAGAAAAGAAAAGAAGTCTAAAATGGTCTTTCTTTTCAATGTCACAGAACTCTAGATGAATCAAACTGAAGTCAAATCCAAATGCCCTCTCACCATTAACCGTAGCTACCGCTGTGTTAGTCAACTCCACTGTTTTCTGTTTCCTAACAGTATTCGTAACGAGCTCGTGTGTTACGGCTGCAATAAACCAGGCCATGTCATTAAGGATTGTAGGAAGTATCGTCCGACAACGATTAATTCGGTAACTCCGAATACTGTTAGGAAACAGAAAACAGTGGTGAGATGGCAACCGTGCTGTATGATACCGGCTGTAGTTACCCGGCCTTGGTAGATAGTAAATATGTCAAGCCTGGAGATTACACAGGCGAGACGGTTGAAGTCCAGTTTGCTAACCGGACGAAAGATTCGCTCCCGGTAGTTAACATTGACCTTGATTCGCCGTATGTAAAGGGACGAATTCAAGCAGCGTGTTTGTCGGGACTATCTCATGACGTAATATTAGGGTGTAGGTATGTGCTGCCACAGCCTAACCCTATGACGTGTACACCTACCTGTACACGTGGGGTCCGTTGAGACGAGGGCTATGAAGCGAAGGTCAGGGTCAAAGCCGCTAAGATCCATGACTTCGCCCATAGACAATTTGCTACCTGGCGAGTTGAGGAAACTTCAAGAGGAAGATTTGTCTCTCAACAAGGTACGCAGGTATGCAAAAGATGGGTCCATACGGAAATTGCCAGACGGCGAGGTGAAGTTCGCGACGAAACGCGGTATTTTGTACCGGTACGCCAGGAAAGAGACCGATACGTTTAAACAGGTTGTTGTGCCCATAGCAAAGCGAGCTAACTCGACCCAAGGACGAAATATGATTCCTAAATTTTTGGCAAAAGATGCATTCATATGAATATTGTTGACTCGTATTTCATGTGTCTAGCTTTAATCGTGTAGGAAGAGTTCAAAACATATTCCACAAGACGTACATACGAATGGACTGACTGTAAAACAATATATCCGCGATATGATAAAAACAAGTTTCTCCAAGTTATAACAAGGACATATGAATTGCATGTTTTGCATTTCACAATGTGTTAGGCACCACTACGCTAAATAAGGGCCTTTTATATTTCCTTCATTTTTTATGAAAGTCAGTTAATTAGTTATCCGTTCGGATGCACCAAGACTATTGTACTTATGTTAGACACTAATCAGGACACAACACGTATAAATTCCAGCCATGGTTATGTTGCATTTTCTGGAAAAGTTGCATTTAAATGAAATGACTTTAATTTTTAGTACAAGCGACCCTTCCGAAATCGGACGAATAACACCCGTTTGCGTTATCATTCTATGCAAACGTCAATACACATTTTATTTTCTGTTTAGACTTTCATGCTGCTTTCTGTTGAATACAGGTACCATTCTTCACTGGTCAGCAAATCTTGAGGAAAAATCAGATAAAAAGTATTAATGATTTTCTCAGGGACAACAATAAGATGCAACAACAGTTGATTGGCTCAATTAGTATAGTGATACCTCAAGGAGATGACAAATGTTGCACCTATTTAATGAATATGATATTTCTGAATCTGTAACAGCATTGAAGTATAATTGTGAAGTTTGGTTGCATCTGCTCCAGTGTGGTGTATGCTCCCGAGTTCAATTTATCGTACAAGATAGCAGTTTAAGTGCAGTGCTGTGTGATGCCATTAAGTAACAAATGTAAGATCCAAATACAAGGATTCACCAGCGATACTCATAAAATATTAAGCTTCCTTGATATTGTTGAGCTCCTTAGCGCACATTTCTACAAATAAATTATCATTTCACTTATAAAAACAAAATTCATATTTTAGTATATTTTTAAATATTTAACTTTTAAAAAACGAAAGAAAAAATGCTACATATTGGTACAATAATCATCACCCTGGTTGTTGTTTTCGAAGTAAGATGATCCAAAATGTTCAAAATGGTTCTTCTAATCTCTCAATAAATGGATCTTGAGAAAGTATATTACTTGTGTGCACCTAAGGTGAAATATGAGAAGGCTTGAAACCCATGGACCATTTCTGCCAATGCTAAACCACATAGATATTATTTGTCTCAACATTGGCATAAACACTTTGAATCAAACAATGTTATAAACTAATTTGTATTTCAATTCCAATTGTTAGAAGATATTTAAACTGTTTAGAATTGTGAATTTTAGAATTTTATACCTTCAGAGCGAAAGACTGAGTATATTCTTCACAAATGACCAGACCTGGAACCTAACTGTTTACCTTATCATGCTTCTTTGTGTCATCTTGAATGGACAAATCAAGCTCTATTCTATAGAAAATGGTCAAGAAATATCTGTGTTCATGATTCTTGTAAAGAAAGAAAAGCATTAGCCCCAGTTGTGGTGCCAGAGCCTGACAAAATTACCATGGTCCCAACAAATTGGAAGAACCGAACCACCCGCATGTGCCGTTATTCAGTTTGTATTAGCATCCCATGGGTGAAGGAAACACACTAGAGTAACACCTATGAAATTAGGTTTTGTTTGTATTCCTATGAATTGTTAAATAAATTCAAAGCTAAATGTGACAAATTAACATGTATAGTAGGTGCATTTCCAAGAAAGAAATCTTGTCTATATTTGATGTTACCCATCTTTAAAAGGAAAAATAAAACAATATTTTTCAGCATTTCATTCTTCAAAATACGCACAAAATAAATATTGGTTTACTTATTTCATTTACTCGCATTAAATAATTAGCTATGAATGCATTTAAGGTGCCTAATTATCAAAACAATGTGTTCACCATGGGTTTTTGTTTTTATGATGTTCAAGGCATCACTACACTAATTAACTTCCTTACATACTTCCTTCATTTTCCTACATTGTTGATAAAATCCGCAGCCTTAGTTATAACTTTAGATGCACCAAGACTATTTTACTTATGTTAGAAGCAAACCGGGACACAACATATATATATATATATATATATATATATATATATATATATATATATATATATATATATATATATATATATATTGCAATATAAGTTATGTTGCATTTTCTGGATATAGTTGAAATTGAATGAAATAACTGGAATTTGTTGTGCAAGTGACCTTGCAAAAGCCTAGAGATTGAATTGTTTAGGGTTCAATGCTGTTGTCTATTAAATAGAAGTAATATTCTTTATTGGTCAGTAAATCTCCAGGTTAAATTAGAGAACAAATGTGATGGGGGGTTGGGGGGGGGGGTTGCAACAGAATACAAAAACAGATGATTGCCTAATTAGTGTAGTTCCACCTATACATGTGTGTGAGCTTACATATGTTTTACATGCGTGTGAGTTTACATGTTTTACATATGTGTGAGTTTACACATGTTTTACATGTGTGTTAGTTTACATGTTTTACATGCGTGCAACATGTGTGAACATGTATCGAACTTTGCCTATTTAGCTTCATCCTACAGCTGTGATTATTATATATCTTTTTTAGTTTTCATGATGTTAGGCAATTTTTCTGTCCATCACGAAACTATATCAGTAAACGGATATGCAACAAGCATTTCATTTACATGGTACCGTCTATACTCGCGTATAAATCGGGTCCAAATACAAACAACATAGACCCTGATCTGCCGTCGCATAATCAGGGTCTGTTGTTTGTTCTACTGATTAGTCCTTACAAACTGCACAGACCCAGATCTGCCGGGGCATTATGCGACGGCAGATCTGGGTCTATGCAGTTTGCAGTTGATATCTGTTTGTACGAGAGTATATACGGTAGTTCATTACATTGGGGAACTCGTTTACTTTATAAAAATGTGAATTTTTTTTACACTTACCAGCATAATCTTATTAAATGAAAGATCATTATTTTTTATGAAGAGCATGGTAAAAATAGTTATTCATACAACATTACATATTCTAAGCCAATTGCATTGGAGTATGAAAAGAGTAGTTTTTTGTAAAACATGAAATATAAGGTATTCAAAACTTGGGTACAAATCTTGTTCCATGACACGCTTAAAATTGTCCAGTAATATATATATATATATATTGATGTGCATAATTTCTATATATGTGCTAGAATAAGATTTGAAGACACGCAAACAGGTAGGCATATATACTGACAAGCAATTTAGATAGATAGACAAATAGATGAACAGAAACATACATAGATCGATAACTTTCCACGGTTGCAATGCTCTTCTTTCAGACGGTCATATTATTACGTTTTTCTTGGGAATGAATGTTCGGTAGCAGTGGAAAAATTACAAATGTTGAGAGTATTTAACATATATAATGGTCCAGATTTCTTGTTTCAGCAAATATTTACCATATAGGGCGTACACTCAAAGAGCTGTGTCATCTGTATGTATACACATTCCACTGTAGTTTACACGTAAAAGAGTAAAAACCACAACGCAACACTACACAAAACAATATTGCTTGTATTGGAAATGACGAGTCTACATATGAGCTCATTCATGCACGAACTGCCCATTTCAACGTCGCTAGCAGAGCAAAAACATCAAACCCCAACCTAGAAAGTTAACGATGGCAAGTCCGTCGTCAAGGTACATCCTTGTAGTGCAGTTATGTTCCAGAAATATACCGACAGTAGTCAAGATGAGGTTTCCTTCCGTTTTATAAAGATGACACATTTTCGACTGACATATGCAGGATATATGTGACTAAAGATAATTCATTCAATGTTCAAAATAATATTAGAATTAAATGAAGCTGGTCGAATTAAGTACGTATTTATAATATACAAATCACATGGCACACCAACAAATCAAGTGAACTGTTGTTCGACGTCTACGTGGTTAGGTTACGAAAATCTGCATTGATGAAATCTGACGGTAACCTTTGTGACAGAGTTGTAGAGTTATTGTGCAGACATGTAATGTAACCAAGTGACATTGCTGTATCTTAAAGAGCATTAAATTAAATGTGCAGAAAAAGGAAAATTGATCAGCGACTTTGACGTGAAGATATAAGTCTGACTGCGATAACTGAGACACCATAAAAATTAAGAAAACAGAGCCCCTAATGAGGTAGGTGACAAATCTTCTAATAGCGATGTAGCAACACTCCAAATTTCGCGCATTTATAGCAGACATCTGTAAAGTCGTACAAGAGGAAGGAAAGTGCAATAGAAAACTTTAAATATTGACCTTGGCCTTGAAGATAGGCCCTTAATTGTGATACGAGGCAACCCTCTATTGATGATATGTAAGTATGTCAAGTTTTATCCCTTAATCTTCAACGGTTTACAGTTATTGAATGGAAAGGAAAGTGTGATGAAAAGCTAAAATAATGATCCATGACTCTGGGTGTGATACACCTTCTAACGATTATGTGTAAGTATAATGATTATGTATAAGTATACCATGTTCTATCCCTTATCTCAGTCGGCTTTAACATTATAGACCGGAGAGAAAAGAGTGACTGCAAATGTAAAATATTAACATCTGATCTTGACCTTTAACATATCAGCCTCGATGTGACACACGACACATCTAATGGAGATGATGCAAAAGTATGTCAAATGTTACCCCGTAATCTCTAACGGCTTTAAATGTACCCAGCGGAAAGGATAATGCGATGGAAAGAATTAAAATGTTTTCCTGTTGTCCTTGACCATGAAGATACCACTCTCAATAAGGTATGCAACCCACTTTCTAACATAATGTATAAGTATACCAAACTGCATCACTGAGTCTAAAAAAAGCTTTAAAGTTAATGCCAAAAAGTAATGTGTGATGGAAAACGTAAAATATTGATTCGTGATCTTGATCTAGAAGATTGTAACATCAATGTGGTGCCCTATACACTTTCTGATGATGACGAATACATATATCAAGCTTCATCCCTTAATCTCAGACGGCTGAAAAGTTACAGAGCAGAAATTAAATTGTTACAGAAAACTAAAAATATTGACCTGTGACCTTGACCTTGATGATAGGATCCCCAGTAAGTGGTACATGATGATGTATAAGTTCACCGACTTTAATCCCTTAATCTCAAATGACTTTAAAGTCATACATCTTAAATCACAATAGAAAACTGAAAATATTGTCCAGTAAACTGGACCTTGAAGTCAGCATGCGCATTGTGGTAGATGACACCCCTTCTAGTGATCATATATAAGTCTACAAAGGTTCATCCCTTAATCTCAAATGGCTTTAAAGTTATAGAGCAGGATGAACATTGTGAGGGAAAATTAAAATATTGATCCATGACCTTGACCTCGAATACAGCACCCTATACGTGGTAAGTGACACACCTGCTATTAATGATACTTACGTATACCACATTTTACAGGAGCCACTGTGGCCCAGTGGTTAGCTTGCCGGACTCGTGACTGAAAGGGTGCGAGTTCCAATTGTCTCGGTACTAAATAACCCACTTGTGTTTCTGTGCCGCAAAACACCAAGCCATACCAAATCAAAACCACATTTTATACTATAAACGGCTCGTAACTTATAAAGTTAAAATTTAAAATGTTGACCCTCGACCTTGACTTTAAAGATAACACATTCGATATAGTTAGCGAAACACTTTTAAAACTGAATTATAAGTACACCAAGTTTTATTTATTATATATTAAACGAATATTAAGTTATGGGGGAGAACGCAAAGTGTGATGGAAAAGTTATAATATTGACCCATGCCCTAGACCTTGCAGATCGTTCCCCAAATGTGGTACACAGCACCCCTTCCACTAGTACTATATAAGTATACCAAGTTTCATTCCTTAATCAAAATTTTTAATGGCTTTAAATTTATAGAACGTAAAGGAAAGTATGTAAGAAAGTACAGTATTTAGACGTTACCTTAAACTTGAAGATACAAGATTCCCAATATGTTACGTGGCACGACTTCTAATAATGATGTACAAGTTTCATCCTTTAATCTTATATAGCTTGAAAGTTAAAAGAGAACGGAAACGAAATTGTGACAGAAACGCTAATACTATACAAACCTGCTTTGCGTGAAAAGGTGGAGGACAATCTGCAATGGATCCCTATAGATCATGTTTGTCAGAGAGCAACTACACACACACACACACACACACACACGCACATATATATATATATATAGACAGAGACAGGCAGACAGACAGACAGAGAAAGATAGAGAGTGATTCTGCAGGAAGCAAATTAGTTCCTTGATCTTAACCTTGAGTGAGTTACTGAACATAATCGCTTGAATAACAGGTAGTATTTTCTATTAATTATATACGTTATGTAAAAGAATAATTTGCAACTCTCTGCTTCAAGCTCGATAAATAACACATAGTGTGCATTTTTACCTAACGAATGCACTGCGCCAGCCGTAACAATACAAGTATGAATGAACCATAACGTCGTAATTAATTAAAACGCAAAGGGATGTGACGTCATACAATTTTTCTTTAAACACTGATGCAGACAATGTGCGGAAATAAACCCTTCCCTAATTTAATGTGTTTCTCCACACAATATTTGTAACTATGACAGCCGTCATGAGAAGAATTCGCCAGTGAATTATGAAAAGAATTCACTGAATTTATTGATTATTTTCAAAACTTCACTGAGTTAAAGAACAAGACCGAATTCGATGAGGATTTGTCCCTAATATCTGACTGGTCGCGTTGGTATGATGTGTATTGTAGATTTATGGTTCTATTTACTCGAGTCGGAATCACCAGTCAGTATGTGACGAGCGAAATGTTGAATATCACAGGTTAGAATATATAGAGACAAATAACCTTTTAAGGGTTTCGATATCCGATACCTGAACTAGTGAACTATTCGGATTAACATATTTGACATGGTTAAGTTCGATACATGACCAGTAAAGATTATTAGTTTAAAACCGCATATTACATTTTGGAGAACGGGTAAGTTAACGTACTGAGCACAGCTACGCACACCCGTAATTTATCGTAAAAATGATGGCGTATTAATATAAAACTGATTGGGAAAAAAAAAACATCGTCAGGTGTTTCCCTTGTGTTCTATGGCAATTATTGCGGCCGACAGAACCCCCTACCCGAAAATAAAAGTTGCAACATTAATAATTCGGAGATAATTAATACAAACTATGTTGAACATTTTTGTGTTCTCAACGGGGACTTTTTTTTAAAAGTATGGAATTGTCCTTTAAAAAAAATTAAGGTGACAAATTTTATCAATAAATTCACTTTAGGTATATAAAAAGCAAGGAAATTTAGAACGATCTACATTAGGCGAGGCGGCCCAGTGTGATGTCAACTTATATTAACAACTATCCCATTCTAGCAGCTTAAAAGAGAGTAATATCTGTCCTGAATTGGAAAAAACACATACACCAGCCAAAGATATAGCTGATGGAATATATTACTATTACTACTACTGTTTACCGAACTACTACAATGCTGCTACTGCTTTCCTCTCCTACTAATTACAACACAATTAGGGAAATGCAACTTACTACTACTACTACTACTGCCACCACTACTACTATTACTACTACTACCATCACTATTCATGCAACTTTCACTGTTAAAAAATACCAAGAATACTTACAATATAATCATCTTTGCCCACAAATAAGACTATACCAGGTTATGATAGTTGAAGTACAATAGATGTTAATTTTCAAAACCGGACTACTTGTCACAGTACATATTGACTTATATTGTCATTTCTTATAAAATACAATATAATTCTGCATGGGGTCACATAGTGTTATTGAAATGTTCACAACTGGTTCTGTTGTTTTAACGGCTGAATTTCTTGTTTTGTAAAAATAAATGTTTGACATTTTAAAATTCGGTAGTCTAAAAGCAAGTAACACCTCGTTTGATATCTGACATTTCTGTTACTGCACATATTTGTTATTCTTTTTTTAATTTATATTATTATTTTTATTTTAAGTATTTGGAGTGCATAGAATCAAAAACAGAGTCATAGTTGTTCATGTTGATGGAGGAATATGGTATGAACAAAAAGCGAGCGAGGTGTTATTTTCTGTCAGGACCAATAAGTCTACATTTCCCATCTGTTGACATTCCAAAAGGATTTTGTTACTGGAGAATTTATTAACACATTATATCAACTGCAAAGGTGTACACATGTAACTCTGCCTCTGATAGTGAAAGTGACGAGAGCTTGACTCACTTCAACACCAATATTGAATAGTCGACAGTATTTTATAAGTGGTCATGTGAAAAACTTGCAAGATAATTATAAAGATGACCAATTTTTCTTAAAATCGTCTGTAATGGCATCATACACTCAACAAGTAGTGTATCATGTATCAGTGACTAGCAACACCCTCAGGAAAAGTAATGGATACATATTGTGACTGTAAAGCTTCCTCTATGGGCAGATGCAATCGTATCGCTTTTTTCTTTTTGCCTTGGAAGATTATACACTTCAGTTTGGACAAAAGCTATGTGCATCTACCAGCAGACTACATGGAATGTGGAGAAGAAGTCCAAACAACAGTCGCAACCATGCCATTCAACATCATACAGTAAGAAATTAAAGGCAGATAGATTTAGAAACTTTGATCCATTATGTGACATTGTTACATTTACCCCATTCAGGATCAAATATTGGAGATAGACTACCCTGATTACGAAGTTGACAGAGGTATTAAAGGATAGAACTAAGTCCTCATTACATTTGATGCAGTTTGACAAAAACACAGTCCCCTTTGAAGTGCCAAATACGCAAGATCAGACAGAGTCAGAAATGTGGCACAGTAGCAAATTCTGTAGAATAACTGCTTCTGTGGCAAAAGATGTAGCAGCTGTTCACAGTAAAAGTGGGCAATATAATCTTCTGAACAGAATTCTATGGGGCAAAAAATTACCAGAATTAAAAAGTTTAAAATATGGAAGACAAAATGAGGAGAAAGCTTTTCAAGAGTACATGGCTGAAAATACTGGAACTGATGTTACGATACAAAAAATTGGATTTTGGATCAACCTTATGTATCCAGAACTTGCATGTAGTCCTGATGGCCTTGTCTATGATCGAAACAATAAACTAATGGGTGTGGTTGAGATAAAGTGTCCATTCGTATTAGAAGGAAAAGACCCATTATGTGTAGATGACCTTAACCCAAATAAAAGAAACAATCTTTGTTATAAAGTTGTGAATGGTAGGTCATTCTTAAAGAAATCACATAAGTATTACTATCAGGTACAGATTCAGATTGCACTTTGTGAAGTACACTTTTGTGACTTTGTCATTTGGTCCTCAAAAGGAATGATTGTAGAAGAATATTGCCAGATGTTGAATTTTTGGCAAGATTTATGTTCAAATTTAATAAAATTTCATCACAACACCCTTATGCCAGAATACATTGAAATGAGAATCCTAAGGTGACTTATGCTAGTTGATATTCAGATTTAGGATTTGAAACATTGACTATGCACAGAACATTTGTTTTGTTTTATATTGGTGCAATGCATTTTAAATTTAACTTGTAGTATTATTTGAGAAAGTGTGATAACAAAAGCATAATTTAAAAAAATGTCGAATGAACAATTTTAAAATGACTTCTGTTTTATTTATAGTGGTTTAATGTATAGAGTTTCCTGTCTGATGTTCATCTTTAAGAAATTTCATAAGAAAATAGGGTTATGGATAATATAAGATGTGTAAGGAATTACAAAAACAATGGTATGGAACAGCACTTTGATTGCTGTTTTTATCTTACAGCTGGCAACAATTGGCAAGATCCATAGTGTACGGCAACTTCAAGCCAATCGTGAGAGGATACTACATGTATATGTATACATGATAGAAAACAAATATAAATGTAATGAAGTACTTCACAACTTCACATGATTCTATATTTTTATTTCATCTATTTGAATAAGTAGTTTTAATTCATGTTCTTAGAACATTTTTAAGAGTTAATCTACATGTATCATTTCAAAATAATAATAAAGTTGTATATTCTTTTAGTTCTGATACATATGTACACCAGAAGTTTTAAAACTGAGGACAAAGTAGAAATGTTTATCAATTAGTAAATAACATGCTACCCTTTAATATTTCTGAATAATTTTACTTCACAAGAAGATGTTGGTAGTTAACTGAAAATCCAATAATTTGAACAACATCTGATGCTACAGGTTTCAAACTTAGTGGGAGAACAGTAACTATGATCTTAAACTTTTTCATTCACTCAGTTGCTCTTTCAACATGAATACGAACATGCGCAGTGCGCTTTGTCATGATTTTGATCTTAAACTTTTTTATTCGCTCAATTGCTTTTTCAACGTGAATACGAACATGCGCAGTGCGCTTTGTCATGATTTCTTCTGGAGGTGTCAATCGATCTCTCCCTGCAAGAAATGTTGGAATGTTCAGATCAACTCTGCGAGGCATTAAAACATCTTTAATGAAAAACCCTCTGTCCACAATCACCAAATCTCCTGGTTCAAGTATATCTGCCAGGCCAGATATAAAAAAACATCCTTTTCCAAAATACTGCCTTCTTACACTTCTAACAAAGAAGTTATTGCTCCTGTCTGTGAAATTCCTATAAAGCATTTAGTGTAGCATGGTTTTTATAGGAAGAGTACATGTTACCTTGTTCAGCAAAGTTCCTAGAACAGAACAAATATTTCAAAGCAGTCTATGAGAACCTTTACAATTTTTGAAAGATTTTAAACAAGCAGGCAACTTTTCTTTAATTAACATTGTTAATGACCCTATGGTCTAAGAAAAATGTAACAGAAAGAAAGTGAAACCAACAATGTCATTAAAATCAACAAACAATTTATTTCTTGATAATAAAAATGACAATCAAATGACACTTACAGTAACGTGAATTAAAATTCAAATAATCGTAAGTGTCCTAATCATAAGTTCTAAATACAGAATGTTCTGAATGAATGGGTAGTCTGGAGTGTCCTGATGTACCCCAATAATGTAATCCAGATCATCTTTGAGAATGTCCACAGGTATCCAAAAGTCATATATTTAAATCCAAAGGTTGATGTAAGCACTTTAGGCAACTCCAATGAATGTTCCAATAAACAAGTCTTTTCTAATTATGTATACAGTATTACGGCATTACAGTACTACAAGGTTACAGCATTACAAGAGCACAGCACAACTATTATTCCAAACAATCTGATGATTCCAAAAGACTGATTATAAAAACACAAGAATGTTTTCAACACAAGATTTAAAATTGGAATGGAATTTTGTTTACCAAATGCTGTATAAATATAAGACAAGTCACATGACAATGTTCTAGAATATTAAATGGTGCGTGTGACTTTTAGCACATAACTCTAAGGAAATTCTGGTTTAATCTGTAAACAAAATCAACCCTGACCTCAAATTGAATCAACAACTTTTTTACCAAAATTGTCCTTGAACTCGAATACTAAGTAAACAATCTAATTCAAGAACAATAGCTAATACATGTCAAACATTATACTTAACATTAAGGTGTAAGCAAATATTAAAGTCGAGAAACATTTATAATTTCCTAAAATATTTATATTATATAAACAACATACATAACAACATCTTTGATGGAAACATTATTTGTCAAATCCCTATTGTTACCTTAAATAAAAATTCAATCCATGTATTAATAGTGATAGAAATGTTACTTTGTCTGACTCCAAATCTATATGCTAAGTCTTTATTAGGAAACTGCTGTCTTAACTTCATCTTGGTAAGCAATAATTGATTTTGAGGCGAGATTTTTTTCTCTGGTGCAGTCTTTCATTTGACTCTTTGTTTTGGTTTTGTTCTATTCCCTTGCCAATATGTTAAGTTATTGACATGATCTCCAAGACAGTTAAAGAGATGGTTAAATTGATCAACAGTTATTCCAGTGTAGATTCTTGATGATCTGGTGTCTTGCTATGGAGCTATTCAGAATCTGATGAATTGGGAAGTGGTGGGTTATCTTGTAAAGACGGCATTACCTCCGCCACTTCCATTATTAACTTTTTAGATGCAGTTGTGGACCTTTGTATTGGCTCGTTCCTCTTTCTAGAAAATCGCTCAGCCTGAAAAAATATGAACATTAAACAATGTCTTACTCTGTAATATATGAAATGAAATATTTTTAATACATGTATATAATCAGGCCCGCCAACAGAAATTCCGGGCCCCTGGGCAGAGCAGTCATGGGCCCCAAAACGAGTAACATTTTTTAAATATAAAAACGTGTACACCTTTGCATATAAAACCTGTAGTAATCTACCAGAACTTAGAATTTTGCAAGGAACAATTTTAAATATTTCCTGCACAGATAAATGTATTTATGATAACTGAGTTGATGGCAGACCCCTAGAAATTCCTGGGCCCCTGGGCAATTGCCCTACCTCAACCTCCCCCCCCCCCAGCAGGCCTGTATATAATTCTGTAGTATACAAATGAACTGGGAGGGACCAAGGTATATACGTTAAAAATGGAATTAAATTGTGCCTGTTACAATCCACACAAAGTGTTTTATTTGGACATGTGCCCAAGCAAAAAACGAGTTAAAGAACATGGGCAAATTAAGAGGGAGAGGTCCAGACAGTCCAAACAGTGTGGAGGCAGGACTCCATAAAAATCTAAATATTTAACTGGTCAATGCTAAATTATGCTATCAAGTTACTCAATTAAATAAATCTTCTGTTTATTTCTTATTTCTGTATTTCTATCATAAAAAAAGCTCCTCAAAGCTTTAGCTAAATTTTTATTGTGTACGTTTTTATTTGTCTGGACCCCGCCTCTTTCTTGGATCCACTCCCGTGTAACAGAACTGAAACGCTCTGCATTACTAGAACAGCTATTGATTAAAAACATCCCCCATCACTGATTTTAATAGAATGTTCTTTATTTTGTAGTAAATAGACGTAAATATCAAACCTGATTTGGCATGAGTGTTGCTGGGATAGGGTCAGGATGATCCGTCGTCGGTCCATTCCCACCCACGAAATGTTTACTGCAGATATATGTCCATGTTGTGATTTTATCAGCAGTAAAATTTCCCTTCCACAGGCACGCACCCAACGTTGGCACTTCTCTTTTTTTTTCGATTTTGGAAATGGAATCCAAACTACACCCGTCATATATTCACGATCTGAATATCTTCTATCGCTGTTACAAAGTCCAAAGCAACAATGTCTTGTAGCACCGCGATTTTTTCATTCAGGTGCAGATGCAATCTCCTCAGCATGTTCCACCATTTGTATTGTAGTACAAAAGCCGATTTATTTGTCCTACATCATGCAGCAGAGTCTGCGAGCTACAAATAGGCGTGCTATTTTTAGCGCTTATCACTGTCGGTCGATCTCTGCTAAACTTCCTTTCACATTTTATACTGAATTATCTTAGTACTGATAATCGTGTCAAGATGCACATTTGATCTATAAATGATGTCGTAACTTATAGCAGTGGGTGTCCAAAATTATTTGCAAACTGCTAAATGTTTAGTAAGGTACTGCCAATTTAATTTTTCGGGAGGGTGTGATTATCTTTCGAATATGGATATCTTCTTTAATTTTTCGGTTTTTCTTTTTAACAAATTGAAGCAAAATTTTAAGATAAGATAATATAAGATTTATTTAAAGTCGGCATGAATTTAAAACAACAGTTCAACATAAGCTCTAATGAGCTTTTTACTGACGTGACATAATAAAATAATAATGACATTAAAACAAGGATTTGCAAGACATGCAAACATAGTACATAGATACAGTTGGACAAAAAACACATAGTGCATAACTTAAAATATAGATAAGCGGAGCATTTTAAAATTGTAGTAATTAAAAGTGAATTCAGTATTTAGGTCATCTACAACAAAAAAATTTGAAAAGTTACTACAAAATTACAGGTTAACAATCGAAATTTATTTTAAATGTAAGAGGCAACAGCACCATTTTTGGACCAGAAGCAGGCTGAGATGCAGATTATGCATTACTTAAAAGAAAGGAGCTCACAGTTGGCACCTGAGTACATAAGACAAGGACACATAAAACAAAATGGTAACACAAATATTAGTTGTCATCATGGCAGGATTGGGAGGGGGTGGGGGGTGGGGTGGGGGTTGGCTTTATTTGCAGATATTACATTTACAGTCTTTACCATTCCAGGATAATATTAATGATCTAAAGGAATTAAAATATGACTGTTCTCTAAAGAGATTAGGTAGTTCATTCCATAAAACAGCAGCTGAATATCTAAAAGATTTTTTGCGATATGTTGCGGTTTTAATTCTTGGGACATCTAAAATATTTGAATATCTAAAATTGTATTTATTTTGTTTAATTAAGACAAAAAAAATCATCCAAACATTTTGGGGCTAATTTGTTCAAAATTTTAAAAGTCTCTAGAGCCATAGCCCTAAGTCTGCACACCTTAAGGGCTGGCATTTTTGCCATAAGTAATAGCTTACGATAGTTGTATGTGTAATCATCATACACAAATCTCAGAGCACGCTCTTGTATTTTTTGGAGTTTAGTAGTGTTCATGTCACTGCAAAAGTGCCAGGCCAAGGGACAGAAGTTGAAATTGGAGAGGATAAAAGTAGGTAGGATTGTCAGTTTCTTGAGTCTAGTTAACTTCTGACCAATACCTTTCAAGACAGATAGTTGCCTTGAAGCTTCCTACAGAGATTTTTTACATGGGAATCGAATTGCAGTTGATAGTCAATGTCAATTCCTAGCAGTTTAACAATTTCTTCACAATTTATGACAGTACTGCTTACATTTAATACAGGCTTCATACTGAATGTCTTTTTACTCGCAGCTAGTGCTTGCATTTTGTTCGCAGTGAACCAGTCAATCAGAATGTTGGATTCTGTTTCAAGTGTGTCAATCAGTGTCAAAGTCCGGTGAGGAAAAGGACAAAGTGTTATCATCTGCATAGTTACATAAAGAGCCATATTTAATAAAATAAAAAATATCATGGATAAAAACATTAAAGAGTAAAGGTCAGAGTATTGACCCCTGAGGAACCCCTTTTTGAATTTCAGTCCAGCTAATCGAGACACCCTGCATCTTAATTTGCTGCTTACAATTTGACAGATAGCTCAGTAAGAGTCCAACTGAGCCATCTGATAACCAACAAGCCCTAAGCTTGCATAAGAGAATATCATGAGTGAGACAGTCAAAAGCCTTAGACAAATCCATCAGAACTGCAGCTACATATTTGTTTTAGTCGAGTGCTTTCTTCCAGTTTTCAAGTAAACGTAAAAGAGTGGTCTGGCATCCATGACCTTTATGAAAAGCACCCAAGTATTTGTGAAAAATGTTCTCCAAAAAAGATGCTAACTGGGTCTCAATCGATGTTTCAAATAGTTTGGATATGATACGTAGAATTCTGACCGGTTTATAATTACTTTTGTCAAGAGGATTGTTCTTTTTGAAAATTAGAACTACTTGTGCTGCCTTTAGACGATCAGGAAAAATATTTGACTAAAGTTTTGTTAATTAGATCTGTAATATGGCCAACAAGGATTGGTGCCCCAGCTTTTAACAGGAATTTGATCCACCTCAGTAGCTTTTTTTGAATTTAAACTTCTTATAATTTTATACACTTCTTCATGGTTTACTTGCTTAAATTCAAAAATTGTATCTATGCTACTATTATCCTTAATACCCTTGGTACTTTGAGGAGTTAAGGGATCAAAAGTAACATCCTTTCCAATGTCTAATGCCACATTTACATAAAGGTTATTGAAGATTTCACAAGTTTCCCTGGTATTGTTTTCAATTTTGTACCTTCAGCAAGAATGATCTTATCTTGACCATCATAACTTTTATTAGAAAAATATGGCTCAATAGTACACCAGAAATTCCTAGATTTAGTGCCCCCAGCACATCTTTCTAAAAAGTATGTACTTAGAGACTTATTCTTTAATTTGTTTACCAAATTTCTCTGCTTTCTATAGTTTTCCCAGGCTTTGCATGATCTGTACCGAGTATATTTTGTAAACAACATATGTTTAGTATATATAGCTTTCCTTCATTCTCTGTTCATATAAGGTAATGGTTTCCTACATGGTAATGTGTCTTTTATTGGAGCATGTTTGTCAATAACATTTAACAGGACTGATTCAAATTTAACATAGTCAGAGTTGACAGATTCTGAGTCAATACTGGAAGACAAGTTAGTAAATGGAGCATTTTGTAAATCCTTTACAAAGTCAGTTACATCAAAATCTTTGAGACTTCTACAAGATGTTTTTATTCTGGTTGCAGAATGCACAGTGTCTCTTAGCTGAGTAAACACCATATTATGAAAATCGCTAATTCCAGTAGACAGTACAGGTATTCATACATTGGCTTTGTTTATTTGTAAGTATTAGATCGACACAAGATGGATTACACCTTTCTTAAAACATTAAGGTTCTCTAATTAAGCATGCAAGATCAAAAATATCACACAGGCAACGAGATTTGATAGGTCCTGCATATTAAAGTTTAGGTGACCAATGATAATAAGGTTTTCACATTTTACCAGATTTTTGTCAAGCGCATTTACTAAATTTTCCGAAAAGAGCTTTTCATTCATTAATTGGGGCCTATACACGCTATGGATTAACCATTTAGTCTTAAAGTTCGTAAGTAATCTGCTCCAGGTGATCAGACTCTAGTTCTTTCATCCTGCGTGCTGCGATATCTGAACGAATAAATGACATAATCCCACCACCATTGGCAGTGCGATGCCGTCTCTCAAATTTGTACCCATCAACATGGAAGAGACTGTCGCTGAAAGAAGAATCAAGTTTGCTTCTTCTAGAACTTCACAAATTTCTGTAAACTTGTATCTTACACTATTTATGTTTATATGGGCAATAGTCAAGTTTTTGGGGTGTTTCTTCTGGGTATCGCGAAGATATCTTCCTTAGTTAAGACTGCATCCGGAAGTATAATATGCTGCATCTGTAGGGGGAGATTACTTGTGTCGGTATTGTTGCAACCACCAACTAAGTCATCGTCGTCCTCAAAATGGTAGGATATTGACACGGGTAGAAGGACAGAAGAAGAGTTTATCAGACTTTCTGAGTAGGTTGTATTTTGCAATTGACAAATCAGTGCATTTAGGATAGGGTCCTGCGATCACAGAAATCACATTGCAACTCTTGTTGGTTTCACAGGGGCTCGTATTGTTGCGGACAACTTGTCTACCAGTCATACATGTACTATAGTATTATATAGTACATGTATGACTGTTAGATAAGATGTCAGCAACAATACGAGCCCCTGTGGTTGGTTTCACTTGACGGCTTTACTGCAGGCCGAACACGGGTATCTGATCGGGCCATGATTCGGGAAGACATCACTGAGCAAGAGGTACTGTAAACTGAAGTATTCGACGTTATTTTTTTGCAGATAACTTCTTGCTTGACCAGTTGCAAGTGCGCCATGTCGAGAGCCATATTGTTCTTTGTTTCATCTGGTAGAGTACTTCCAAATGGAAATCTGGCTTTCGCATTGTCCATTCGCACAATCCAAAATGTATTGTTGATGAAACGTTAAAAAGTCTAGCATTTGGAATATTTGTTGAATTGAGTTTCAAGTAAAAATTTGGATAAAATCCAGTTAAAATTAGAACGACCGAGAGATCCCTTTCCCCTGCCATGATGACGTAACCGAATACATGTCAATTCGCCCCATTGCAAAATTGCCCCCGTCAAAAACGGATAAAGCATTATTTCACAAGATCGCCCCCATTTCAAAATCGCACTATGTCAAAAACGCCACACTTTTCACAAGATCGCCCCCATTTCATACTCGCATCATGTACTCTTTTAATCATCTTTTTAATCATCGATAATGCACCTGCTGATGATTAATACTTACGTATCATTAATGATAATTAGAATGGATTGTTTTTACTATTGTAATTCATTGCTGAATTAAACCTTGATTGATTTAGTTCTTGCCTTTTTTAATTAGTTCATTAGAATTAGAATGTTTACCGAATTGAAATTTCGTTAACTGTTTTTTGCTTCGACCTTCAGGATATTGGGAAAAAGGCGATAATATTATATATAAAAAAATCGTGAGTCGTGTCCTTTAGACGGTGCATGGATAGACCGGAAAAAGCCGAAAAAGAGGGAGAGAGAGAGAGAGATGCTTTATTTTATTTTCGGACGCGTTTCATTGGCTGCTTACCGAATCATGCTTATATTCTCGTTTATCTCCTCGCTGGTACGAAACTTCATAAGGAAAGATCACAAACAAACTTCTTTCGAAAAAAAAAATCTAATTATATGATATTATTATGTAAATTATCTTTACATCTTTTACCAAAATATTTAATAATAAAATTAATATCCATTTGGATTTATCTTAGGGGGCGCTCTACAGATAATACGTTCTTCTGGACTCACGGTACTAATTCAACTCCCATAGTAAACCTATAGAAACACCATGATATTAAAAATTCAATAACTTTAAATTTATAAATGATCAGACCTATATTTATCAGTATTAACCCATCCTTGATGCAAGCTTATGTGTTAAGAAAACCACATGAACCGCGGCATCTTTTGGATCTACATGTGCATGAAACAACTTTTTGTTTCCATAAAAGTGAACAGATGTATGTTGTTTTCTTTTTTATCTGGATTTCAAAACAAAACAAAATAAAATAGTGGATCAAAGAGATTCTTGCGCGAATTCATACATCGAATACGATAATTAGCTGGAGATCACATGTGCGCCTGCGGGGAGTGGTCAGCTATCACGCCTAAATCGATTCCCATAAAAAATACCCCCAGCCTTACATACATACATTCATTCAGTTCAATTAAATAGGTGTAATTAATCAAGTGCGTACACCATCGTTTTGATTCATGCAACTTTTATCCTGTCGTATGTGAAACGAATATAACTTCATTTTTTTAAAAATTATTATTGAATCTAGTTACACTAGCAAAATAAATATGTAAAAAAAAAGAAACTTCAAGTGTTTGTTTAATATTATATATTCATTTTTTTTAATAGAAAAAAAATATTTTTAACCACTACATTAGCCTGTTACCCTGGTGAAATCTTCACATATTACTAAGGCCGCTTATGTTTCTGAGGTTATAATGAATGCAGAGAATGAGGTGCATGGGGCGTTATTGGCTGGAATGGGGGCGATTTGGTGAAAAGTGGGGGCGTTTTTGATTGGAGACGATCTTGCAATGGGGGCGATTTGATGAAAAGTGGGGGCGATTTTTCAGTGGGGCGTTTTGACCTGTTTCCACGTAACCCACTTTTTTCAAGCTTGAGAGGGGGAGGGGGGAGGATCTGTGGACAGTTGGGTTTTTTTGTTTTTTTTTTTCCCCAAAAAAATAACCAAGCCGCCGTCAGAAAATGAATTGGTCGGTCCCTAAATCTATTTACAACACAATTTATTGCCGATTTCCACTTTTAGGGAGATGACGTTGTATCCACCCTTTCAGTTGTATAACGCTGTGACTTTTTATTAAGCTGTAAGGTAATTTAGCCCCAGGAACATCGTCTTCGGTTAACTCTACATATTGAAACTTAGTCGCAACAAAGTTTGTTCGTCGTGTTTAAGACATTGTCCAAACGGGCTATTTTTAGGCATGAGGTCATCACGCGTTGCGTCACATCCGCCTAATTCGTAATCTGTCCTATTGTTAAATGTATACGTTTATTGTTCCATTCACTACATGTAGTAGTAGTGGTTCTTCTTGGATACTTCAGCCACCTAATATATTGATCGCCACGTATCATGTGTTGAAAAATTGTGCTAAATCCACAAAACTGCACGTAGCAAGATAAGTGACCTTGATACCATGTATTTGCATTTTATTGCGCATGCAGAAATAATTGCGTTAGCGTAGCAAAAGGTATGTAAACAAGGTCAATTTATTGCGGTACATAACTGCATTTTTGTACAAACTTATTTACAAAGGCATTCGAGCGTTAGGAAACACGTAAATTCTATTTGAAAATCTATTGTTTAATGAGAACATGACGAGAAACCGAGAACTTGTAGGACACCAAATCAACAACTTCTGACCAGATACAGCTCCTACACGACAATACATTTTGCTTTTATATTGTAGCTAGCGTTGTTATCGTTTTACACAAGCGAATTTACATGTATTTATAGGGTATCAAAGATGCATTCCAGTGTTTGGTGCAACTTACCATTTTTTTCTCTCGGTATTTTATTGCAGCTGACTGCAATACACAAACGCTTGGAAACAAAACTCTGATAAAATAGTAGATATATTGGTGGACTACTTTATGGTCACATGACGAGTAAATTGAAAAATGGCGTATATACAATGCTGTGGGAAGAACGCACCAAAATTATGTATTCCAGAGAAAGTGCAGAATACGATAGGTGTTCATTTGATTGATGGTAGACAGAGGACGTGAATAATGAAGTACCAGCTTTTACAGCAAAACCAAGCTGTTTTACAATGGAGACACATCTAAGATTGATAAAAATCAAGTCGAAACTGTTACTTATATGATACTTGCGTGATTTCTCCAAATGAAATCATTGAGTGAGCATGTGCAATTCAAAATATGCGTTTTGCCAGTTTTAAGAAAAAACATGGTCACACATAATTTAATGAAAATGAATGGAGTCTAAAACTCTTGATCGTGGTACAAACATGTTTATAGCTTCAGTTTTAATTGGGACAACGAATGTATAGTATGGGCTCGTTTCATTCTGAATCGTACACCACCTTCGGTCTTCGAAAGCATTTACCTGGGCCAGTTACAATCTAGCTGAGGATTATTTAATCTCTTTATACCTTACAAAATTTCAAACCAAACCTTGTTCCGTCTACGCATACTTTTTTAATTTGGAAAATAAAGTTGTTAACGGCGAGTGCAATGTTAAAGAAACTGCTATTTATAGTACAAGCATTGTCTAATACACGTCGTAAGGTGCAAGGTTGCGACGCGGATCGTCGCGCAGGTAAAACTAAAAGTCGGTACATTTATACTGTATATAACGTGCACAATACCATCCGCTATAATCAGTAAAATGAAAATAACGGCTACAAAACTACAGTGAAATTTTTTTTATCTGAATCATAAAAATGTCATGTAAGTAAAATACAGACTTTATCCTTTTTTATTTAATGATATGCCACACATTCCAAAACAATGAAGTCTGAATGAAAATAGCATTATAATATTTATGTAAAAATCATAATTACATTTAAAATAGTAAGTAATTTAGTCATTATTATATAAGACAACAAAAAAACATACACATGCATGCAGAATAAGTAATAATTCAAATAATAATTAAAATATTCAAATGACAGTACTTTTTTCCCTGATCAAAAATAAAGACAAATAAAAATAGAAATAATGTTGTATAATAATGCTGATATTTTGTATCACAATTTCAAAATTCAGTTGAATCAGATTGTTAAATAAATAATCTTAGTATAAATAAATAATCTTAGTAATAATGATTTATATCTTTATGAGACATTTACACTTATATTTAGGAATTATTTGTATTTTCAACAACATCAGTATTAATAATAATAATAGCATGCCAGCAATTTGATTAACATTTAAAAAGAGCATGTAATGTAGACATTATTATTATTATTATTATTGTTATTGTTATTGTTGATGTTGTTGAAAATACAAATAATTCCTAAATATAGACCGAAGGTGGTGTACAATTCAGAATGGAACGGGCCCATACTACAGTGAGTCATATTTGTCAGCAGTCATCTGAGGAATACATGTACCCTTTGCCCTACCACACATTAATTTTCATGAAATCTAATACATATTTTGGACGTTCATTAAAACTGTTTAGTATGTGTTTATAAACTTATTTCAACATATATATATCCATGTTTAAGTTATACTAAACTCTGTAAATAAATAAAAAAAATATTAGTAGAGTCACCATAATAAGGGGGATATATAACTCAATTACCCTTTTCTGTTACCATAGTCCTACATCGTAGCACCCAAACATCATAAATATCAGGGTGAATGTCTTACATTGTAGGACTACTGTTACCGATGATGCAACAAAGTAAGATATTGGCAACATATTGAAAAAGCCTTCTTAGTAGGTTCAACTCGTCCACACTTCACATTTCTCACAATTCCATTGACTCTCTCACACGCACACATACACATAAGAACATAGCTACATACCTCTGTACTAAAAATAATATACACACATATTTATTGTAACAACTTGGGTGTGTATCCGTTGGCTTATATAATTGTAATAATAATTAAAAATTG
This sequence comes from Margaritifera margaritifera, assembly GCA_029931535.1. Classification (NCBI taxonomy): domain Eukaryota; kingdom Metazoa; phylum Mollusca; class Bivalvia; order Unionida; family Margaritiferidae; genus Margaritifera; species Margaritifera margaritifera. The sequence continues at coordinate 26,360 of JAQPZY010001599.1, forward strand.
CATCAATTCAGGACCTTTTTATTTTTGACTAATCATGATAAAATGCTTAATAAAAAGAAAATATGACTAAAACATGAATATATAAGTATGTGTAATATACACAAAGACTATTATATGGTGGTCTTCATAGATCCCAATCTAATCATTCAACAAAAAATGGATGGTCTACAGTGTAAGTATTTTGTAAGTAAACTTTGAATTCTTAGTGTGGTGGGAGATAGCTGCTTATATTTTAGTATGGCACAAATACTTTTGCATTAAGCCAGAATCGATAGCTGTGAATTGAATTTGATTGAATTTATTCAGATTATTGTACTACAGATGTAATTTCATTCTCTATTTTGATAATAAAGAAATAAAATTTCATTGACTTGTCTTATTTTTATAATTATGTATTAGTTTCTTTATGTGATTTAATAAATTTGTAATTATAACTACCGCAAGACTGTAATGTTTCTATTTGTGGAGATTATAACTATGGACACTATTATTGTTGATAGCTATCTGCTGACCTTCAAATTTTGCTCCTATTTATACTCTTCAGAAAATAGTTGTGTGATGTAATTCTAACCAGTCATTGCCTGTCAGGCACGCCGAACAGGTTGGGTTGTGCCGAACAGATGCTCTACAACCAGTGATGCAAACTGAGGGGTATCATACAATTTAATTAGCATTACTTGTCCGTTTACACTCAATCAGTAGCAAATACATGTATATAAACATTTTGTATTGTCTCATGTCCGTCAAACATTAAATCCTTATAAGTCATAACCAAGGTAGCTACATGTAGGTATGGTTGAAGAGTAAACAAGTACTAGTGAATGCTGACAACATTGAAATACATTGACTAGCATAAAAATGAAGAATACAATATTAAAAGTTCAAAACATACTCCTACTTGTATAAAGAAGCCCAGCATTTACAACGAACAAGTGAAATTTAATTTTTAAAAATGTGAAATTGGATGAATTTAGCGTGTGGATAAGGTCATGTCTGCATACGTATTTTGTAGTGTCAGCTGATGAAGTCATCAAGCATAGTGCTATTCAAATGCTGATTTGGAAGGGAAATTTAGGTGTGATAAACATATTTCTGGGTGTGATAAATTCATATGGAGTAAGATTCTACAAGATTTTATGAGTATTTAACAATGTGCAAGATCAAACTTGTTGACAGTGCAATTGCTACCCACATGAACGGTGATCACACTTGACACACAACATGAACAAGTGCATACAAATATCAGGGTAAGTCACGATCTCTACATTTGCAATCACATAACAATGTTCAAATTCACTCTTTCAGCAGTATATAATAATTGATATTAACAACATATTTAATTTACAACATGGAAACTATATCATTAAAAGTTAAAGTAAATATGTAATATAATGTCAGTGAATACTTTTGGTAACTTTGATACTTTTCATTTTCATTCTGTGTATGTGTTATATTTGATGTTTACCATACCTGTCCAATCAAGTACGAATGATGTCATTTCATGAATTATACTATATATATATATAGGTAAAAAGTAAATAATTCATATCATCAAGTAAAGTTTATTTTGTTTTATTCAAACAAATACAAATCAATATACATTTGTCTTCATGAGTATTTTGGTAAAAAATATCAGTATTTCGGTCTTTCTATTAACCGTTTTTGATGCATTTTGCATAGTGATTTTTCTTCAGATTAATAGGTATACCATCAAATTAATAGGCATACATTAGTACAAGTGGGTTTTTCGTCAGTAGCTATTGTTTGTTCTCTTCCTTACCAAGACTGCGACATATAATGCAGTGAAAGAGTCCATCTTTACTTGGGAGTATATGCATCAGCGATGTTAACAGAAAACTTCAGTCGTTATGCTGAATACACTCCTTGTCTTGAGCATTTTGAAATTTGTACAGAAAAGTCCATCAATAATACCTGTACAAAATCATTTAAGTATATAATACAGTCCATACTGCAGGAAAAAGGTCATAAACTTCTTGAGTGAATGATGGATAAAAACCAGGATTTCATCTCTGCCTAATGAGGCATCACTTCAGAGTACCCAGATGTAAAAACTCCCCAACAGACAATAATGCATACCTATGATATATCACAGCTTGAAGAGAAAATATATCTCAGAATTTTGGTTTGGATAATCTTGTCACATTAGCAGTTTTATTTTACACAGAATAATACCTTTGTTTTCGGCTAAAACACGGTATTGGTGCTGATAAAGGAATTTTCATGTTATATGCATGAAATAGAAAAATTAAACAAGATAGGAACCAATTTTAAAGATTGGTAAGCCTGGCATATACCTCTCTTACTTTCCTGAAAATTTCAAGAGGTTAGTGTAACCCATTGTTGAGATATGCATGGAAACAAGCTCTAAAAATGGCCATTTTTGAGCGTTATGTAGTCTCACTCGAAAAAAGCTTGAATATAAAATAGAGAATTCTCTAAATATCATACTGAAATTATGCATTTATTGGTCTGGTTTTATGCGGAATTCTATCCTGCAAATATTGCTTCTTGAATTAAAGAAATCGGTAAAATATTATGGATTTTATAAGCAAAATACCGTCAGTAGAAGTTTTGTTTCAACACTGAAATTCAAACACTAATCTGTTGTTATATGCCAACATTTTGTACAAAATAACATTCATTATAACTTTTATTGACATCTAGAACTCGACTTTATATTATAATAAGTAGTAAAACCATTTAAATCACATGGCTAGCCAAGATATTCGATTGAGAGCTTGTTCTTTGTCAAACTTTCCAGTTCTAAATTTTGTAGTGTCTGTAACCTTTACAAGTTTATATGGCAATAATTTTGTTGTTTCATTATGGAAAAGTATAAATCCTACAAAGGCTCATGTGTATCCATGTGATGTCCAAGTTGGCCAAAATTGGTGGTGCTGTATTGTACCATTAAAAAACAGCAACTCAATAAAAAAAGTTACAGACACTACACAAACAGGTATAAAAATGAAAGATAAAAGTATTGTTCTACTTGTCATTAAAACATTGTTTTTCTCAATAGAAAGTTCCATCTTATGTGATGTAATGTTGCATCATCTATTTACCTCTGCAGCCAAGAGCAAAAAAGTGATGCAATAACTCTCTTGATTGAATATTGCATCATTCTTGCAGCACTGTCTGTTTGAGTAATTTACTACAAGACAATGTAACCTGAATTTCTTATCCTAGAAGAAGCTGCCTAATTACTTTTTCTGTTCTTTACCATGGTACATCCCTAAGACATGGGAAGACGACAAAAGCAAACCTCTGGGAACAACTCTGGTAAGTTTGTATTGAATGGTAAACCACACTCTTAAATTGTAGTGTCTGTAACCAATATCCCCTTTTTATACTGTCTATGACTTTATCCCTGTTTTTTTTAAAAAAAATGAAGCCAAATTATGTTTCCTATTACAGTATTGATGTGTAAGGCTAAATTTTGACATATTGTCTGTCTGCAATTTGTAATATTTTGGTATATTTATAGTTTCTTTCATCTAGATTTCTGATAACAGGCAACATTTTCAGTGATTTCTTACAATATGCAATTGAAACTGAGTATTTTTGCATTCCATATCATTAGACTAGCAAATTCAAACAGAAATATTATGAGAATTCAATGAGCTCAGACTTAGTATTGGATACATTGCTGATATTGTCAAATGGTTACAGACACTACTAGACATGTGAATTGACCCGACTGTTGTTTACATTATTAAGGAAAGTGTGCAATCATTGTAAATGCTAGAACATTGAATAATCATCAGGTTTTATGCTATTTCTTTTTCAATCAGATACTTTTCTTTAAGAATCTACAGGTTATTCCAGTTTGCTTATGTATGAAAGCATATTGCGTACTCATTACAAGTATGTTTTGTAAAGTCTAAATTTCATCCGTATACATAGAGGAACAAAAATGAGAATGAAGTTGTTTGCTTTTAGGAAGCAAAGATAAGCCAGAAGAAGATGAACAGAAGATTAAAGCTAGAAGGGAGAAGACGAGGCTAAAGGTACAAGCCTGGAGAAAAAAACAGAGGGAAAATAAGGCGAAACATGAGGAGCTAAAAAGGGTTGATAGAGAAAGAAGAAAAGATGCAAGACTACTAAAAAAACAGCAATCACTTTCAGATTCAAATCTTCAACAAGAATTAAGAAGGAAAAAACATGAAGAAATGAAAAGGTATCGCCAGAAAAAGAAAGAAAAAGCAGCCCTGGCAATATCGGTTAATAAGAGTGTTGATTTAAGAAGTCCGAAAACTGCTGAATTAAGTAGAAAGAAGAAAGAAGCTGTGAAAAGAACCCAAGCATGGAGAATGCGTATCAAACTGAATGAAAGTATACAGCAAGAGTGTATTCAGACTAATTGTGAAATAGGAAATACTGGGTCAGCCAGAGATTCACCAATGAATAAAGTGTTACCTAAAGCAACTCTGTACAGACAATTAAAAAAGGTAAAGGAAGTATTACCAAATACCCCAAAGAGAAAAGCAGTCATCATAAGTAAATTAATTGAATCTCCATCAACATCAAAGTTTCTAAATAGAATATAATGATAATGACACCGGATTGCAGAAAAAAACTTGAATTGACAGATACTGTTATACAATCTGTGTCAGAGAGCATTTCAGAAGTGAAAGCAAGGAAAGGGGGTGCAAAGAAACATGCATACAACATCATTTGTGACGCATTACTGAAGAAATATAAAAGACACAGACTAAAAAAGTATTTCAAAGTATCAGTGAAAGGGCAAAAACCTAGTTCTACATGGTGGGAGACGAAACAAAGAAAAAGAAGAAGGGATGCACTTAACTCTCCATTAAAGAAATCTGTGAAAGATTTTTTTCTAAGTCCAGAAATCAGTAGGGAAGTGCCTGAAAATGGAAAATACAGATAATGAAGCTAAAACAGTTTCGAGAAGGGAGTTCATCCTTGTTAAAGATGTTGAGAGAAATAGAGAAGAAACTGATGTGCAAACACTGCAAGGTACAAGAAAATTACATGCTGTAAAGTCAGGAAGCAATGATTATGAACTGAGCATAAGAAATCTGAGCTGTTATTGTGAGCAATGCATGAAGGTTGACGGGAGATGCAACTTCAGCGAAAATGTTAATGCCTGGGAAATGAGAAAGTTAGTACTCAATAAAGATAATTTAAGTCAGAAAGGAAAACAACTTAAAGACAAGAATCCATCAACAATAGAAAATAATGACAAGAAAAGAAAACAAGGAAGTAACCAGAAAGATCATAACTCAGCAACAAGCGAAAAGCCTAATAAGAAACGGAAGTCAACAGAAAGACAAAACATTGTGACAAAGAAGATCAAAGTTGACAAAAAAGCACCAACCAACACAGAGAAACCAATAGAGAAATACCACCCTGGAGAATTTGTTGCTGTAGGACTTAAGCCAAAGAAGGGACCTCTAGATGTATACTTAGCAGAAGTAATAGACATTCTTCATAACGAAGTTAGACTTAAATACATGAGAAAGTCTGGCAACATGTATGTTTGGCCTGAAAAAGATGATTATTCACAAGAGGCTCTAGATGCTATCTTGTACAGGGTAAAAGCTCCACAAAAAGTCAATGAAAGGGGTCATTTCAAGTTTAATGCAGCTGAATTGTCTAAGCTCAAGTCAAATCTGGAAAAAAATCATAAGCACTTCTATTTGAAATGACAATATAAAGTCAAGGTTTAATGTGTAGTGTCTGTAACCTTAAGATCAATCACATATGGGTCTGTGTTTGAGTCAGCACCTTGGGTTGAACAATACTTTAGTGACTATGATTTATTGAACATTCATTATACTTCAATATTTTACTCTTACAAACACTATTTAGTATTAAACTTTCAAGTGCTATTTACCAGTTCATAATTTTAACACAAGTATTGGACATATACCTGTTACAATGTGGTTTTATCATTTTATTAACTAATCAACATTCATTTAATGAATAATTCTAGTCAATGTGTTCATGTTGAATTATTTTTGAAGTGAATTTTATGGAGATATGTATGGTTCTGCAACTGTATTGAAATGCTATAGTTTTGTAGTGTCTGTAACCAATTTTATGGACAATGTACTTCTGACTCTTATGGAAGTTTGCAATACTTTTGGCCAGTATTAATGATTTTGTTTGTTTAAATATTCTTCTTGGTGTTAGATAAATGCCTAAATAAGATTATTCTATGTCTTTTATGTTTGTTATGCAAAAGTTTCATGGTTAGGTTTTTTTTCTTAGTGATACCTTTGTCATAGATGTTTTGATTTTGTTATTAAGTTGTTTACCACTTCCAGTTATGTTGTTTACTTTAAATGTTGATATCCTGTTACTGATGTTACTGTGAAAAAAAATAAAGTTTTAAAGTTTTCATGCTGTTTTTCTTGCATGTTATACACCAAGTGTAGTGTCTGTAACTGTTGTTATACCAATGAATTGAAATAATGGTTAAACAAAATCGCATGCATGTTCAAGCTAAATCTAACTTGATCTGACTAGGGGACACCCTAGGGTATATAATGAGCTTCATTGAAATGTTCTATCAAACATTTCAATTTTTTAAGTGAGTGAGACTACTCTCAGCACCAATACCGTGTTTTAGCCGTTTACTAAGACTTTCATTTTGTTGGTACTTTGAACTAAAAGCATTCAAAAGCACACATCTTGCAGTAATTCCATGTTTGGGTGAACCTGTAGATGGAATGAACTTAATTATGATTGTGTGCAAAAAAGTATTCTAATCAGACTGCAACTTATTATGCATGGTAAAAGTGAATCCAGTTTGTTTGCATTTTGCATCAATGCACTTGGATGACCTTGGTAAGAAAAAACAATTACAGAATGTACTTGAACCTCACATAATATTTTATCACATCTGACACTCTGATACTCTTAAAGTATCACAGTTATGAATAATGAAGTCGGTATTCTGTACTATTATATGGTAACAGTTGGGAAAATAGGACCCAACTAGGGCCAAAAGAAACATAGCATATGGACATTGTTCTTATTCATGTATTAAATCTCTGAAATAATTAAAGCTAAAGTGCAAAAAAAAATTTACTTTTAATTTCCTGCCTCAGTTGATCACTGGAACAGTCTTGAAACATAACTGCATAACAATGGCATATATTACCTTACTTAGCATACATTGACAGATATGTAACTCTTATGGTGAAGGATTCTATGTATATTTTTACCTTGATCAGATCTATAATTTACCTACAGTGCATCCATTGGGGTTAGTTTCTGTTTACAAAATACATTTAAATTTGTGTTCTTGGAAAGAGGAAAATGATGTTTTGTATGAATGGTTGCATGTAAAACAGTGTTTCTGTCAGATAATAATTTCAGTGTCTCTTAAAATTATCATCTGAAGGGAAGAAATAAAATATTTTATTGTTGTCAACATTAGTAGACTTTTAATATCTAGTAATCTGAGGAACATGGCTATCACAAATACCATGAAATCACCTTCAGACAGCTTCACATGAACACTACAAACTTTAAAACTTTTTTTTCTTCAAATTATAAACCTTGAGGTAATAATAATAATGAATATAATAATAATATTCAACTGCAATGTGCATAGCTTGTTATTTGTGGTTTTCCTTTTTGCCATTCACTACTTGTATATACCTCGCAACCATTCCTTCTACGATCATGACAGTTGAATGGAAAATTTATATTTTATGACAAAATTTGAAGACAAATAGGGTAGATGGAAAATATTTTTTTAGCTAGAGTTTCTGTTGTTTATAGTTGTAATACAAGTATAATTAATATTGGAAATTAAAATAAAAGTTTTGCTGATATAGTAATGTGTGTAGTTATATCATTAGGTTCAAATATACATGTATGTAAATTTGTTTTGTGTTTTTTGTTTCATGAAAAGCCGTTCCATACAAGGTGTACTTTGTCAACCAATCAAAAAATTTTCTCAAAGTTTGGATAGTGCTTGAAATCTTGTCATTATTATCATTGACAGTCATAATGTTTTAAATAAGTAAAAACAACAATAACAATAATTTTTATCCCCATGCATCTTTTAAAAAGGTGGGGATTATGTCTTCCTGCCTGTCTGTGTGTCTGACCCTCCATTAATAATGTAGTGTATCTCCTACATCATTAAAGATACAAACTTGAAACTTTGGGATGTGAATGGAGGTAGTCTTTAGATGTACACAGTGGTTTTAAACTTTTAATTATGTCTCTTGGGATGGGACCAGTGTCTCGGGATAGTTAATTTTTTTTTTTAAATCTAAATATTTGAAGTATTGTACGTGGAAATCTAAAAGTTGGTTTGTGTCATCTTGAAGGCAAGGGCTATAACATATGCATTGGGCTTTTGGATTACACTCTCTGGTCTTGCCCCAGGGATGGCCCCTTTGGGTATGCTGCACCTGGGTCACAACTTGGAAACTGTTGAGATCCCCACTCGATAACCATATACAGATTTGAAGGACATGAGACAGAACCAGACATATTGATATATCAATAAAGGCCTTGGGTCATGCACCTAAGGTTGTGGACTTGCCCCTAGGTCAAAGTTTCGAAATGGTTGAAGATCCCCACCTTCTAATCTGAGAAAAAATCAGACACATTTCCAGTACAGACCCTGAAGAAGGAGACTTGCTCTTGGGTCATCACTTGGAAACTGTTGAGATTCCCAGCATATAACTATATATAGCTTTGAAAGGCACGAGGAGACAAAATTAGACATATATCCAGCACAGACACTGGGTTAGGAGCTTGACCCTGGCTCGTAACATGGAAACTGTTAAGATCTCCATCTTAGAACTATGTATATATATATATATATATACTAACTAGTTATAAAAAGCAAAATACATATTTACTGTATTGAAAAATTTGCCCTTGGATCAGGTCATACCCTAAAATGTATAGATTGGAAGCATGGTGATATGCAATGTCATGTCATTTACCAAATTATAGTTTTTTTTTTCCCTGTATCTCGCTTTGAATTCCACAAAATTTGATACTTATACAAGCAATCATCCGGGGTGAAAACTACAAGTGACACTGACCATATGCTTCATGAAGAAAATGTGGAATCAGTGTGCATGGATAATTGTGCCATTTGATATAAAATCTTCCAAAATTATTCTGCTTGGAAGGTTTACTGAAACTAACCTATTGGGTGGATGTTTTGTAAATTTACACATCGGAACTAGAGAGTGTGTTGTCATTCTTTCTTGAAGGTTAAGGTCACAGATTAAGGTTACATTTAGTGTGCTGTTTGTAACTCTGAATCTGATACAAGTAGTGGTATGAAAATTAGTAGACTTTTACATACATGTATATGTAAGACAAGGGTGTAAAATCTGCTACTTTCATGGTTCTCATTTGGAGGTCAAAGGTGTACATCACTATATTTGTTTGGAGCTGTAACTTGCAAACTTTTAAATAAAGTAATAGACATAAAACTTGGTATAGCTGTACATCATGGCTTGATGTTGTCACTTGTCATTTTCATGGACCTGTCTGTAAGACCAGGTCTCACTTCTCAGGTCAGTATCATTTTTAGTGTCCAAACTGTCACCTAGAAGCTTTTGTTAAAGATCATGGAATGAAATGTTTTCCCCTGTAAATCATAGCTTGAGTGTGTATCGTGTACCTATCATGTGTATCAATAGCATGGTCCTATCAGCAAGATCAAAGTCTCATGTGAAGCTTACTTGCTTTTTATATTAGGACTGTAAGTCTAAAGTCAATGAAGACTGTTTAATTAAACTTATGTTTAAATCAGAACTTCTGAATGTGTCATTTATTTTTCATGGTATTTTCATAGACTTGGGTTTAGATCATAGATCAGCATAATCTATTTTTATGTCAAGGCTCTAGCTCAGGTGTTAGCAACCTATGGCACGTGTGCCAAGGGTGGCACACAGCACTATACAACTGAGCAGACCTGGCACAGCAGTTCTAAAAGGTTGCAGATCCCTGCTCTAGCTCAAATTCTCAAGGATAGTGAGATAAAAAAATATTAATTTCATGCATGATGACCTAAGGTCATGTCATATAACACACTTTTATGATCCAATTTTTAAGATAAATGTTATGTTTCATTGTTGGGCTGTAGTTCAGAAGCTGTTTAAGTAATGAAAATAAAATATGTTGGATGGTGTGTTTTGTACCACTATCAAGATACTACCTGCAAAGTTAAGCTCACAGTCATCTCAAGGTTACTTACTTGTGATGTCTTGACTGTAACTTAAAACCATTAAAAGTAGTATTATCAAACATTGTACAATTTTAGAACTTGACTTTTAGTGGCTTTCAAAATCTTGGCCACAAAGTTATGGTCACATGCCAATATACATATATTTCTTGCCAAGTTTTGAACTAAAAACCCATACGAGATATGAAACTGAATATGTCACATACCATATACAAGCCCTCTGCCACTAGGTTAAGTTCACAGCAAGGCAAGGGAAAATGTAATTATGTTAATTTGTACATTTTCTGGAGGATAACTTTAAAACTACTAAAGATATTTTAATGAAACTTGAACCAGTTATATAACATAATTAGAGATACCATAACCATGATTTCAGTCTCGAGGTTGAGGTCACAGTCAGAGAAAATATAAATCTGACCTCTGTCCATGTACAGGTATAACATTTGAACCAATGATGGTATTTTCATGCAACTTTAGCCTGTTTTGTGTATCTGGACTTGATAGTATCTTATGTATTCATAGTCATACCCTCTGCCCCGAAAAGTTGAAATAAAAAACAAAGGAAGTCGGTGGCTTATTTCCTTATCTAGGCTGTCACTTTCTAACTTCTTTATATATTTTTATGAAATTTTATCCAGCTGCAGACTTTATCATGTAGCTGGCAGGTTTGTAGCAATATGGTCAAGTCATTGATAGGGAAAAGGGAATGAGATGGGCATATAACGTGCTGTGTGATACTCTTGTTACTTAAAGCCTCAAGGTTGTGTCACATCTCATTGTTTTGGTGCCATCTTTAAGATCAAAGTTGTAGACTTTGAGAGGGTTTTTACCATGAACTCATGTGACACTAATGTGAAATTTTGGGTGCTTTGAGTATGTGCAACTTTGCCACCTTTGTCATGTAATTTTCATCAATTTTCTGTGCATGCAGCTCTAGCGGTATAGGGTTAATAATTCATAAAAAAAGGAAGATCATGCAGACATGCTGCTTTTCTAAAGATTTCTTTCTTAAAAAAACTTTACATTAATTTCAGTATGACGCAAAGTTGGGACCCAAGAACTCTTCACATGAACATATTTGTGAAACAATCTAAGAATGTAAGGAGTGTTCCAACTGCTGGAGCTTCATAGAAAGTGAAACATGATGGATACAGAATCATAATCATTCATTTATCATCTGTCCAGCATGAACTTGTGAAGTGACAGAATTTTAGTTTCCATAATACTCATATCGAAAATATACTTTGACATCGAAAGAAACAGCTATATTTCGTCAAACATTCCAGGAGTTTTTGACAGCTTCCATAGCAACCATTAAAACTCCATTGCAACCAAGTAGAAAATACATTTGTTCACATCTCCCAAAAAAATCTTTAATCAAAGAATTGGAGAAATATTTATTATGTCATAATCTACAACAAATGTGATGACAGCCAGATTAGAAACATAATTTTCACACCTTCAAAAACCACTTCAGTTAATGTTCAGTGTGATATGTTATAGTTATTGTTTCATATAGCCTCCATAACAACCATGCATCTTTGATATCAACCAGGTGGAAACCTGTTTTAATATTTTAAAAGCTTTTATGGCAATTTAAGTCCAACTTTAAAAATAAAAGATAATTTTTGGTTACATTTTCTTCAATAACTGTATCTATGGAGAATTAGAAACTGTCTGCTTAGGGACCAGCCATTTATTTTTTTCAGGGGGGAGGGGTGCACCTTGGAATTCTTTCAAACCAGAATTTTTGTTCTCTATTACCTCAAGATAAATAATTCTTTTCAACTAATATAAATGGATATAATTAGTACCTTTTCACAAATTAGAGCAATATTTTTTTTCAAGCTGAGGGCTGGAAATGTATAGGTTTGGGGGGTCAAATATTCCCCCCCACACACACACACCACCACCCCTATTAAAATGGGCAGTCCTTGAGTCTAGTGCAACCAGGAGAAAAATCTCTGAACCCAGTTTAACCTGCAAATGACTTTTTTTTTTTTTTACTGTTCAATGCAAGTCTAGTGAGCCATACTGGGCCCTTTTAAAGTACATTTCATATTTACACCTGTAAAATTAACTTCATTTTTGGAAACAAGTTAAGAGTTGCAACCTGTTCAAAATATTTCCTTTATACTTTCATGCAATTAAGTTGGCGGTATATGGGAGTTACTTTGTACATCTATATCTGTGGGTCCGTCTGTCTTACTTGTCCATGCTAAAAGTCCTATACATCGTCACTTACTAATATTAAACTCGCCCTATGGGTGAATTTGGGATGAGTATGTATTTACCATATCAATAAACAGATAGAGGGCTCATCCTTTTATTCTTCTATTTTTTTTTTTGAGAGAGAGAGAGAGGTTATAACGTAAACTTTCTATCGGTAACACTTTGAGATGACCCCTATGATTACATTACACAACAAATTACTTGCTTTATTCACTGCTCTAAAATTGCATATAAAAATTGCTTTACTTCAAGGAGAGTACATTACTGTGTATTAAAACTGTTTCATCCCATCGGTGACAGCAGTACATAGTCTTTGTTTATCACATAAATTAATGTGGAAGTATCATACCCACTCTTTTGCCATTTGTGCCTTGGATCACTGTTTTGATTTGTCATATGATCATATATCAAGCTCGATTTTTAGATGAGGAAAGCCCTGCATACATCAAAGTTTGACCATCTTTAAACATGATTTTCAGCCTTTTTAGATTGAACACAAGCATAATTTAAATTTTTCAACATTTTGAATCCAACAAAAAACGAAAGCAAAGTAAAATATTTTTAAAATGTATACAATAGTGCTTCTTTAAATTCTTACTCATCATGTTCATCATGATGTTCATAGTTTCTGTCAGTTTAGATGTAGCAAACATTAGCAGTATTGTAATTGTTATTTTCTTCACAAGGAGGATTCTTGTTATGATAAATTCTTTTTTTATATTTTCAGGCACAATTCCTGTTATCTACCATGATCTTCATTGAAAATCCTCTCAGCATTCATTGATTGTATATCGTTCATGGTCTCGTTAATTATACTTTTGCTAGTTTTTACCATTTGCGGGACTGGCTCTAGTATAGTAATTCGAGTACCAGTGCATTCATCATGCATCAGCAGTTCATCTTCAACCACTATGACATCTTGGATCTCTTGTAGAAAATCGTGAGCAGTATGATCATGTTCATAAGGACATTTTTGGATATTGTTTTAAAGATTGTTTAGTTACCACATTACATTCTGTCTAAACATTATTGCTCAACAGTCTGCATCATCTTTCCTTTTTTATCAAGGTGGTATAAAATTAAATGAAATTCTATTCATTGCTAATGTCCATCTGTCTATCCAACTACCATCGACACTTATAAAAGGTCTTTCATTTTGCCCATATTCTCTGATACAGTTGCCTGCATAGCAATGTCACTTGATGCCTCATTAGTGTTAATGTACTATGCCAAAAACGTTTGAACATTGTGACCTTTATTTCATTCTTAAGTTACATATGTTTGAGTTTGGTATTATGTTGTAATTTTCTTAAACTATTGAACAAAGAGTCATTTTACTTGGTATATATAGGTGTGTAGTTAAAATTCTATAACATTACAAAATGAGTCTGTGATTAATTTTTTATCCTCAATTGATTTTCACAATCTTTGTTACTATGCTTGCAATTCAGACATACTGCTTTTTTTGCATCTCAAATATTTACCAGATACAACACACACACACATAAATGTTTTGTTATATGTATGTATCTATGCAGTAGCGTCTGTAGCGTACTAACAGGGTTGTGGATGGGGCAGTTGCGCCAGGTGCCAGAGGTCCTGGGGCACCAAAACGGCTTGTTAAAATTTGGGCCTCATAATCTGGCCCTTTGGGCCATCATCGTTACCCTGGGTGCCATTTACCCTTATTAGTACGCCACTGAGTAGCGTTTTACAGCACATCAGCACAGTAGTGGCTATATGGTGCCAACTAAACATACAATTTTGAATTGATGTATATAGTAGCATTTTACACTTGTGAAATATTTTCATACTATTTCCATTTCTACATTTTCTGATATAACAAATATACCCTTATACTTTTACATGTGAAAATATAAGATTTCCCATCATGTCGTGTGACACATGATTGTGTGTGCCAACACAAGTTTTGCTTGCAGAAAGAAAAGTTAGCATTCTTTTAGCTATATAAGTTAATGAAAACTGCATTACCTTTCAGGCATGGACGTTATTTTTTCCAGAAGGTATCTGACTTGCCACTGTTCAGTTCACAATGAAATCATGTCTCTAGTGCTACCATGCCAGCAATGCTAGTAACAAATTGTGCTGCATCACTTCGTTGGAATTGCTTTGTGGTAGGATATGGTAAAATGGTTTACAACTGTCAAAAATGTAATTTATTGCAAAATATTAGGTCATTCCAAACCTACATTTCTCTTACATAGCTTTTATTTTTATGCTCAGTCTATTAATATGATTGAAAATGAGGTTAAAATACTAAAGTTGGGAGGTCTGGAAGAGTCTGTTAATCTTCTGAGCTTAAATTCAGGAGCAATGATCAGTAAAGCAGTTAAATTGTACATGAGGAACAAGTTTAGAAAATCTGCATAAATACTATATATATTTCATTTTGTAGGAATCAATACAAAACGATACTTTATACAAGTTACTTAAATCTAAAGTAGTCATGAATAATTATGAGTCATTTGTCTTCTTATTTTTATTTTTAAACAGAATTCATCAGAGTGAGTCATCATGGGCACAGGCAGTCATTTCTGTCAGTAAAAAAGAAAAGCTATTGACAATACCTACTCCCCTTCTACCAATTAACACAAGGTGACTAACTCGCATGGTTTGAAATTGCCCCCACCAATTCCAGGCTGATTTTGTTATACGTTGGCACATTCAGTCACTGATAACATATATCAACGTAAAGGAGAAATTACAAACTTGTTCCCCATATATGATTTAGTACTTTACTGATCATTTATTAGCCCCTTACGTTTCTCTGTTGCTTTGTATCTTGTCAACATGGATCAAATTTGGAGGCCTGCACTTACCGTGTGTCACACAGTGAAATATGCTACATTCACTTCTGATTGGTGGTTATTGTTTGTTCCAGTCTAGGAAACGATAACCACCAGTCAGAACTGAATGTAGCTTATTCCCTATGTGACACTATGGAAGTGTAGGCATCCTAGCTCAATCCAAGTAGATACAAGGTGACAGAGATACTTCACATAAATATGGCTATTAAATGATCAGTAAAGCAGTTAAATTGTACATGTGGAACAAGTTTAGAAAATCTTCTTTACCTTGATATATTTTATCAGTGACTGAACATGTCAATGGGATGAACAAATTAGCACAGAGTCAGCGAGGGGGTAGATTTCGAACTGTGCACAGTAGTCACTTTGTTCATTTGTAGAAGGGGAGTGGGTGTTTTCCTTTCTAACTGACAGAAACAATAACATGTGGCTGTGGCATTTGCTTTGCATCTGCAGGAAATACAATGTGATGGATATGGTTGTTAATCACCTCTGCTTCCACACCGGGACCTGTTTTATATAAGATTTTCCTTGCACAAGGAAACTGCACTATTTCTTCTGACATCACAATGTAAGCAAAGACATACAATCAGTAATAAGACAAGCTTTTAAAGCATTAATGCAATGCCAAACAAAGGGTGTGTTGACCAAGACGAGTCCTGCATCCGATGAAAGGGAGCAGCCTGAAATGGTTGGAATGATTGAATTAGAATCACCGATGTCTAGCAAGTAATCTGTTTGGAAGTATTTTTAGCCCAACTGGTCATAGACCAGAAGAATTTATGGGATGGTTTTTCATGTCATCGGTCAAAATAAATTTGTTATCGCTACACCTCTTAAACTACTTTGAAGATTGCCATGACTTC
The DNA here is from genome assembly GCA_029931535.1 of Margaritifera margaritifera. Lineage (NCBI taxonomy): Eukaryota > Metazoa > Mollusca > Bivalvia > Unionida > Margaritiferidae > Margaritifera > Margaritifera margaritifera. The sequence goes on from JAQPZY010001599.1 coordinate 42,508, forward strand.
ACACACACATTCATCCCAAGTTCTAGTTGGCCTTAAATGAAAATGGTGCAGACATCCAATATGGCCTCCACAGTAACCATCTTGAAAATCTTTTTATCACTACTTGTCTTGAATCGATAGTCTGTCAAGTTGATCCTAAATGAAAATGGTGCTGCTCTGATGTCCAAAGGTGTCCGCAATGGCACCCTGTTGAAAACCTTGTTATTGCTACTTCACCTGAACAGAAAGTCATATTGACATGGGGTTTTCACCAGAAGATTTCTTATGATGTCTAGTTTGTCCTATATGAAACTGGTGATGACTGGCTGCCACAGCTGCCATCTTGACAATCTTCTTATTGCTACTCCTCCTGAATGGAGGATGGTCATATCAATATAGAGTTTTCACTAAAAAACTTCTAATGATACCTAGTTGGTCCTAAATAAAGTGGTGCCAATTGTACATCCAATATGGCTCCCTTGATGTATGTTTTGAAAATCTTGTTGTCACTACTCCGCCTGAATGGATGATTATATTGACTTGGGGTTTTCCCCAAAAGACTTCTAATGATGTCTACTTGGTCCTAAATGAAAAATGGTGCTAATCTGACATCCAGTAAGTCCACCACAGCAGCCAATTTGAAAACCTTGTTATCACTTAAGTATGTCAGAGATGGTTTCAACACTTGGCAGTTTGAAGATAGAAATGGTCTTATCGTGAATTCTTTTTGCCAGTAGAGAACCAGTCCCTTCAAGGGACTCTTGTTATCTAGTCAAGGATGAGAATGGCATATGAACAGATGATAAGTCTAGGTCTGTCTGCAATCTTTATACTGAAAATATGACAAATATGTCAACACATCTGAATTGGCACTACCCTGTCATTGACAGTCCATCTAAAATGATAAGACCTTTAAGTTGATATGTGTATGTATAATGTATCATATAGTGGATTGTGTATCACCATATGTACCAGTACGCAGCATGAGTGTATTGTTTCACCCCAACTATTTAATATATTAAATCAATACACTTATGAAATTTTTATCAATTTAAAAAAAATTCATTTTTTAATTTTCACTTTAAAATGAGAATAAAATAAAAAATTATTCCAATTTAGTGAAAATATTTAAACCTTGCAATGAAAAAGACATAAAGATAAAATTGTACATATCTTCTTTTCTATTTCTCAGGTTTACAAATAAAACAGACTGTAAACGACAAGATTGTCACTACGTCAATTACATCTAAGCTAAGCACAGATGAGGAGAGGGTAAAAAAAATCTTTACTTTCCATGCATCCTGGTCAAAAATGTAAAAAACAATGGATCCATTATACCGTTTGAAAAGGGACCAGAACTCTTGGGAAGTGATGAAAATATATTTTGCAATGTTGTGCTACATGAGCTTAGACACTGCTGTTGGGGAATCAGGTTCCAAGACTGCCTCAGTGGGTACAATATATGGCATGATTATGCAGAGCTGAAACAAGCAAGCATCAGCAATACAGAGACTATGGACCACTGCAGCAATCAAATGGTATGCTGATAACAAGGTATAAGCCATCACAGTGTAAACTCTTCAGTAAAAGACACAAAAAGTAAACAATGCCATCTCATAACTGCTACTATTCATTTTATTTTTTTATAAACTGTTTATGCTGAGATGTCACTATTATTATATCAATCGATATTCATCAATCCAGATATCCCATTTTCATCGTGCACTGAATCCAGCCAAAATAATTGAGAAAACCTGCCTCAACAGACCACTGCTATGATAGAATAAAATTGTATATTTATGGTATTGGACACTAAATCGATGCAGTTGTATAAATTCAGGACCATCCTAAGGGGCGGGCAAAACAGGTGTAATCATTATAAATGCAATACGCCCTCTTGTATTCAAACATGAAATATGTCTATCTACCATCACAGCTATGTCTGCGAGCGTTTCTGTGAGAACCTAATAAAATGCAGACAGTGTTTTGATCTCCAACTTGCAGAAGTATTTGTCGTATTGTTACACTCAATTAAAAGCAGACCTGCTTTGTATTACCATGTTAATTATGTCTTTTGTATCAAATCAAATAAAGGGGTGGAATAAAAGAAAAGTTAAAAGGCATGCAAATCCTACCCGTGTAAGAGCTAGCAGGAACGGGCACTGTCACGGTCGTGTGTCGGGTCAACTAATTTCAACTGATCAATCAAACAATTATAAATATTATTATGTAAGTAATATAACTAAACTACCTTAAATTAGCCTACTCATTCACAAATGTGATCAAAGATAGCAAAGCAACCAAGCGAAATGAGTACTTGGTGGATAAAAAGCCTTGTCTCACAGGTATGGTTCATTGTGGAGAAGCGAGCTCCAGAGTTTGTAGTAAATATAAAATTCCTGAATTAGCACTCAGAGATTTCCTTAAGGATGAGAAGAAGTTTCACTATTACTTGCAATGAAATCATGGCATCAATATTTTACTGCTAGAACAATTTTTAAAAATCAATTTTCGACATTGACGGCCGTTTCACGAAATAAATGTCCCTTATTTTTTCGAAAAAGGTATCTTTTTCTGTTGCAAGTCAACAACAACAAAGACAGTGACATAAAATACAATGTTTTTGTGTTTGTGTGATGGTTGTTGAAACCTCTTAGAATAATGTTGTTAATGATCTTTCAGATCTTGTATCATGAAAATAAAGGTAATTTATATAAAAAATGAACAATTTCATTAGAAAAAGTTCTTTATCACCTATAGTGCAATCTATGTTTTTGGACCCCTTTGTACACAAGTTATCGAGACATATATATAGTCTAACCTGTCTTAACAGTCACATGGTCACAACGGTTATTATAAATAATTTCCCCCTGGCAAATTTCCTATATAAATGGCCTGTATTTAATGGTCACCTGCTTTCAGTGTTTGGTGTTTCCTAACCAAACAATGGTTTCATCCTGCCTTAAACAGCCACTGGATCGTATCAGCAGTGACAGTTCCAAGTATGTAAATTAAACACTTCTTTTGTTTGCTGAGCAAGGCATTGTTTAGATAAAGGTATATCATGTGAATCGTTATTCGCACATTAAATCAGGAGTTTATTCTGAACTTGATTATTATGGGGCCATTTTCAATAATGCCATAATGACTATTCTGAATAGACTTAAATGAAATGTACCAATTTTGCATGATGATTCTGATTTAGGTTCAGATTTTGATGATCAAAATGATGAATAATTTTGCAGACATGATGTTTCAACATATTCTGTTCAAGAAGCACATTCACCAAATTTGAATGTAATGACTTCATTTGACATGTGATTCAACAAAATCTTTGCAGTATGAAGCATATATAATGATCAAAAGATATTCAGGAACTATATTTGTGATGAAAATGTATGAATGATAATCACAATATTGGAGCTTTAACAAATACTGAACATGGTAAAAAGATATTACTGGATTTTATTCCACAGTTGGGGATAAGATTTAACTTTTTTTAAATTGCACAAAATTGCAAATCAAACCAAATGTGATTCATTAGTTTTTTAAAGAATGTGTATGGTTACATCTGAGAAATATCTTTCTGTTGTTTGTCAATATACATGTATTAGCTATGTATGCTTAAATTTTGGAAGAAAGGAAAAAGAATGTATACTCTGATTAAGCCATCTGAACAAATTTATTCAAGTTATTCTGTGTCCAGTCAAATAAAATGTATGCAAGTAGATGCATTTTTAAACACCTGCAAAAAAGGCAGAGCATATTGTTATGTTGTGTCCGTTTTTCTGCCCATATCTCTGTCCATCTGTCTATCACCAATTTCATTTCTGCTCAATAAGTAGAGTTGTCCACCATTTACAATTACCAAACTTTGTGGATCACTTGCACTTGGGGTAAGGAAGAACCCTATAAAGTTTTGGGTCTAAGGATCAAGGTCACTGTTTCTGAAAGAAGAAAATGGTTTCTTCATGTTAACATTAATTCTACGTCTTAAACCTGGACCAAACTTTGTTCATAGCTTGCACTTACAGTAAAGAATAAACCAATCAATTCTGGGGTCCAAATGTCAACGGTCAAGGTAACTTTGACTGAAAGGAGAAAAATGTACATCATCCTGTGTATTTAGTTGAATTTCAGTTAGAAATGCTTGTTTGTGGTACATAAATTGTAAACCCGCAGTGTTACATAAATTATTCATTGTCTGAGAAGTTAAAAAAAATTTTGCAATGCATGTAAGGTTGGATTGTTGTATTTAAGCCTATTGAGCAACATATTTTGAAACAAAGGAGTGAATACTATAAATTTTTGTAAACCACTTTAATACTTTTGTAATATTAAAACCTGTATTCTTCGTCTACAAATACCATGAAAATGCACTGATTTGACTCACAAAACTACTGTAAGTCTGATTTTTTCAAAACTTTTAAATCCAAAATCACATTTCACATGTTGGTATAAATATGACATATTAGTTACATGTAAAACCCTTTATTTAAGGTCCTAATCCAGGTTTTAAAAATACATGACTATTTCAATTTTCATTTTTGATTTGATAAACCTGATTCATCGCAAATAATAGAAAGGCTGCTGTTTCTTCAGAAACTCGTAAATTTGTGATATGGTTTTTCCAGCAGTTAGAACAGCACTAACAGAACAGCAATGATCATGAAGTCCATTTTACAGGACTTCGTTGAACCCAAAATATCCCATTAAATACTTTATTAAGCAAGATATGATATTCCTAAAATAACTTTTCACCTCCGGATCAAGAGCTTTACAGTTAATTGCTATGTCACTGTTATTATAATAAAGATTAGCTTCAGCTCTCTGTCCCAAATGCCCAGCCCTACCAACTTCCTGAAGATATCTTTCTAATGTTTTAGGTGGGTGAAAATAAATTATTGTAGTTACTGAGGGAGCATTCAAACCCATGATAAGTGCAGCTGTGGCAAATACAAGCCTTACTGTTGGGTTTTTCTTTTGCAGTTCGGATATTATACATCTTTACATTTTATCAGTGTAGTCCTTATGCAATTGGGCAATGATCCTGTTCTTGGGTACCTGCATATCACTGGGTACATACTATAGCTCACCAAGCTGTGTGGCAATGTACTGGTAACTATAACCAAGTAACTCAAGATTGTCAGTGTGGACAATAGTAACAGCAAAATCTATTAGCTTTTCTTTCAGTTCTGTGCTGATGAGTGTGAGCATTTAATTATATTTTTCATATTTTCTTAAATTTGGCAATCTCTCACTGACTTCAAAAGAAATACTTGGCCTGTCAGGGTTGGCAACAACTTGTCTTACATATCATACATGAAGGTTGTTACTACATAGTGACTCCATCAAAGTACGCATGGCAGTTGTTGTTACAGCAAAATGTGGTACATTTTCCGAAGATTCATGCCAGATCACTCAACTTGTGGAAAAATTGTGTAAAATCTCTGCCCCTGAAAAGTTATGAGCTAACATCTATATAAAATGAACAAAGAAAGAAATAAATAAACCTGATTAATTTACAAATTTTACATTCTCATAAGAAAATTCAACACTTACTGCCTTAATGATTATACAAGATTTCATTCAAAATAGTAATAAATGAAATCAGAAAATTTCAGGATTAAATGAAACATGATGAAACATAGCAAAAAAATGTGAAAGGATTAACAATGGTACAGCAAAGGAATGTTTCTCTGAATAAAATTAATGATTTTGGTAGGTTTATCATAACCCTTTTTTAATGCACATGAACTGGCCAAATAATAACTCAAGCACTAAGGTAGACAGAGGGAATAACTTAACAATGAGCTTTACAATCTTTGACTGATCTGTTTACACACTGCCTGAACAGCCATAGCAAAGTGAAGGCTGTTACACACCGACTGAACAGCCATAGTGAAGTGAAGGCTGTTACACACCGACTGAACAGCCATAGCGAAGTGAAGACTTTTATTGCATAGTGTGTATGTAATCGATTTTCGAGCTTCATGACTTCATGAATCGTGTAAAATATGAAGTTCAATTCCTGTAATTACACAGTTATAAAAATAATAACGACTCTCAAATAATAATATATAAAAGATCAATATTTAAACTGTTGTTTACAAATATTGTCCAAGTGATTTAATAAATAAGTATTTCCTTTCTGGTGTTATGAAGTAATAAATTCTAGTTTTCTGCATCATATAATACAATTTATCAATCAAAATGCTTGTTACAAAGGCTTGTAATGCTAAAGAATTATAATTATATTTCTATGATTTTTATTTTGACACCTTTATATGTCTTATTTCAGAGTTAATTTCATCATAAAAACACTATAAATGTACTTGTGCATACATATTTATTCACAATTAATGATATTTAAAAGGACTTCAGAGAATTTAGTTCAGATGTACATGTCCTTTTTTTGGTATAATACAAATGAAATAATACATATATATTAGAGGTAATCTCCCTTTTCCCACTTTTTGCACTTTAGGCCTATATACATGGGATTATGTATATCAGGAGTCAGCAAACTATGGTATGCGTGCCAACTTTAGCACACCAGACTCTTTGGAAAGTGCACAGTCTTTGGAACATGACTTGCCTCATGGCACGCAACACTCTACACAGCACTATGCAGTTGAGCGGACCTGGCACAGCAGTTCTAAAAGGTTGCCGATGCCTGATGTATAGGATTAAAGATGAAACAGAGTAAGAATATACTTTCATGTCAAAATATGTTGAAAATAAAACAGAAGGGTTGAAGGAAGTTATGTTTAGCATTTTAGGGTGGTCCCTTACTATAAAGCCCCTCAGGATACTGCTTCCTCTTGTACCAGTAACTCAGGTATGAATATGGATTCCATTACTTGATTAACAAAAGTGTATTCCTTCATAATTTTATTTCACTTTATTATTTTATTGTACTATGGCACACATACTAAAACAGTGTAGAAGTTCTGTGTAATTTAAACTCATGAGAATTTTTTTTTAAAAAAAGTAACAAAGTTTTACTTTAACTATTGTACTTGGAAAGATTCCTATACAATATTGACTGTAAGATTGGCACTGATTTTGGAAATGGTCATTATCTTTGAACTTGGAGAAATAAGAAATATTTAAATTGTATTCCTGTACAAAGTTGAAGATAATGCATACCATTCTGAGATCGGGTGGACTTCATCAACCACAGTGCAATCTTTTTTATAATATTTAAAAAGCCCATCTTTATGAAAGTCAGAAGATACCTGTACGAGGTCTGTAAATACTAGGTAACTGGTATTTTTCAGGGATGTAAAATTTTATGATTTTATTTAAAATCATGGGGTCTAAATTTTTACCCCAATTATGGAGCTATATAGATTATAGTACTGAAGGTGTTTACATTTTAATGGAATACACTTTTGTGATCTCACTGCTAAATTGCTAAAAGTTCTTCACCACTAATAATTCCCACTATATAATATCTTGAAATTTTGCTTTTTTATTTTATCATACTCAATTATTGATTTTAAGTTGCAATTTAGGCATGTATGAGCTCCCATACATATTTACCATGTATCAATAATGTTATTAAGAATATATATTCTGCACCTGTATATATGATACTATTTTTTGTCCTCAAGGGTATTTTATTCTTAACAATGAGGCTACAGTGCTGCTGAAATGCACAATATCTGATGGATTGTTTTATTTTTTCTTTGTGTTTATACACTTTTACATGCATGTATCAATAGATCACTAATATTATGCTAATTTGTTATTTCAACAAAATATGCTGTATTAATAACTCATAATGATTAAAACAGCATTAGCATATCAATGTTTGTGTGGTACTGAATTGGAATAAAAGTGATTGACAATGTCAGGTTTATAAATGTTGGACTTTCTTGTTTTTATGATAATACATGGAAATGAGACCATTATTATCTGGTGGACTTTCTAAAATTATATAGCAGGTGTAATTTACCACTGTTTAACTTGGCTTGCATTTTAAAGATGGAGACAATATCTTTGTAGGTATAATCGAGGGTAGTATATAACAACTATTGAAAACTCGAGAGCTGCTATATATTACCAATTCCTTTTTTATATGCATACTAGGTTCCCAGTGGTCAGTTGAGTAGTAAGATGGGTCAGAGGTTTAGTTTGCCCTTGGGCTAGAAACCTGGCAGTATTTACCTGGGTAACAGTTTGAAGTAGATGTAATAGTCTTTTGTTGGAAAGCAACTTATATTTTCTACCTTTCCTATTTTGTTTAGAAACTAATATTTACATTTTATTATATCACTACTAAAAGAAACACCAACTTTAACCCACCGTACAATCAGTGTTGCACACTGAGCGCAGGATCGCAGGCATAACGCAATTTTTTGTCCTGTAGCCCTCGATTCTTCACTGGGCGCACTTTTTGGTCAGAAACAAATTCGAGAAATAACGCCTACAGCGTTTCCTTAGCGGCTGCCCATCTATGTCTATGTTGGCCCTAGCAATGGCCAAAGTCGCTAAAGGTGATAAAAACTGTAGATCGCAATGAATATCCATTTTAAAACAACGTGTCTGGCAATAAAAACATTCAAGGTTTGTGGTAGTGGGCCGAGTTGCAATGTAAAGGCATTCACGACCGCAAGTATAACGTATTTTCGAGGTTAAAGTCTCACCAACGGCAAGGAAGATTTATTTATTTTTTAGGTTGAATTAATAACAAAAGAGACTAAATTTATGGAAGTACACACTTTGTCATTTAAATAATTATTTATTAATTCGAAAAGAAAAGTAATAAAGAAAACATCGGTATTTATTATAATAAATGCTGGTAGATAATGAGTAAACACACAAGTTAAATAAGAACAAGATCCGGAACGGTAAATTCCATGTGCAGCTTATTTTAGGTTCACCGGATATTCAAATATGTACAGTTACTTATGATAAAACATTTATTGAAATTCTGTAAGTGTTAAAGCCTAATATAATATAGTGCAGATGACAAAGTTAAGATGACAAAACTGACAAAGAAAAATATTATCTCGATATTTAGCACTACTAGTGTATTATGTACTACACTTTTCCTTGTTCCCTTTAAAATGATGTGGCCCTATATGTGCAACACTGTATAATATAAATTATTCCATTATAGTATGTTATGCATCTGAATGTGTTACACATATATGTATATTAAAAATATTCAAAATATTAGCATTCAAATACCATCAAATACTAAAATTAATGTAAATACATTATTTGATTATGTCTATGTCTTCACGCATCTAGCAGGATATTCATCCGCCAAAAGCTTAACAGTTTGGGGAGTATCACTACGCTTTCCTGGTCTCATTCTGAGAATCTCGTCTCTCATCGGAAAGACACAAAGATATTCCGAATGAGGATGAATAATAAACGAAACGAAATGTAGTCATGCAATCAATGAAGCAGACCTAGAAATGAATGCAGTGAGTCGAAATAGTTTTTCCTAGACCTAGCAAACTTCATGATTAAAAGCACATTACTCCATAATCATGAAGTTTATTCCGTTAAAGAGCCGTGAAAATGATTGCGATGAATCAAAATCGGTTTTCTTTTACGGAATAAACCTCATGATCATAAGCATATTCCTACATAATAATGAGGTTTATTCCGCAAAAGATGGAATGTTCATGTTATTACATGTAGTTTCAATACAGACAAGTGCTTTGATTTATCTGTAATTTGGACGGAATAAAGTGCACCATTAATAATGTCAACGAGGTTTATTCCGTCCAAAAATAAATTACATTGAATTTAATAAACCTTTTCGTATGAGCTAAATAAGCCTCTCTATTTCAGAACAACTTCAGTTTTCATTACTATCTGTATTAAGATGTTTGTTTGTTTTTTTTTTGTTTTTGTTTTTTTTTTGTTTTTTTTTTATAAATTAAAGTATATACATAAGCGAAAAAAATCTATAGTGTCAAGTTAAGAAAATACCTCTTATTTTTCGTCATTACAAACGGAGTAAGCCTCATGAATTATTTTTTTTTAGTTATTGTATGCATACCTTGTGCAAAATAAAGCAAATATATACTGAGCACTTAAAACGAAAGCACTATAGTGGCCACAAAAAAGCATGACTTAGTAAAATCCTAAAGCACTCTCGTGCATTATTTGCTTACTCGATATAAAGGTGAAAATACAGTTTATATGCACGTGCATAGAAGTTAATGGCTGCAAGAAATGATCAAATATATATTTTATGGACTGATATCCAAGATGTAATTGGTAGGCTTCACTGTGCATTTTGGACTCCCGAACTGTCCCATTTCCAGAGCATTTTAGTTTATACATTTCTTTATGTCAACGGACTAAACCCAGAAATATTCTTTGAGTGGGCCGGCTGATATTTTCCCACAGGAATTATATAGATTGTATGCCTACAACGTATCCACTAGACGTTACGTGTACTTGGATGGGAGTGTGCGCCTTTGTAGACACAGAAATTCCCAAAACTAAGGTATTGTTTTTCATATACTCATTATCTTCAGTGCTCCTTGCAAATGCGATGAATAATCGTACACTATTTTTTTCAGATGGATTAAATTTTCCCTGGGAATATTTAGCGATTATCTATATACAGTCGTTAAACTTCCCCTGCTTCTTAAATTATACCATTGTATGTCATTACCATTGCAAATGTGTTACCCCCCGGACAAAAAACAAAGGTATATAGGTAGTCGCTAAATATCCCCCTGGGGAAATTTATTGATTACATATATAGTACCTTGTTTCTGCAGAAAAAAAAACTTTATAGTCTACTAAAAGTGAGATATCCCGCGAATACGGTTTCTTTGGGGGACATTCCATGTGAAAAATGGGGCTCTATATTTCTATCAGGAGAAGAGGGGGAGATGGAGGGAGGAAGGGAAGGGGGTAAGTTCTAACAAAATTTCGTTTTATGAAAGGCCTGGGTCTATTTAAAAAAGCGCGGTAATCGTTACATATCCCTGAGGGAAATTTAGCGAGCATCTAAATAGTACGTACTTTCTGCAAAAAAGTAATTTTATAGCCCAGTAAAAGGGAAGTTTTCCCGTGAAAAGGCTTTCTTTTGGAGGACATTCCATATGAAAAATGGGACTCGATATTTTTATCTGGGTGGGGTGCGGTGGTGGGAAGGTTCTAAAAATTGATTGTATTTATCGATATCTAGGACAACTGTACATTCTGGGTCCGGCCCTACAACAAGGACACATCTTGTCCAAGTATGCTGTGGATCTTCTGACGGAAACAGTCAGCCTAAAAGGAGACTCACCGACTTCCTTTTCCAAATCTTCTATCTCCTCTTCATCAGGGATCCAATCTTTTTCCCACCTCAGCGTCGTTTTCTTCCGGACCCTTATCCAGTGGGCACTGAGGCGTGGGAATTTCATCTTTCTTCTCGCCCACTCCTTTGCCCTCTTCTCTTCTTCCATTACTTCTCTGACGAACTTCTTTGCTATTCTCAAGGAGGTTGTCTGCCTCTTTAAATGCCGTTTGTGGTGGTAACACTCCATCTTCTCCACCAGACCCAGGAGGTGCTCTACTCTCTCCATTAAACTGACGGCTTCTATAAATTTTCCAACTCTGCAGTGCTGGCTAGACATTCTTATTTGTGAACGAGTCCACGATGAATATCACGACTGATGATAATGATGATGTTGGATTTAAGTCGTGTGCGCCATTCGGCCTTATACGGCTGAATAATAAGTGTGCGCACAGCGTACTGTTTAATTATTTGTTTGGTTGATAAATGTCTGGTGCAGTGGAAAACGCGGAGTAGGAGTCCTGGGTAAGGATGCTCAGACGTCTTGTGTGAGCTTCACTTGGTCCAGGGGTGAAATTTAGATATTAGTTGCCAAATGTATGTTTTGTCGTGTTGCACTCCTATCTGATGAATTTTGATCAATTTTGAAATACTCTGTGCGTATGACTACTCTGAGAAGTGGTTAGTTGGAGGATGATTATAAAGAGTGTTTAGAGAGAGGGGAGGTAGTTGTAGTTTGCATCCAGTTATTTCCAAGGAACGAGACAATCATTGTTTTTATTCAGGTTTTATTATTTTATCCTAATGTTTTGTGCATATACACCTAGATCGGGGTCTTGCCTAATGAGATACTGCATTGTGCAGTAGGGACCTGATGGTCTAGGCTTAGTACCGCCTCATGGGTTTGATCAACGGATCATATTGCTTTTTTGTATATTAGTTGCTATCTTGTGTAGCTGGGCCTGATGGTCTGGGCTTAGGACCACCTTATAGTGACTAAGTTTACATTGCAGAGGTGTAGGTTCTTAATCCTATCCTTTTGTGCATATGTTTATCCTGGGTAGATTCTAAACCTGTCTACATACACCATTTCTACAATAATTAAGGTGTCTGTCGCTACTACTTTCCATGATTTGTTCGCCATTTCTTCCCCAAGGAAATAAGTATAAAATAAAAGAGTATGTATAATATTAGATAAATGCATGTTTGATGTTGTATATATTTCATATTACCGAAGTATGTCATCGCGAAGGATTATTAAAATATGCTACATTTAATGCATGTATCTCTCCGGACTTATACCTTTCTGCCCAAGTCATTTTGTCGGACCCACGTCTGGGGGAAGCAGGACTTAACAGTCACTTTTGCAACGGAGGAAACAGCGGCATCAACAGTTTGTTTAGCATTTGGTCAAAATATTCCATGTTGACTTGAATAATCGTGTCAAACCAGCTTTCTAAAGGTTATTTTCTAATGTGATACACGAAAAAGATTTTGGAAAAGTGTAATATATAAGGAATATGCAATAAAAGAAATCTATAAGTACAATATCCTGCTGAATTGATCTGCAAAAAATAAATGTAGGCCAATGTAATTTGGTGGAACAGTAAGGGCGTCACATTCTGTATAATAATAATAATAATAATAATAATAATAAAAACAACAATAATAATAATATCATCATCATCATCATCATCATCATCATCATCTGCCGCTGCTTTCAAGTAAGAACGATTTTATTTTCTATTTACAGAAACATAATCGTTTATGTACTGCATGTCCTAAACTTTTGCATATTTTTTATATTTGTTTTTTAATTTATAAGTTTACGTGTCGAAATATTGGAGCAGACTACTTTTACTTTTGGCTTAAAGTTATTAGCATTCTAAATTGTTATTTTTAAAATGCCATAAATAATATATTTGGGTCCAATAGGGGCAACACTGATGACTGCGCACCTCTCTATCCCTCCAACCCAGTTATTGGTGCAAAAATGTTTCAAGAAATAAGTACGTGACGTTAAAATACTTGATGTGTTCTAGTGAAAGTAAAGCTAAATTTACAGGTACGGGCATGACACATTTGTGTATTTGCGTAGTACAAAGTGAGAGAGAGAGAGTACATATTAGTGTTGTTAAAATCACAATGCCATTGAGCTTATGAAGTTTCAAATTTATACAATATAAGATGTCATAATCATGAGAATTATTTAAGAGAGCATTACTCCAGAAATTGTCATATATTTGACCTTGAAGTTTATTCTGTTTGCTTCAAAATGTCTAAAAATTTTAGAATTAAATTTATGTTGAATGTAAAATGGCTGAAAATCGCGCTTCAAGAAGGTCAAGCCTAAATGTACGTAGGAGTTTCTTCGTCTAAAAAATGCAGCTCTTAAACGGTCAGTACGGTTAATGGTCGCCTGGACGTTGAAGTCCCAGGGACAAGTGGCAGGTAGAGCTCGTGATAGTGTATGTTGATGCTTTTCCAACAACTTATATGATAATAAAAGTCTGTTTACTATTGTTGCCGGTGAGATGAAATAATTTTGTTGCCATAGTAATGTATCCGCCTATGAATAAAGCAGCTTTGATCTGCTTGTTTAGAAAAATAGGTAAAGCGGGGCTATTGTTGCAATTCTATTGTTGTGTAATAGCCTAGTGGGAGAGAGTGTTGTCCTCATTTCAAAGTAGTGATGAGTGAAAGTTTCTATATAACTTTAGTCTCTCTCTCTCTCTCTCTCTCTCTCTCAATTAAAATAAAGAATGGTAATGGTTTCATTGCTTTTAAATATTTCAACGTGTAGCGGAGAAAATTGTCGGATATGCGACATAAGTAAACATGTATTGTGTTCGCTACGTTGACGGCTACATCGTCTGAGCCGTAAGACTTATTTATTTGGTAGAAAAGATTGATTTATAGCCGACATCCCTAATATTTTAAACAAATTTTTCTAGTTATATCATCGAAAACAGTGTCAAAGGTCTTTTTTTAAGATGGAAAAGGATGTCTAACAGAAGAAAAGTTATGACTTTCGACTTCAATAAGGTAAGAGTCTCCAATATAAAATCCGTTAGGTCTATCAGTTTATATTAAGTAACTAGTATGTAAATCTATGATATCCATTGAAGTTTGTTCTTACTTTGTCAAGAGCAATGCTAGAAGTTTTTGTTTTCGCAAATGAAAAACTAAACTCAGTTCAATTATTATTGAATAACAAATCATTTTCCACTCTACCCATTATGACAAAATTCTGCAACAATGAACTTTACTATAAAAAAATGAAATTAGATTAAGTTGGCAAACATTGTTCACCTTTTCTTTCTTTCAAAGTTATAAAGCATGCCATGAATTTACAGACAAGATGGAACATGACACCAAAGGTTGCACAAAATTCTACACTATGGAGTACAATTCCACTTAGATTGGTTTGGAAATAAAAGATGGGGTTTTTTTGTTGTTGTTGTTTTGTTTTTGTTCTTTTTTTCTACTTTCATTTTGGAGTTTTGACAACATTAATAAAGTCGACTTCATCTCTAAATTAATATACTAAATACATTAAATACTGAACGGAATAATTTCAGCAAAGGATCGTAGACAATTTATACTCAATTATTGTGGTAGTATGTTGTGGTGCTTAGATATTTCCTTTAACTTTTATAACTTGATTTTGATGAAAGCGTAGTATCTTCGTGTACTGTTGTTGAAAACTAGAGTAGTTAGTGAGCAGGAGATCACAAGATGCCAAAAATTCTGTGATTTGAGTCAGGATGTTTAAAAATGGCCAATTAGCTGCAGACTGTATGTCACAATAATCAAGTTTTTGTGTGTGACATAAACTGAATTTCAATATGCACTTCGCATGCAATTTTTCATCGCAAACGGCTAAAATGTGTTATAACTGAAGCACATACACCATTTTTAAGTAATGATCAAAATTCCTGAAAAGAGATCACACTAACTCAGTTTTAACCTATGGAATGTTTATATTCTAAGTTGCACTCTCAGTGTAATGTTGGTAGAAAAAAATGAAGAGGTATTGGAGTTAGAGTAAAGAAATTGTTACCACTTGTTATGAAGTACTAAATGTAGGTCACAGTAACTTACTTTTGGTGTGCGACGCATGCTTAGTCCTGGATGCACAAAGTTGGGACGTTTAATATCAGTATATGTAGTAATGTAAAAATGCAGCAGGGAGAATATGTTTTGCAATAAATTCTAAAACGTAGTGATACAAATGTGATTAGAATAACATGCCCATCCACTTCGGGTAAGCAACACATATCTATCCTAACAGGCACCTTAAGTTTAAGTTTGGTCGTAATAAGTGAAAAGGTAGTGGAATAAGATTTCCGATACAAGTGTTAAGCGTTTTAAAAAACATAATGGGAAGTAAGTGACTATGAGCAAGTTTTGATGCACACCACATATTCATCCCAAGTTCACGTGCAGTGCTAGTTTGATGTTAATAAGTGAACCAGTATATGAGTTATAGCCTGAGCAAGGAAGACGGACATACACAGATGGACAAAGCAAATCCTATATATTGCTCACTTATATACATAAAGGTATTATGAGGAAACATTTTGAAAAAGATGCAATCCTTGAAATAGGTCCGTTATTCAATATTTGCGTCTCTTTTTGAAAACATGACGCGAATTGTGACTTGAAACTCTCCAGTCATGATACAAAATTGAGCAAAGTTTCATTAAAATATATTCAGTGGTCCAAATGTTACAATCTCTATCAGGATACAACGCGCACAATTACATTTTCTCGTCCTGTAACATTGACATTGACATTGAGGCAGGTGGAGTAGTTATGATGTCCAACAATTTGTCTAGTAATCACACCTACTTGGCTAGAGTTTCATGAAAATCTAATCAACCATTACAAAGTTATGGGCCGGAGTAGCAAATGTGTCAACGTAAGGACGTGTAAAACCATAAAATAATCACCCCAAATTAAGATGGGCTTATAGAAATGCATCACATAACCTCATAACAAGTTTTGTTACAAAATCTTCTGAACACGAACCACGCGTAAATTTCACTGTTTTCTGTTGTAAAGTCATATGACTACTTAGGGTTTGTCTAGACTGGTAATCTTGTCCACAATGTTCACATGCATATATTGTTTCAAATCATAAAGGAAATTGCATGCAACGCACTTATATTTTGATTTACCGAGAATGGTAGAAATGTGTCTATTCAAGCTCTGTTTGAACTTGGTATTTAACTAGCAATGGTTCCACTTGAACGTAGCAACGTTCTTTTGTTTTATACATGTATTTCAATCCGATAATGATGACGATGACGGTGACCCTATTGACGGACGAGCGGGACTTGGTTGCTTAGGCATTACTTGTGTGGAGGCTTCCGCTATCTCCACCACAAAATTCACACCCATTAGAGCACCAGGAACAAGATATAAATGCTCACCCATGCATCCAGAAACTATAAAGGAGAAGAAAAAAAGAAGAGATTACAATGGACATAAATTTGAATTTACTTAGACGACACAAATAAACATGTAACAAAATTAAATCAGGAGCGTGAAGTAATATTAAAGTAAAACACAAAATTATGTTTGCTTATTTATTGGGATTTTATGAAAATATATTCAGAGTTAGTGCGATAGTATATTTGTTTTTAAAGAGATATAGATACACGTACATAGATATTTCATAATCCAATTCCGGACTTTTTTTGGTGTTAAGTATATGTTATCTTTCATTTTTGTTGTCCTGCATGACTCTGTGCGAGTCTGCGCTATTTTCTGTAATGTTTACTTACATAGAATTCCAACAATTAAACCAACAACATTCTTATTACATTTACAATGACACCGTCTCATCTACGCGTTGAACACTAACATGAGAAACTTTCACATTGTGCCTGCTCCTAAGATCAGCTCTGGCATGTATGACCTGAAATTGTCCTGCATCGGTATATTCCAATTGACCAGCTTACTTCGGTCCTCCCGTGAACCTCATAAAATTTCCCATGAAATAATTTGCACTCAACTCTCCAGGACTTATGGGTTTCCGAGACCCTGTGGTGCACGTGTGTCGATAATGTGTCTTAAATCAAACCTACCTTACAATTGTAAAAGGATAATATTATTCAACAGTAAAGCTGCTTTGAAATTTCTAAGTACATCTACTGTCAATTATATCACCTGTTAGTAAAGATTGACGTCGGCGTCTGAAATGTCTGATCAATTTAACAAGAACAATGAGTCTGTTTGCGTGAATGTAGAACAAACTATTTCCTTTGGGTCTTCTTGTAATTCATCGGGCCAAGAGGTGAAATTAAAAATGTGTGTGAAGTTTCGAGAATGACTTTTGCTTAGTTGTCGGGTGTTTTGATCCCCGCACAGACCAGTGACAAAGTCTCAAAATTCTCATTGATTTGAACCTTTTTTCCATTCGATCTTTAATTTTTATGTGATGTACCCTTTCAATATCCTTGTTCTGTATATCTGTTTTGTAGACCAAATTTGCAAATTACATTACCTTTTTCTCTTTAGCGTCGTGTGCTTCTTCCAAGTGGGCGAAAATTTTCCGAAATGTTGTTCCAGTAACAGTAGTAACATTAAAATTGTGGTTTTTATGTTGTACATTTTTATCGTAAATGAGTGGCTACCTCTTTTCGAAACACAAAATAATGATAAAAAGTCAATATATGCTGCAGATTCGACTTGCAATTCTTTTAAACCTTTTTGAAACATTTGTTTTCAATCGCAACAAAAATGTTCCGTATGTTTTGCAGCAAACCCGAACATAAACCGATGGAAACCGAACCTCTACCAAATCTACAAAACTTTGAATATGTTTTTATGTTCCAAAGTATTGTAATTTGACATGTGATTACTTTTAAGATTTAAACATAGACGATCCAAAATATTGCAAATTGACGTTAGGGCTTCATATCCCTCCTAAGTCATTTTGCTATATATCTCCTATTTGTCTCTGTAGTATAATTTGATATTTTGCAGAAACATAAAGTATTTATTGCTAAAAATTATCATAATAATGTTTTCCATACAAACACTAACAGAGAAGGTTACGTAAGGAAAAAAAAAAAAGACCTTTAGAAAAACACCGAGGCTTCTTTTTTAACCGTAGAAACTGTATCAAACCTGAGTTAGCCAACTCTCGCGTATCCAGTTTACAAGGGGTGAAAACTCCATTGGAGCGTTATTTGCTGTGTGATATGGCAACTGACAGTTTATACCACGATAAACGTAGAAAATGCAACATATAAATCGTAATAATGTATCTCTATCACTCGGGTTGTGCTCATGCATTCATATTGTTGGGGGTATTGCAAGAACCTGGCTGTGAATAGTGCTTGATCAGTAACTGAATCCTCGCATATTTAAATAATTTCTTGTTTTGAGCTTGATATTTATTTTAATGATATGACATAAATCAGTGGTATAGTGTTACTGTGTTTATAGTCTAGGTCTTGTGTTGTTGTTTACACATAATACTCAAGACTAACGGTCTGTTACATAGTCTCGTACGAGTTATCTCCCCATGATGACTACTAATTTGATAAGCGACATTGAAGTTCAATATTTCAGAGCAAGTGTGAAAATCCAATCAGGTATGTTTGTTTAATGTAGATGCATGAAACAATTCCATGATTCTGTTTTCAGTATGAAGAAGTCATTATACTGATATATTGTGTCTCTTAAAAAAGCTAAAGGGAAAGATAATTGAACCTCCTCTGGAAAAATGGACACACATTTCTAGGAAGAAGCAACATGTAATAATTATTTGCAAAGAACATGACTGGCTGTTGGTTTGCTTTTAATGGTACTTTGAGTGCATACTTGACTGTATCGTGCAAAGGAAATAGAAGCTAAGTGCTTTCCCAAGGACACAATGAAGTATGAACCCGTTAAGCTACAGGCGATTGTAGTTTTCAAAAGAAAGAGGATAGAATAGCACAATTTTCTGGACCCAAGGGTGCACAGATCTCCACAAGTACTAGGAGCTCTTCAATAACATATGATTCAGTTAAAGAGGAACAGACCGCCCAATCCAAATGGCAGCAAACATGAATGTATTATGTTTAAAATCTTGTTTGAAGATAATTCATTTGGAAGATTCAGTCTTAATTACGTGAAAACATGATTAGGGTGATTCATTTTTAATGATTATATTGATAAATAGTCAATTCTAAATTTTCGGATAATATAGCAATGCATACACAAAGTACTATCTATCTGCATATCAATCTATCTAAAATCCCGTTGGCAACGTACTCGATGATAACGTGGTCTTGGTTATACAATGTTTGCTTTTTTTGTGTCTTTTTGTATGCAAAGTTAATAAACTTTCTTCATCCTTTACGAAAACATTTTAACTGTTCAGAATGGTTTGTTGTAAAATACCTTTGTATGTATGTATGTATGTATGTATGTATGTATGTATGTATGTATGTATGTATGCCTTTGTATGTATGTATGTATGTATGTATGTATGTATGTATGTATGTATGTATGTATGTATGTATGTATGTATGTATGTATGTATGTATGTATGTATGTATGTATGTATGTATGCATGCATGCATGCATTTATGTATGTATGTATGTATGTATGTATGTATGTATGTATGTATGTATGTATGTATGTATGTATCAATGTATGTATCAATGTATGTATGTATGTATGTATGTATGTATGTATGTAAAATCATACTAAAAGTCTGAAGTTGAATCAATAATCCAGAATGATTAATTAAAGAAGTGGAACAATGAGCACGTTTCGCTGATTGCATGAATTTACAATTCAACCACCGGCCAGTTCTTTGGAAATAACTACATGCCAAAACTAATTTATGATAAAAAGAGTATCCATGAACGAATATCTTTTACATATTGTACACTGTATTATTATTATTATTATTATTATTATTATTATTATTATTATTATTATTTTCACAGCCTTCGATGGTATTAGGCTGGTTATTGTTTCTTTTCCTGAGATCGAACTATCGAACTACTATCTGTGGGCGCATCTCTCGAGTTTCCTCATTTGAATTCTCATTTTGCACAACCTACTGGACAATATTCTTATTTATTCATTTCACCCTCTCACCACTCCTATACGTAAGCCCTAATACTAGGTGGATTCAAGGGCGGTTGTATGCATTCAAAATCCGTTATAGGTGGACGAAATCGCTGGATTTTAAACTCCCTGTGCTTTGTTTGGAAATAGGGTATTTATTTTGTGCATCAATAGAAAAACGCTGTCTCTTTTAATTGATGATGCTGCGAGATCAGCATCTCTCTAAATTTTTTTCTTGTTTGCTAAAGTCATGATTTTTTTCCTCTGATATTAACATAATTTGTATTGCTCTTATTGATTGGTTTGGCACAATAAAAGTTTTCCACTGAAAATTATTCAATCATTAAAAACTAAAATGCAGTTATAATATCTTGAATTCTCATGAAAATCGTATTGTTTTACATATGAGGAAAAGTGAATGATTTCCTAAAATTTGCGGACTTTCTTAACTCATTTTCAAAAAATAAAAAGACTTATGCGTTTTCAGTTTTGATAGTAGTAAGTTATTTCTCATCCTTTCTGCTCTGATTGTCTCTGACTAAAATCCCCATATTGACAGAAATATCATAGCAAGATAATCCAAATATTATTAAAAATACCATAAGCAAAATATTGCAAATTCAAATTAGAGAAAACAAAGTGCGAAAATTAGTGGACCACGGACCTGGACCCATCGACGAACGTGTATTAACCAATAGAGTCCTAGGCGACCAGCGAAGAAATATGATTTTCCATAGGTAAGAATAAACCATGGACTTGATGTTTTGCTCAAGTTGTCCGTAGGACTGTATTTCTTTATGTCTGTTTCAGATTATAAGCTTACGAAGAAAACTGCCTGCCACCACATTTAGATCTCTCGCCCATTGCATTGTTCA
The DNA here is from genome assembly GCA_029931535.1 of Margaritifera margaritifera. NCBI lineage: Eukaryota > Metazoa > Mollusca > Bivalvia > Unionida > Margaritiferidae > Margaritifera > Margaritifera margaritifera. Next base: position 63,710 of record JAQPZY010001599.1, read on the forward strand.
GTCGAATACTAGAACGCTGTGGTATTATTATTATTAGTAGTAGTATTAGTAGTAGTAGTAGTATTGCCGCTACTGAAGGAGGAGATGACGGTCTTGTTCTTGTGTTGATTTGTTCAATGACTGTTGTTTAAGTTGTTGTTGTCAGCATTATTTCAGTTCTTGTGGCAGTGTAGATTAGGAAAGTTTCCCCACTGAATCTTTCTTCTACTTCTTCTTCTTCTGTAACTAAAGACAAAATTGTGACCAATTATGTCCTCTAGCATAGCCATGAAAACTCTATAAATTTGTAACAAAATGATATATTGTCAATAGTCAATTGATGCAATTATTTTCCGTATGATTTACTTGGCGAAGGTAAATTGTCAATGTAAAATTTGTCTTTAGATGAATGTGTTTTTCAACTCTATCACTCATTTTAAATTGCTACGCGAAGCATGGTTCCATCATTATAATGATGTCCAATTCAAGCACGTGCAACTTTATGAAATACCCTGTCATCTTAGATAAATGTGCATTGCAGGCCATCAAGATCAACTGTTGTGAATCCCAATTTATGAAAACACCAACACTCTCTAATTTGGTTGTCCTTTTTACATATCCTTTATGCAAAACTGAACTATACTTTTTGCATTTCCCTTTATATGTCGAGCATTTTGTTTTATATGCTATGCATTTTTCTTTATATGTTGTGCATTTGATCATATGCATTTTTCTGTATAAGCTTTTGTAAATTCCTGATAAGATGTGCATTTCTCTTTACGTTTTACAGCAACATCAAGCATAATTTATTTCTGGTGTGCAAACATCATTTTATGTTTACGTTTCTTATTTTAAAAAAATGCAGAATAAGCATTTTTATGATGCTGAGCAAAACCGGATTATATATTCATGATCTTTTGTCTGATATCGGATTTGAGAACAATGGCGTGGGTAATACGTTCGTCATATTCTCTGGGTTTAGCTGCATTTTAAAAAAGGAGAATTTAGGGAAAGTTGACAAATTGCAACAAATGCTTACAAAAAGACAACAAACAACAGAGGGATGTTAAGAAGACATGTCTTTATCAGTTCATTAGATAATAGAATAACCAAAATCAATAATCATTAAGGTGCTAGACTTTAAGGAAAAGAAAAACCAGCTCATTACTCAAATATCTTTGCTGTTTTCACCCTTCTTGCGTATCGTTTGAAACAATGCGTAGACTCACTGGTTTCATTATAATGTATGTAGATCTAATACGTTGAAGGAAAAATATTCATAAGCATATACTGCGAGTTTACAAAGTACTTTGTATTCCTCTTGTCTCTTCTTATCACTTTCCTCTCACATTGTTTGGCACTTATTTTACTTGTCATTATTAATCATTGTTGATTCATTGATTACAAGCTTGTGATATGAATCGAAACGCCCATTCAAACTGAATTGACGTAAGTTTCGTTTGAAACTCTTGGTTTCTGACAATTTGTAGTGTAAATGTATAACATTATACTGATGTAGCATGTTAGATTAAACTGAATACGATATGGGGTTTGGATTATTTGCGTATACTGTTTTATTTGGGTTTAGTAAGGAATTGCCAGGCCTTAATACCTAAGTCCTAAATATGTGTTAAGAGTGGATGGTTGGCGTTGCAATTTACCAGTGCGTAAGTTTGAAGTTGCATACACTGCTTTTGTACGGAAAGCAGAGCTGATTTAGTTACAAGGAAAGCACCTGAATAGGGCGATGGAAACCAACATAAACGTTTAACTATGTGTAAAGCCCATTTTTCCACATTTTAGCATTTTAGACTTTTTCAAAGTTTTATCAGCAATCAAAAAAAAAAAAAACATTGTGAGGAAAAGGCCTTGCATTCAGGATACGCAATAAGTGTTTAGTGGGAAAAGAGTATTGAAGCTATATTTGGACCTGATGAAATGTTTTGAATTTCAATTTTTATATTGTGAAAGTTAATTTTAGTATGACAAGCTAGTCCGTGTATAATTTGTATTATACTAAAATGATACATCAAAGCATTGTACATGAAATGTTTCCAGGCTGTGCATTTCTAGAACAACTGACCCGCGCTGATGCAACATTTATGATCTTACGAAAACATTATTGTAACCTGATTATATACTGAACAAGATCGCAAAATCAAACTAAATGTCCGATATATGATCATATAGAGACTCTCGTTCGTCGTGATACACAAACTCAGTTTCATCTCCTGTAATAGTTTTGGTCTGGAACACATAAAAAGGTTGTAAACCATTCTAACGAAAAGCGGATCAAAGAACCATTTTATTTCTCATTCCTATGTAAGACTTCAGAAGCAATATAAGAACAACATCCAAGTGTCCATCTTTATAAATAGTCAAAGCGTATAACTAACGGGCAGAAATATATATATATATATATATATATATATATATATATATATATATATATATATATATATATATATATATATATATATATATATATATATATATATACGGGAATATGTATGCATGCATGTATCGTATTTACTACTGTGACTGATGTAGCTTGCACGGGTTAATAGTCTTTTTGGTTGTGTTAATGATATATATACGCAGATAACGTAAGAAAATGAACTCCGATAATGCTAGCAAAATGAATCATACATTGTTGTATAAAGAACATATAAAGAAATATAAAAGTAAAATATAAAAAAGCCAAAAGGATACAAAGTAATGAAGAAATATACATTTTGAATGCGAATTAGGGCAAAGGTACATGTCTATACTTAAGTTCCGTTTTTATTTCCTTTGCGTCCTATTGCTAAGATAAATTTTACATAAGAATATTTCCTTCTTCAATTCATAATTATTAAATATTTACACAATGCTTCGCCCCATAACAGATAAAGGGGAATTAAAATTAACATATGCATGGGATTCGATTTCAAGTTACAACTGTATGTACATTTTTGGACCAATGAGAGGAGGGGGCTGCCTTGCAGATGTAAAATTACATTCCCCTATCTCTGTTCTGAGGAGATGCATCATTTTCACGGAGGCATTTATCAATAAAAGCCGATGCAATTGTTCAATGCATGGCTTAAGGTATAAAAGTGGAGTATACTCTCTGGAAAAAAGAATGTAAAAGGTAAGGAAATGATCATGTCTATCGGCTCGGTTAGTTTAAGTGGAAGAGCACAAGCGTAGTCCGAACTCCAGTTCGACGTGCGAAGTTTTCTCCCGTGACATATTCGAAAAGAGTTTGACTTTTAGCTTCAGTACGTAGGTTTGTGTGGTGCGGAGAACGGATAATGTCTTCGGAACTCACGGGAAACGTGTTTTCGAAAGCAGGGGGATATGTCCCAGGAATTGGTCGGGTACATCGACTTGGATAGCTTAAGTGGTGGAGAGCCCGTCTAGAGTTAGGGAAGTCACACATTCGAATCCAGGTCCGAGTGCAAACATTTTTCCCCCATGACATATATGCTTATATAGATCTTAAAAATAGTTTAGGTCCGAAAGTCACAGAAAAGTTCAAGAGCTTTTTTTCTACTTTTTACCTAATTTGCAGAAACCTGTTTATTACAGGTAAAACCTTACTCTAGTGTATTTTCCATCAAGTTAATTAAAGGCACACAAATGATGGTAATCTAAATACTAATTGTGATCACTTAATAAAAATCTGATTGCTGGTAATTACCAAGCTCTGCTAAATAGCCTGAAAAGGGGTTGGGTAGGGGCTTTCCAAATTACTATGCAAAACACAAATATATGGCATGCAGCAATTTATAAAAAGCGTTAATCAAAGCAGTAAATTACAGTACAAGTTATTCAAAGGGTAAAATAAATAATGTAGTACCATGCAGGTAGCAAACACATTAAATTAAAGGAACTGCAAGAGTAAACAACGAAAAAGGGTGATGCCAGAATTTTAAAAAGTCAAAATAAAGCAATATAAATTTGAAAAGAGTTCTAGAATATAAAGCAACCAAGGAAACTTGAATACAAATTACATGATAAACTCAATAAATGAATGTCCTTTCATAAATTCGGATCACAAGACAAGCGACTGTGCCGTCTATCCAAAAGTATTCCGAAAGAAATGGCACTGATCCATCTGAAAACAGGTGAATCCAGCACTGATAGAATGCAGCGAAAAAGGGGCCAGTCCCAATCCGGCCGTGAACCTTTATCACTTTGGACACCAAAATGTCACAGGGGGAAAATGTACGCGGCCAGACCGGGGCTCGAACACGAGTTCTTCTTAACTCTAAACGGGCGCTCTGCCACCTAAGCTATCCGAGACAATGCATCGGACCCATTCCTGCGACATCAGCACTATGTAGGGAGAATGTTCTGCCAGTATGACTACCGTAGCGAAGCGAATATGGCTGCTGTCCTTCCTTGTCTTTATTATATAGAAGTCACGATCCAGAAAAACTGTAAACACTATCGAACCTCATTCTCCTGTGCAGGCATGTTATGCTGATAAATGGGATTATTTTAAAGTGATACGATGATTGAGAAATAATCTCTAATTACGATTTTTAAAACTGGCCCCCGTCGGACTATATCTACTTCATTAACACGCTTACTTACCTTGTCATTTCATGCATTATAGTATTGTAAATGTATTGGTAAATACACAAAGCACATGACGAATATCTCAATTTATTACTCAGGTCAGGGCCTCGTGTGTTGAATGTTTTCGCCAACACAGTTTTTTGGTCTTAAATTTAAAGTCTTCGCGAATAAGTCCGATGATGTTTTTATAGAGAAAATAACTCCTGGTTAATATTTCACAATTGACAGTATGTCCAATTAAAATTAACAAGGACCAGTTTCACGAATATATCTTAGGAAAGAAGTTCTTCTCTAGAGTGTTTCATGAAAGGTTTCATAGCTTAGAACACTTCAAAGATCTTCCATAACATTCTAAAAGTAACAAGGTTTCTTATGATAGTGCTCCACGTGTCCGCAGCTTATGCATAGCCTAGAATTTAAAGTGTTGTTTATATATTATGAAAAATGTGGAGATGACTAAAGTAAAATTGCAAAAGAGATGTTGGCGATGGTAGTGATGATGATGATAATGATGATGATTACTAAGACGACTACGGTGTTTATGTTATTCATGGAGATTACCCTATCCTTTAGAGAAGATACTCTTCTTGACTGTCATCCCCTCCCCTCCCTGTGTTTTAAAGGTTTACGGGAAAAAGTACCAATACCGTATTTTGTTACCATTTTATCATTACGTGACTATTCCAAACAAAAGAGTCCTTGTCATCATCATTATAATCTATCAGTATCATGAAAATCAGTTTGTAGGTAGGTAGTATAGTGTGGCGATATGAGCAAACCTATTGGACTATGGGCACAAGAGGAAATAAACATTACGCCTCCATTTAAAGATGGCACTACGGGCTCTTACTGAATATCACCTACATCTGCTGACCTACAACCACACCTACTGCCCATCACCTACATATACTTACCAACGCATACACACACTTACTAATCAGTACCTATACCTATTCACAGATAGAGCTGCAAGGGTATGATATAAAAAAGAGGGATGAAATAGAAACCACACCCCTCATATATAAAGCTAAAATCCGGACTACATTGTCTCCTATAACTTCCCCACAATCCCCTTGCAAGCAAACTAAAAAATCCCATCCACCCTTATAACCACCATAACCCTATAAATGAGGTGAAAGAGGATTGTCTGATGCTTGTATTTGTTTTCGTAAAAGACAGGATCATTGTTTTGTCCCAATGTTCTTGTATTTGTTCGTTGAGTATTTCTACCAGGAATTGTCTTTGTGTCCCGCTGATATTCAAGACTTGATTTGGTTGAATGTTTTCAACCAAAGCCAATTATCAATGAGCTTTTTGGTGAAATGTTATGATTTTGCCGTGAAACAGCATAAGTTTTTGCTGGGAAGCGCAGCCACAGAACTGTCACCAGGTAGTGTTAACTAAAATTAATTATTGATGGTTCAATCGTTGTTGTTTCCGATGAGTTACTCGTTGTCAAAAGATTACTTTTCAAGGGTTCTAGATGATTGCTTTGATTGGAGGGAATGTGACAGGTGTTGACTTGGTTACCGCTTTTGTTGCTTTTTCCAATTAAAATCCAGTCCGATGTGTTTAACACTTCTTTCTTTTTTCGTGCCTCAAACGTTCCAAATAATCGATCAAATACGGTCACTTCATTTTACGGCGTCACTTCTTCTGACGCAGATCCGTTGCTACGATGGTTTGATTGATTACAAGCTTTCACGAACACGGTAACACGTCACTGTATGTGAGAGTTTGTTGATGTGGAAAATATTTTCACATACGTTCTTTCAAGGTTCTTTGAACATGTTCAACGACACTGTTTGTTTTAAGGAGATGAATGTGTCGTTTAGTTTTCAATTTTTTTGAAGGCTTGGTTTGAGAAGTTAAATGCTCTGTCTGTTTCTCATCGCAGAGGATGTTGACCACTTTGTTTCAAGACGATTTTTAAGGCTTCATTGTGAAAACACATAAATGACAAAAAACAAACATTTTTAACCTCGACTGTACAAAGCCAAGTGAGATACACCTGCTCAATCGGTTTGCCTTTGATGATCGATTCCTGCTACTCTCGTTTAACTTCTTGAAAATTTCCGACGAATTTGTTTGTGCAACATATACATCGATTGTTCTTGCAATCATTGTCGTACATCCTGTAGACGTAGACTTTTAAGGTTGGTTTTGGCTGCACGATATAATTTGTTAATTCTTTTGTAGCAAGCCGCATGGGCAGAATTGTAGCAAATGCTGGCCAAACGTATCTCTTGTTGCTGCTCGACAAGTCAACTGACTACCGATGTTCGGGTATTGTTTTTCCTTTGGATTTCAATGCCTCACGTGTCCGACGAGCAATAGTAGGAGATGATTGTGCCTGAACAGAGGAAATGCGTACCTTTTCCTTTTTTCCTCTTTCTTGACGTTTTTTCTTTCTAGTTCTGATGGAGACGGTGTCGACATCAACATTTTGAGCCAAGCCGTCCTTGATGCAGGTATTTAGCCGATGGGGTTAGAAATTCTTCTATCTGTTCTTTTTATTTCATGCCTTTGACCGTGTCTGTGGTCGACTTTTGAGCTGCTGCTGTTGTTTTTCTTTCTTCAGTTCTCATGACATTCTTTGAATCTCTTAGAGAAGGTTGAGCAGTTTCGTCTAAAGCTTTTTGGTGAAACAACCGATGTTGCAATAATTGTCAGTACAGTTGCGATATTTTTGTTTCTGACAAAACTGTTCGAGCTATCAACAATTGTAACTCTTGTTGTAAGTGTGACATCTCTGTGACATTAGGAGTATGAGGTAAGTGAGGTGTACGTTGTTGGTACCAAGGGTGGAGTTTCAATCACTGTTTGTAATGGAACTATAGTTAATTTTCGTCCTTCCATAATGTTGAGATGTACAGGTGTGATATCCTCCCAGAAAGGTTTGTCTTTTTTATGTTCACCTTATCATTACTCCTAAAAGAGGTCCAGTGATCGATCTCAACCAGGCAGCAGCCACTTTTAAAAAATGACCAGTCAGCATGGGAAGACATTCTCTTCATTGAACAAGCACTTTTGTCTATGAACGTGACGATGTCGTCCTGAGCGCTGTTTCTGTTTCCTGGTCAATCAAATTGTTCCTTTAATACGTTTAAACAACATCTGCAATTCGTATGCATGATTTGATTAGGAGCTTTTGGAATGATCTGTTTCTCGCCAGGGCATTTTCTTTGGTGAATACTGACCAAAAACATCACAATGTTTAGCTAAACGAGATTTTCCATGCTTCAGAGACCTGTTTGAACGTCGACAATAATGGTGTAACTGTGAACTTTGAGATGAAGACATCTTGTTCGGAAGAACTAAAATGACTCTTGCCCAGCACTTCTTCTTTTATACTGGAATTCGTCTCCTTCTATTGTCGGGACCTTATACCAACTTGAGTTTGGGCAGCTCTGGAAGACAAGGTGTTGTCAATGAACTAAATCGTTCCAGCTCTTGTTTGGACAAATCCTGTAAACTTTATAACACTCCTCTTCTGTTTTGCACTTTTGTCTTAGTAAATGCCACCTTTTTGGCATAGCCGTAGCAGCCAGAACAGCAGAAGACGACGACAGGTGGATGTGCATTTTTTCATCAGATATGGAAACATTGGTTTTAGATCAGGTTTCGCTAACATTATCACTAACGGATAAGGAGGAGAAGAAGAAGGGGAGACAGCAACAGATCGAGGTTTTGTGGGTTACATGCCCATTATAGCCGCTGTACTTTTCTTTCTCGAGACACCACCCGACTTCTTGCTCTTCGTTTTGGTTTTCTTCTTCTTGAGAGAGGAGAATGTTGATTATAAACTCACAAATAATGTCTTTTTTGCCTTTCTTTTGGCTTTTGTTTTTTTCGTGGGTTTTGCTTTTCTTAGTTATGGCTACAATATTAGGATTCTGTCATAAAAGGGAACGAATAATGACTCCTCCTGGAACTTCACCTCCTCATTTTTTCAAGATAATTTGGCTTTTGTTAGTTCGAGTGTCGATTCTTGGGTCGGGAAGGTGTATGACAGCTACTGTATGCCTTTAAAATAAATGTTGTGTTTGATGAAGAATGTGAATAATTCCTTGTTGTAATTGACGTGCTCTCAAGTAAACCGTCGTAACATTTCCTTGAGACTGGCTTCTAACACAATATGAACGCACTTATAGATTTTTTTCGTGACTAGTGGCGTACAGTGCACGAATTAATTTGACAGAAGAATGAGATTGAAATGAAATTATGTTGAATACTATCGGGGAGAATGGTGTTCTTTAAGTGTTTTAGTTTCGTTAGTTGGAAGACGACAATGATGAAGGCGACACGTTATTGACACCAATCGTGAAACAATTCCGTCCGAATACTCAAAATATCAGAGTGGTAAGTTTTAAATCGATCAGTAAAAATACGCATGTGGTAATTAAGTGGCATTGTCATAAGTATAATCCAGCCAGGGTGTTCGTAACGGTTTAGCCAACACTTGAACTTGAGATTTGTCTATTGGACTTTTAAACAAGACCATATAATGAAAAGTGAGATTGATGGTGGGATGCGCTTTCCTTTGTTGAAATAAATTTGGAGTGATGTAACTAATTTGGCATTACGATTATGTTCTTTTCGTGTAAACCAAAGATTAATTGCATCTTTTTCTTCTCCTAACATGTCATCGAAAATGACAAGAGGCGTTTGACTAGGGTCAAACACGATCCCATCGTGTTCTATAAAGATCCCTTCTGCAAACGAAATTGATGCGCCCTGACTTTCGTTTAGTAACACGTAAGCCTATTGCCACTTTTTGTAACACCACACGATACGTTGTGGAGTACGATCGAACAAAAGCGATTTTTCTTCGATAAACATTGGACAAATTCGTTTTTGCCTGATCTGCTCGGTCCAGCAATCAACATGTTAAAGGGATGACGAAGACACAATGTCTTCCAACTTTGACTATCTGACATTACGTCAATCACTTTGAAAACGGAGGATGCATACATAATTCTCGAGTCATTTGGAATATCTGGAACGCTCACAAAGAACACAATATATTTTATACGAAAAGAAAAAAAAAACCGTTTAGTTTCTGTCTTCATGGTACAACACAAAAATGTTCACATTTCAAACAAAGTTCAGTTTTGTTTCTTTCTGGTGGGAAATTCAGTCACACATGTGTATATGTCGTTCGGTATAGTCAGAGACTTCTTGTTTCCAAGTTTCCAGTCATGTATATCCTTTCAGTGTTAAATCTGTTGGTGCAGCCAACTGGCCATACACACTTCTTGGTAAGTATAAGAGTAGATATAGCGCGACGAATATCTTCTTCCTACAGAAGTAGAGACGTATTATTCATCCCTGATCGCAGCACATTTAAAAGAATAAGTTTTTAATGCACATGCAAAGTTTTGGTTGTCATTGTTTTTATGAACTGGTGATAAATTTGCCAAAGGGAAACTTCCGGTAAACGAAATCCAAGAAATTCAGGCATTAACACACACACGACACGTCGTCCCTAATTCAAAGGAATTGAATCGTCTTGTGTAAAAGTCCTTTTAAAAGCAGTTGGTAATCCACTAAGTCTTGAGTCATTTCAATGAATTCCTCCCACTGAATTTGGTGTATCACTGACTGTAGAAGCCATGACATAGAGTGTATTGTAATGTTTTTCTTCAGTTAATCAAAATACAAAATAGGTACCCAGTGGATTCATCTAAACTGTCCATTGCCATTGCGATCGATGTAATACTGATGGCAAAATTCGTGGCATCAAGAGCTGCAATACCCACGTTGAGCTTTGTGTTGGTCGTAGTTTTTGTCCCCGAATCAGTTTTCTAATGCTATGGAAATAGCAATAGCTTAGAAACTGAGAAATGATTATTAGTTTGCGTTTCATTTCAATCTGTACAAAGTAGTGGTACATGCGTTCTCGCAGTTACAAAGGTAGATTCCGAATATACTCTTCTAAACTGGCCAGTCACTTGAATGTCTTTTTTGATGGAATAGTCATACATGTGCCAAGCGGAGTCCGCCGGTATACTATATCCTAGAAGATGAGTCATTAGCTAACACACGACACTTTGTAAAGAGTCTCATCTTGAGACAATACGTTTTTAAAAGTATTTTGTAATCTTGTAAGTTTTGAATCTTTTCACTAACTTCCTCCCATGGAAGTCGGTCCCATGGAAGTCGGTCTATGACTGCAATATTATATGTTGAAGTCGTGACATCAAAAGTCTTACATCTTGTTGGATATTGATCTATGCCTGACCACTTGAACACTTTCAGAGTAATCAATTTTCTTATATCATTCAGATACCAATGGTTAAAACGTATATGCCGTAGAGGATCCAACTATTCGTTGCGTTTCACTTGAATCTGTACAAAGTCTCTGTTAGTATAGTCTCGCATTTCCAAAGGTAAACTACAAATCCTCTTCTCTTCTAAAGTATCCACGAGAATAATAATCGGGACCTACCAAGGGAAGGTAGTGACAGCATGGAGACCATCTAGCATGTTGAAGGTAAGCTGTGTCTTTATATACCCATTTGTTGAGTTTCACACCATAACTGAAACATTTTACTTGGTCTCCTTGACCTAAGTAGACAAATCCTGATCTCGCTGGAGTTTTACGAGTGGGTCTAGCAAGATATTTGCGTTGTTTGCCTTTGAACGTCTGGAATCGACGGCCAAATAGCCGGGCAAAGCCACGGGAAACATGTGTTCTTGTTTTATTCGTGATTCCCGATAATCTTGTGGTATCCAGAGTGACTTGTGAGTACATGAAAGGCATCAATAGATTGGCACACGAATGGCAACGTTTTCGATAGTGGAGGAAGCTCATGGTGCATCACTCTGGTCGCAAGGCACAACATCACATTCGTCTTCATTAAGTTTTGGTTAGGTGGATACATCCTGTTATTTCTGTGTCGAATTCATCTTTCTCGGTGAACGTCTCTCCTCACAATGACCTTTCTTCCTTCGAGGTCTCTCCTTTTTATACTAAAGCACGGCAACAGTACGGTACCATTTTGTGATTGGAAAGTCGCACTTATTTCTGGTAGACGATCTTTTACACTTTATTCCATGGGTAGATTCACGATTTGGCAATCCAACAAATATACACTATTGTGAGGATCGACCGTTGTGATACACAATTCTTTATCTTGAACTGACATTAAGGCTTCTTTTAACACGTCAAAGTTCATCACTGGTCTCGAACAATGGTTCCATGTTAGTCCTTTCACTCTGCATTGGGTATGAATTTGTACTTTTTATATCGGTTCTGATCTTTCTCCACTATCATCAGCACCTGTGCACCAACCATGATCAACCCAGATGAGTTCAAGGACAAATTGTATGAAACCCAGGAGTCTCTTATCGCAGAAATGCCGAGGTCAGAGAAATGTATCATCCTCGATGACTTCAGTGCGAGAGTTTGCGCCGCTCACCAGCAATGGTCCGGCGTCACTGGCAGAAATGACTTTGGCAAATGTAGCAACGGACTCCTCCTACTGATCAAATGCGCTGAACACGACCTCCTAATCAACAACAGAGTCTTCCGCCTGCCAAACCGCAACAAAACATCTTGGATGTACACAAGCTCCAAACGCTGGCATCTCATCGACTACGTCATCGTCAGGAAAAGAGATAGGCCTAGGGCAGAGATACGTATCATCCTTGATGAAGGCCATGAAAACTATAGGATGCTGACTGACCACAGGCTCGTAGTCTCCAAGCTGAATATCCGGATTTAGCCCAGCAGAGGACTACAAGGCATAAAGCATCCACAAAGATCAGTGTCTCCAAATTGGAACTGGAGAATGTGAAACTGGCGTTTCTTTAAGAACTATGCAGCCAACTAGTACAAATTCATGCGAACTCCAAGAACGTTTAAGAAAACTGGGCATTCTTCAGATATTCTGTGTATCAGTCTGCAAACACAAGTAAAGGTCTTCTAAGCCATTGTGTTGCCCACCCTGCTGTATGCATGCGAAATCTGGACTGTCTACAGACGCTATGCCAAGAAGTTGTACACTTTTTAAATGGGCTACCTGAGGAAACTGATGAGGATTAGATGTCAGGACAAGGTGCCAGACACTTGGGTTTTCAAAATTATCAACATTTTGCATAAAAAATAACACCTGAGATAGGCAGGCCACGTCACCATGATGTCAGACAAGAGACTACCAAAAAAGATCATATACGACTAACTGAAGTAGGGAAAGCGATATCAAGGAGGTTAGAGCAAACGCTTCAAAGATTCCCTCAAATTATCCTTAAAACACTTCAACATTGACCCTGAATCTTGGGAAGATCTCTCACAGGATCGTTCCACCTGGCGTAGTCTTGTTCATACTAGAGTTATAGACTATGAGCTAAGGATAATTGAAGAGGCAGCGTAGGTCCCGGAACTACATCATGTCCTCTGTTGATAAAGCAGCCCCAAGCGGCATCTCCTGTCCAGTGTGCCACAGACATACCAGATCAAGATTTGGCCGTGTCAGTCATTCACCTGCTGACGGAAACCAAACCAGTTATTTATGTCATGTGATTTTCGGAAGGAACGTATATTGTTCAGCTAATTCTTCATTAAATACAGGTATAAAAAACAGCTTTCTTAATTTTGTACACTCTTACATACACATATACTGATGCTCTTATAATTTCATTCTCTCTCTCTCTCTCTCTCTCTCTCTCTCTCTCTCTCTCTCTCTCTCTCTCTCTCTCTCTCTCTCTCTCGCGTCACATAGGCGCTTAAAAGAAAAATTATTCCCATCTGCAAAAAAATCAGTAAACCAAGATCTTCTCAAAACCGAAGAATATTTTGGGCCCCAAGGGTTATCGGTTTTGAGGGGTTTTACTGTATATACCAAAAGTTCGGAAATCGTTTGTAGGTGCTAGTACAGATTTATATAATAGTTTGAAGCATGATATTAAACAAGCACCTAATACTTCAGTTTTAAGAAACTCTAACTCTCTAGATCGTTTAATGAGCAATCCAGATTTTATGGCTGCATAACATTGTTAACCTTGTATAATTTGTATTCTGTTATATTTGTTTTTTTTATGCAGTAGATGTTAATCTTGTAGCATTTTGATAATTACACGTATGTTTTATATTTGTTTTAATTGCAGGACCATAATGTAAACTAGATATTAGCTAATTATGTCCCGCTAGATAAATAAAGGATATTATTTTTATTATTGTTGTTGTTGTTGTTGTTGTTGTTATTATTAATATTATTATTATTATTATTAAATTTGTATTAGATCTTATTGATATACGCACATATTCCAAGTTTGCTCAAAATAAAATCAGAAGTATGGTATCCAGAGTGGTAACAAGGTGAGCCAATCAGATGCAAGATCACATTAATATGCATGAACCTCAGTCATTATCAAACTCACTTGCGATTTTGATGATAATAGACCCATATTTCAAGTCTGATTGAAATCAGACCAGAAATATGGATTCAGAATAGCAACAAGCAATTGCCGACAGATGGACAACGCATAAAACATGATGCACGATGTATGCAGGGCCACACCATAAGCTCACATAACTTATGGCCAGGTGAGCAAAAATTAAATATTAATATTATGTTCAGCAATAAACATATTTATAAAGTGATATATATGTTTACAATTGTTTAAAAAGTTCTCTATACCATATCAATGCTTGGCTTATTTTGATTTGTAACATTCATTAGAATCATAAATAATCATTAAGTTTACATTCTTCTTTGTCATGACAGTGTTTATTCTTGATTCTTTCACCCAGGAAACAAAAAAATCAAAAGACAGTTTTACCGTCTTCAGAACTCATTACAACTTCAAGAAAGACAGAAATTCAAGGACCGATCCCAGGAGTTGACATTGGAACCTTATAGAGAAACCAATGATAGTACGTAGCACATTTCTCTGCATGTACATGAAAACATGTGTGGGGATGAGTGGTTGAAGCTTCTTTTCCATCATCAGCGCACGCCACTGGCAAAAATCCACTATGCTCTGTTTTCACCCATGCCTGCTTGGGATAAAAATCCTTCTTCTCTCATGAATATGTATAAACAAAAACACATCATCTACTAGCCAATGAAAAAAGCTCTTATACGTCAATAGAAGTGACCTCTTATCAATTGGTATGTGTCTGCGTTTGGAAGAAAGAACCTCATTGGCTCACTCAGACAGCATGAAGTGTTATGTTGGGTGAACCTTCCAAGAAAATTTTACTCAGGCTCACAATGAATGGTTTAAGCAGGATTATGCACATTCATGACAAATATGGAAATGTTATTGCAGGCGACCACGGGTGGAAAGAGGTCATATCGGATTTTCGCCCGTGGCTTGTGACAATAATTTCATAGAAAGTCTTATTTATTTCAGATATGTACAATAAAGCACGGCTAAAAACACAGTAGATACAATGTTTATGCTCAGTGGAAAACGAGTCCACGTACCTTATAAAGTAGAATATATATATATATATATATATATATATATATATATATATATATATATATATATATATATATATATATATATATATATATATATTTGCAGTTAGGATATTACAAAATATAGAGATAAAACTTAAGGTGAGGGAGGAAGTTTCTGTATAAATGTGGGTTTTTTTTTCTCATTCTGTATTAACTACACAGAATAGCAAATCTTAAATATGCCCTACTGAAAATACCCGTTTTTACCCAAGCCAATTGTCAAAAAGAAGACAAGCATATGAGTGCACAGTTGCTGTTGTAGGAAGGTAGTGTTCCATTTTTACATGGCAGCCTAGACAAATGTATGTTCAATCTGAATCATAAATACAATTTTAAGGCAGTATTTAATTTTCAGAGTCTACTGCAAGTGGACCATTGTTTATACGTTTTTACTAGTTTCAAAAGTTGGTCACACAGGCAATATGCTTTTCCCAGATAAATACTGATTAATTTTTATTCATAGTCCTAGTACATAATTAATTCTGCATTTTACCTAGGTATACGAGAGTTCTTAATATGAAACTCTATATCTGGGAATTAAAAATTATTTTAATCAGTTGATATTTACTCCTCTTCTTTACCAGTTTTATCTATCTCCTAGTTTTGTTTTTCTTTTTTACATTATTTGTTTAGTGTAATTTTACACATAAACAATATATGTCATGGACTTTGCATCTACCTCTATTATGTTCTATGATTTGTATGATTGTTGATATATTTTTCAACTGTAAACATTCAGACCAATTTCCAATGCAAGTAAATTTGTATCACCCATACAGGAAACATATTTTTTCTGGTGAAGAAAACATACAAACAATAAAGCTTTTCAGTATCTACATAATTGAAAAAGACTTCTACATCAGACAAAGTTTTTAAATTTTTTAATTTTGTAAACAGTTTTATTATTCTTCGAAATCCATGTGTATGATACCAATTTTTGTCCTTGTTTTTAACAAACAGTACAAATATTTCTCAAGTATCTTTATAATATATACTTGTACGCTATTCATTCATCTCTATTCAAGGAAGTAAGTGAGATAGTCTACATTAATGAAAATAATTTTCAACCAAATATTTGTATTTGTCTTGGTTGAATCATACGTACAAATTTTATCCGGAGGAGTGAAACTCATTTTTGAGTGAGCCCATCTTTTTCCTGAATTAGTCTTGTCATGTCCTTATTTTGTGACATCTTTTAGGCATTTTTATGCATTAAATTACACGTAAGAGTTATCTGAGCAAAACTGAAACATATCATTTGAATTATCATTGTTGAAATATGATGATTCTATCGATAATGTATCTTATTACCAAGACTGTCTTAAAATGGCAAAGTTTTTCTTGTAACATTGCGACAAATTGAATTTGTATTCAGTTGTATTATAGAGCATCATATGACAGGGATTATTTGTTTTTGTTGCTTGAAAATATAAGGGTCATTTATCACTATTCTGGAAACACAATCAACGTAAGGACTTCTCAAAGCCATCATAATTAAAAGATTATCTTTTTGAATTATCATATTGTCATATATCATACTTCCGGATGCTTTGTACCACAATATTCTGCTTGTGGATGCTAGAACATTTACAATTCATAGTTAAGAATTTTATGACGTGAAGAAAATCACCAAATCCAATGAAATCCTTGACCACCTAATTATGTGCTTTAAATGCTCTTGTGGCATCATCCTTTGAATGGAGTGTTGAAGCTGGGAGACACAAGCTATACTAATGGAGAAGCAGAAGAAGGTGAAAGTCTTGCCTGTCAGGGCAAATATCGCTTTATTTTTTTACTAGTATGTAAAGGTCGATGAGAGATTTATAGCCCAAGTTAGATTCTTGGGTTGACTGACATTTATAAATAACACACTATTTAATTTGAGGAAAAATGTGCAATTCCTCTATTGATCAGTTATTTTCTAGCAATAATCCTGTATATTTAAAGCAAATGTAATCATAATATTTGAGGCTTTTATAGATTATCCTTGTACAAGTAAACAATCCTGGGACCACTTCCAACTAATTATTCTAAGTCTGCCTGATGAAAATTTGCAGAATTTTGGATCATTCCTAAGTTTGTTTGGAAAAAATGTTTGGCATCATTCCTAATTTTCCAGGTGAAAGATTTTAGGGATCCATCATAAGTAGATCTGGAAAGAGTGGTTTGGATCAACCACAAATGTGCCTGATACAAGATATTTTTTGGATCGATTCAAGTTTTGTCTCGTAAAAGATTTTGTGGATTGAACCCAACCTTGACTGGAAAGAGATATTTATAGATTAATCCCAGGTCTGATTCTAAGATATTTTTGGAATCAATACCAAGTTTGCCTGACAAGACACTTTTGTGATTTATCCCAACTTTATTTGGTTAATGAATTTTGGGATTGATCCCAAATCTGCTCGGTTAAAATCTTTTGAAATCGATTCCCAAATTTGCCAGATGAGACATTGTTGTGATATATCCAATATTTCTTTTTGATAAGGTTATCTTGTTGGGAAAAAGGGCAGGGGGGGGGATTGGGGAATCCATCCCAAGTGTTCTTAATAATAAAAATGTGTAGTTAGGTCAATACTACAAGATTAAGTGAGTTCAGTTAAACGTAGTGTCTCGCCAGTGGACAGAAATGAGTTCAGTTAAACGCAGTGTCTCGCCAGTGGACAGAACTATGATAACATGGTTTTCTGCTAATGCAGGAGTGAAAGAAATAAAAGAATACCAGGGTACAAACATTGAGCATATAGGCATACAGTAATATTATACCAAAGCTTAGTTTCTTTAAACAACTTATGTGTAAGAGATGCAACTATAAAATGCTTGACTCTTAATGTTTGTGCTGCCGATCCTACCTTGTTATCACCCTGAAAGCTATATTTCGGATCTGATTAAGATCAAACTTATATTATCAAGATACTGGACGGTTTTTATAATGAGTGAGATCCATACATATTAACGGCTTTTTTTTTTGCATCTGATTGACTGCGCTTGTTACCACTCTGGAAGCCATAATTTGAAAAGTAATTTTGATCAAACTTGGAATATGGGCTTATATTTTAAAGATCTTAGAAGAGTTTGATAATGAGCAAGGTCCATGCACATTAATGACTTGAGCTTGCATCTGATCAGCTGAACTTGTTACAAGTCTGGACGCCATGTTTTTGATCTTACGGATTTTGACCAAACTTCAAATATAGGCTAATACGATAAAGATCGTGCATGAGTTAGATATTATAATAACGAGGTGATCTTGTATATTATTGGTTGAGCTTGTTACCAGTGCAGAGACTATTTCTGATCCCATTGTAATCAAACTTGGCAAATGAGAGTTAATCATCAATATCTTTGATTATTGCAAAATATTAGCAACATCCACGTATATTCATAACATAATTTCACCCTGGATTCCCTGAGTTTGTCAACAATTTTGTGAGTCTATTTCTGATTATATTTCTTTTAACATCTGGTAAACAGGCTTCTATCATCAACATAAATAATGCATTTTATTATGATTAAGATTTATGCATATTAATAAAGAGATCCTGCGTATGATTGGCTGAGTTTCTTACCGCTGGTGATATTTGAGGTTTTTGCCACTATAAGGAGTTTAGTGTTGTGATGGACTATGATCAAACTTGGCACAGAGGGACACATCATCAAGATCTTGTTTGAGTATGATTATGATTGAAATCCACATATATTAATGAATGCGACCTTGCATCTGATTGGCTGAGATTTTCAACACTGATGCAACTATATCTCTCATCAGATTTTAATTAAACTTCTTAAATAGTTTTACATTATCAAGATGTTGGATGAGTTTGATTATGAGCCAGACCTAATTTAATTAGGTAATATTGTGTCTGAATGGTTAAGTGATATCTGCACATATTAATGAGATACTTTGCATCTGATTAGCTGAGATTGTTACCGCTAGTATCTCTAATCTATATTTCTCATCCAGTATCTATAGAACATGGATAAATGGGTTTATATCACCAGGATCATGGACGACTTCTATCATGAGCAAGATGCATATTAATTGTATCTTTATCTTTGGAAAGAGTTATTATCAGGGTACTGTAAAAAAGGTTGAATTATAGTATGGTCCCGATGGATTCTGAATCGTACCCAGTACTATATCTCAGAAACTTACAGCATGCCACATCTCAAATGCAGATAAGAATATTAAGCTCCTTCCATACCTATCAAATTTCTTCATTCTTGCCAATGTTCGATGTTAATGCTTTGTTTTTTCAAAAAATGTGAAATTGAACGGCGTCCGTAATGTTGAAGCATCATGCCTGGACAAGTCTATGTTTACGACATGGGAGTGCGCAGCTTCCAGTTATTCGGCAAATTCCGGGAGAGTCTGATATGAGTTGTGACACTTTAACACCTTTATGAGTAATTCCCCTTAGTCCATTTCCTTGTGTGGAAAAATTGACGAATAAATATGAAACGTTGATGCAGATTTTCCCAGTGTATAGCCCGTATGCGGTTTCAGAAGAGACGAAAACCGTATCAAATTATGGTATAACGTTATGAAAGTTTTGAAAAGCCATATGCTGACTATGTAACAAGCAGACGATGTTTGTTTACATACCGCACGTGCGTCCGGAATGTTCCGTAATCCCTCCTTCTTGCATAGACTCATCTGGCTTCCAGAAAACAACCGAAACTTTATTATTGTCTTCACCGTTGAGAACCACATTAAAAAAAAAAACAGTAACATCGAACATTGGCAAGAATGAAAGAAATGTGTAAGGTATGGAAGGAACACAATATTCTTATCTCAATTTGAGCTGTGGCGTGCTGTTAGTTTCTGAGATTTAGTACTGGGTATGATTCAAAATCTATCGGGACCATACTATAACATGATATAAAGTTTGGGAGATAGTTTAAGAAGGTTGCGTTCTTACAATATTACATAAGCCTGCTTAGTAAAATAGTAAACTCTTAAATTATGTAAGCCAGGTGGGCGGTATCATGCCAACTTAGGACTCTTGTTATCAAAAGATAGGTCTACTTATTCTAACACAGTGGGTACATTTAATTTGTTCATTAGTTTACTTGGTTGTGTTTCAATCTTTCGATTGAGTCCACATTCACACTACCGAAAAGTATGTAGATCATTTAATTCAGTTATGTGTGCATTAATTGGTATAGAATATTGCACAATTCTCCAAAATTAGCGTCGACACAGATTTGATCTAATGAGTGGTGTCTGTGATTGTGTTGTTCGTGATCAAAAAAGGCTTAGGAAAAATGGATGTAGAGGTTCCACACACCTCAAAAATTATCCACAGAAAGATTTCTTTTATGTAAGATTCGACCACAAAAAAATTAAATTCTTTTTTTCACTTTTAATATTTATATACAATAAAATTGCAATATGATATATAGCAATAGAAAAATGAACTGGGGTAAAAATTTAACTCTTGATTCTCCATTCCTTTTTTTTTATAAATTTCATCAACATACATATATTTTTAAAAAAATGAAATATAGTTAAAGTCTTTTCTTGCATAGCAGAAAAAAATAACAAATATTCTGAACTTAACTAGGTTGACTTAATACTTCATGCATGTTGAGACTTCCACAATATGCACATTGAACTCCCAAAATGCATGATAGTTTCCATCTTTTTATATCTCATTTGTTGCTCTTCTTTTTCTTCAATCACTTTGATTTCATCATGTAATCCTTTACGGCTTGGTGGCTGAATATCTGGCAAGGTATCATCAGTCACTGAATGTCTTTGAACTTGTTACTTCAATCTATGTTCAAAATATGTTCAGTAATACTTCCCTCTCGTGTTGTCCAACATACATAGTACCTATTCAGACCCTATGTCTAGTTTTAACACTGTATGGTGTTCAGGGACATTACACACGTAACATATAAGCGACGCTCATATGACAGACGGACTGTATCACAAAATGTTATAAAGACCGTTTGCCTTGTAATTACCGAATATATATTTGTGAAAACATATGCTCAATATTAACATGAAAACTCGTTCTTCTGGTGCGATAGAAATTATGAGCGATTTTCCTTAACGGCAAGTGTAACCAACCATATAGTATGACACTTAATTGAAAAGCTATAGAATTATTATATACATAGTTTGGAGATAAATATTACATTTACTAAATATGATATTTTGTAAGAAAAGATTTAATTAAAATGATTTTTTACATTATATAATATTGTCTTGCGAAAGTATATTATATATATATATATATATATATATATATATATATATATATATATATATATATATATCAACAAGAAGTAATTCAAAACATATAACCATTCTTTGTACTTTCTTTTAAACAAGTAAGGGGAAAAATATGGACATTCTAAATTCAGATTGCAAACTGCCAATCTAAATAACCTGGTACAGACTTAAACTTTCATCTCCATAGCAACGCCATAATCTGTGGTAGCAGAGGTCTTGGTTTTATGCAAAACCAAGAGTTAAATACAGGTCAAATCATCCTTGGACTTACATTGTCCTAGTCTAGCTATTAAATACTTTAATGAGTCCAGCAAGGTCAATTCAGCAGATGTTGCCATATTCTTTTCCCCACTTCGGACCAGAACGAACTGGAGATTAATATTAATAGATAATAGATGTAGAGGCTGATAATGCATCTGAGGACAAAACTATGACGAAGTTGTGACTATAGATGTAATTACAAATTAAAATACAAGAACAGCCTTTCTCTGTCCCTCAATTATCTTTCCTTCCTATTTAACACCCATTAAAATCGAACTCAACGTAAGCAACTGAAATGTACTACTGACATTAAAATATTTCAAGTTAAAATTTAAAAGACCAAGACCATCAATCCGATCTGGTAGCAGAGGTTTTTTTTATGAGAGTTTCCTTATTTTCCTTGTTTTAATGAGTAGATTGTTTCTAATTGAAGACAACTAAACACGCATTTTTACATATTTTATGTCTTAAAAAATCGGATATTGGTTTATTACCACAAATTTGTTCTGTATTTTTTAAAATCTGGTTGAGTGTTTCTGCAACATAAATATAGAAATATGGATAAATAAGTGATAAAGGAAACTAAGCGTACTGTCTAACTGCAATTGCAAGTCCAAATACTTATCCTTCTGCACATGAACTTAAAACCTGTAATAAAAATTGTGTGGTACTTGTTCTTCTTACTGTCAACAATAGACAACTATTACTGAATTTAGTACCTAAAGTACTTTCTGTAGTATTCATGCACTCAGTTGTTAGTATTTCAATTACTGAAAGTATGTATCGTTTCCGAGAGCATAGATTAACATTAATCCCTGTCCCACCCAACCCCAGAATACACTAAGGAATTAAATATATTTGAAATATTATATGTGACACACAGCGCATAATATTAATCTAAACACACCCTTATACACACATACACACACACAAAACTATGTTTCAAACCCATATTAGCTTCACAGTGAAAATAATAGTAGCAGAAAATGATAAAAGAACTTCACATACACATTGGTAACGGCACAGTTACAAAACAGTTTCTCAGTGTTTGGAATGGAACAATCCCTTTGTCAGGGCAAGCAACAGCTTACATCCACAAAACAATCACTTAAAACCAAAGCTGAAAAAAGACATGCTCTACAGACCTTGAAACATTTAGGTATACTTTTGAAAGGCAAATAGAGTGATTAGCAAGCAGAAAACGAATGGTAAACAAACATGAAACGGGCGATTAATGAACACAGAACGAACGATAAGTACTATGTGTAAAACTTTGCAGAGCGCAAAATTAAATGATAAATAAGAAACGTTAAATTATACACAATAAACCATAAAACCATACACGATAAGCAATAAGCCATAAGCACTAAACGGACATCAATAAACGATAAGCGATAAACCATAAATTATGAACATAAAATCATAGACGATAAACGAAATTATTGAAAATACCGACAAAATTCTACCATTTATTTCATATATATTGTTTAATTATCACAACTGAGATAAGAAACTGATTCGAGATTGAAATAAAGCGTCTACCTATAACGCTTCATTCAGTGTTAACTCAAAGTCATGAGTTCTTTTTAAATAAAAGAAACATATTGTATTGTCACTATACGATGCAATGGGATTGGGCACAAGTTCTAACAACTTAAATTATCCCTATCCCAGCATGATACAAGTATTGAAATATATCTCAACATGATAGAAGTGACCAAGAATGAAAAATGAGAGAGAGAGAGAGAGAGAGAGAGAGAGAGAGAGAGAGAGAGAGAGAGAGAGAGAGAGAGAGAGAGCTGGGGGGCACAATGACAGCATTCTCGATTTGAATGAGTTATTGAAATCGTCCGGAATCAGTTATATATTTGCAAACATATTGTATAATTGTATAGTTTTCATTTGCATCGATCTTTCCGCAAAGCAGTAAATCGAAGCTGATGGCGGGACGGCAGTTTTGATCAGTCACTACCTGTTGGTGGTAGGCAGACAGCTCTTGTCCTCACGCTTCATCCATAGCCAGCTGGACGCTCTTTTACCAGTTTTGGCTTGTGCTTGAACTGCCACTGTGCGTTTTGTTCCTGTCATCCCTAGAGCACTGAGCATATTCCAGACCGATTGAGCAGGAAACCTTCTACTCCCCACTTCTACTGGGAACAACCAAGTACTTCATCCCCTGCTCTTGCTTGTCTCCATCAGCTCTGTATACTTGGTCAGCTTTCTTTAATGAGCCTCATCGCACCTCTCCTCCCATGGTAAACTCAACTAAATTGCCACCAGCTTCTTCCTAGACTCTGACCAAATCACATTTCATCTGGAGGTAGAGACGCCTGGACAATTTCTTGGAAAACCAATTTCTGCCCAAGATCCACAAGCATGTGCCAACCCTCTGATTCATTGAGGGTTCCCTTCCTCTGTGATGAGGTGTTACTGGTTTCTCGCTCGTTGTCAAAGTTTATAAATCTTGGCGTGGTGATTGGTGCTAGTCTTTTCTTCGTTATGCCCCTCACCAAGATGTCTGCTAGCTCTCAGAGGACCCTGTCATGTAGTGGCCTTGTATTAGTGAACTTTGGCATGCTGACAGGATGTACTCTAGGCTACCTCATTTACCAAAGAGAGAACACGCAGGATTCTCAATGGGGACCCATTTGTGTAGGTTTATTGGAGATGGCAAAATATCATACACTGATCTCAGCAGAAACTGGATTCGGAGAGGCTCATAATTGCATATATCGGACCATGTTAGCTTCCTCTCTCGGAAAGATCACATGGTCCATGCTCTTTGGGTTCCCAGTTGGACAGTCTTTGATTGTCGACTATCTTCCTCCTCTTTCCGTAGATCGTCCTGGATCATTGACCTTTTAGCACTGGGTGTGACCTGCGCCTAACCCTTATCTTCCAGAGTAGATTGTTCCCACTATGTCCTTGTGCTGGTGTCTACTTTCTGCTGTTTCAACTGCACGGAAACTGACCACTTTCTGCCAGTTCTGTCTTCAATGGCTGCAGCAGCGATCTTCTTGTCCTGCGAGTGCTTTAGCATCATAAGGACCCTTGCGTTGGCAACCTTGTACTCTCCCACCACTTATGTAAATGGTAGCTGAACCATTCCATACCTGGTGTAGAGCCCAACTCCTGTGAATGATATTGGGACTCCAAGCCGTCTGCTCAGATGCCTGTTGATTTTTCTCTTAAGCTCTCCACAGTTGTCGTTTCTATCTCGTATAGCATCAATTGCTAGTCTCGGCAGTAACTAATTCTTGTACATTCATGCCTTGAATTTCTCGGGAAGTCCTGATCTGTCAATCTTCCGCATCCCTTCTTCTGCCTGGTTCTTTAGCCGTTAGATGTTATTTGTGTCTTCCAGCGTCGCATCAAACCACTTGCTAAGGTACTTGATAGGATTATCCAGGATAGATGGGATCTCCTCATCTTAGATTTTCATCACAAATTGGGAGATGACCCGATCGTTTCTTATCACCAAGCTCCTGGACTACCTTCCCTTAATCTTCATGCGAGCCCATGATTCAGTCTCCAGTGTTGTCAACACCCATCTTGCCTGGACATGTGTGTCAGTGCTGACTGTCAGTTCCTCCATCAATCCCCGTTAGTTGGTACGCGTATCCCTGACATTGTTTTTGGCCCTCTTTTTCTCCCGTTTTGCTGCTGTGATTATGACGTTCACGCCCATTACAAATAGTATAACAGAGATGGTACAGTCGGTGATGATCCCTCTTTCCAGCGCATTCCATCAAGTGGTTAACTTCTCTACCGTAAACCGTAGCTGGATGTTGTTATCATATCTCCTGATTAACTGCTGTACACTCACCGGTATATGGCAAAGCTCAAGAGCTAATTTTATCAATTTGTATTGAATCATAGGCATTGGCAAGATATAACCATATTTGTCAAATTGCCATCTTGAAACCGGGATGCTCTGATGAGTTGACTTATGGCACTTGTATGTTCAATACATCCAGAAAATCCTGGGATTCCCCCTTTCGGCACTGATGTATCAATATACTTGTTGGCTATCATGAACTTGGTTATTCTCTTTGCTAAGACCGAGAAGAATATCTTTCCTTCTATGCTCAGTAGCGATATTGTCTGCAACTGACTGATATATTTGGAGCCCTTTTCCTTTGGTATAAAGCAACCATCAAACAATAAGGGATCATCCCTTTCCTCCATATCACCCGCATCAGTCCCCACAAACGTATAAGTACATTTTGTACACCTTGTAAGGCATACCACTAGGTCCTGGGGCCGAGCTAGATCTAGCTTTCCTTACGACTTTGCACACTTCTTTCCATGTAGACTCCCTTGTTTTTAGGGCACAAGATGGTGGCTTTACAGGTAGATCCTTAGAGACTCTCTCAGATCATCTTCTCTGCGATGGTCAGAATGTCTTTGTTTTAGAAACTCTTCTGCTTCTACTCTGCTACACTACGGATGGTCAGACCGCTCTTCTCCCACTAAAGATGAAGCAAATATGTAGGGATATGCAATCTTGCGTGACTTCATTCTCCTCCTGTCTCGAAGTTGTACTGCTCCCTTAACTTTAAGCAGACTTTCTCATCTGAAGATCCCCCGCAGCTGTTGCAGTCCCACTTTCTCTTCTTGTGTAGCGTCCCTGAACTGTCTTCTCAATGACCGAAGCTCCTGTCGTATCTTTTTTAGCTCCACATGTCGTCTATTGGGTCAAGGGGTTGCTGGGTTGGATCTTGTTTTATGAACACCAAACCTCTCTTTTCCTGTGGTATAAGCAATTGCAGAAAGGGATTGGATCATCTTGTGGATATTACCCTGCAGAGCAGCATTTAGGATGTTCTCCAAGTCATCTTCAAACTCTTCCCAGACCTTTTCATTGTCCATCTTTTTTCCATTCAACTCTCTCTCTCTCTCTCTCTCTCTCTCTCTTCCTATCTCAACTCGTCTAAGCGTTTCATGTTGTTGGTCTTGGTCTTCCATGACAAGGTGTTGTAGCTCAGGATGACTAGAAGCAATAGTCACTCCGTCCTAAGGTGGTTACGAAGAGTTCAGTGGTCTCTCTTCAGTTCTGCTAAAAATGTCTGCCTCTTCTCCATTCTGCCATCTGTACTTGCCTTGGACAAATCTGCTGCGTAGAGATCATCAACACTCTGGTGTGATAACTTGGTGATATCCTCCACCGTCTCACCAGATGTAGGGTCTGCGCGTTGCAACTGATTTCACACAGACCCTCACCGCGACCTCGATTGATGGATCTTCGGACCTCTTGTATTCTTGCAGTTTCCCATGTATTAAATACATATTTTTGTCAAATATCTGTAAAGGCATTGGAACCCTTTTTGAGGTTCTTTGAAACGAAGGACGTGCAATTTAATACTTTATTTTTAACATTTTTTGTGCCCTTCCTAAATTATATCAGTTGTTGGTTCGGTTATTTTAACAATCTAAAAGAAATATCCTGGGTCGGCTACTCTAAAACTCTCAATATGAGTTATTCTATATAGTGTATAGCAGATTAATTTTGTAGACGTAAAAAATTCCGATTTTGTGGACAAAAGAGAGGTGGCTCTAAGTTTTAAGGAGTTATATTTGAGCCACAGCAGATATATGAATGCTTTATTATTACCGATGACAACCAATGTGCTCTCGACTACACACCATTCTGTAAAAGAAAGGTAAAACTGACGAATACAAAATTAGTAGCATACAAGTTATTGATTAATAGCTAAAACACACTGATTGTACAAACTTCAAAAACACACAAAACATTAACCAATGTCTTAGCCATACTTTTGGCTGGCTCGTGGGCTTATAAATGAAATAACAGATTCATGCATTTTGGTAGTTCAACAAATTAATAATAAATGTATGTGCCACAAAACTTCAACATTAATATAATCAGACACAGCTGTGTCCTACAACCCAGGTGACGTCTTTGTTTTGGTTGTTTGTTTTTAAACTTAAGCATAATAATGTCTGATGTTTCAATCAATAACAGAAATTGTACATATTACTTATTTCTTACAGTATAATCCTATCTTATATGCTACTTGCCTGATTACATCAAACAAATTCACCTCTCTATAAATATTTCTAGGCCAAAAGTCACTGCATTTTTTCAACATAAAAATGCAAGTATAATTAGTTGATATTAATTTCTTTATTTTAAATAATGGTTTATACAATTGATGAGATTGATGATATTGATGCTTTTCATGATATTATAGTGAAAGGAATAAAATAATAATTTATTGTACTTCAGATTAAGAAATTACCAAGTACAGCAAATTATTCTTGTCTTGCCACCTGCAATTCTTGGTCTCCTTAAATCTTTCAAACTTTTAAGCCATTTTTAAGTATTGATTGTTGATCAGATGAATTTAATTCTAAAAGCTCTGTTTTTTCTATGACAAAGTGACATTTATTATTGCTGACTGCTCCAAAAAGACACATAATCCCGAGTTTGGTGGAAAGGGCACGTAACGTGACAAAGATAACAGGAAAGAAACATACAGAAATAAGACAGCGATGGTTATTTCGTGTTAACTTATATACCAAGTACATCATGAATTTTACGAGCGAATCATACCAAATCAGGGCAAGAAGCAGACGAAGAGATGGAACCAGTGATAACAACAAAAATTGTTAAAAGAGGGAAACTTTCCTCTACTCATTTAAAAAATATTTCACAGTGAGGTCCGTAATCAGTGTGTGTGTGTGTGTGTGTGTGTGTGTGTGTGTTGGTAGGGGATGCTAATGAGAAGAGTTGGTTATTTTGGTTTTGGCGATTCGTCAATTCCCGGGTTTTGGATTGGAATGGTGCGCGCACACGCATCAAGGGATGGTACTTTCCCGTTTTCTTCCACCTCAAAAATAATTAAAATCTAGCTAACATCTGAGCTATAATGCATTTTTACAGCATTTTTACGGTAGAACATACCTTGAAAGCGTACCTTTCGAAGTGTTTTCATGACATTTAAAATTCAAGTGAAATATTGGCATAATCTAGGCACATGATGTGTATTTATTTATCACAAGTGAAAAGAGTGTCTGTAGTGCTATGAGGGCGACAAATATTCTACAACGGATAAAGATATAATGGGATAAAAGGGAAAAAATTATCCTTGATGATCATTTAGTCAAGTATTTGAAACGTATTCTGCTCGTAATCTCAACGTATTCCGCGAGTTATATCTGTAACGGATTATACCCAGTGTAACTGAATTCACTATATGCTTTCATATACGATTTTTCAATATTAAATGTTTTGAAAAAAAATATATATAGAAACAAATTTCTTCTATATAGAAGTAGCATTTATTTTGTTATTCTGTTCAAAATGAAGGCGTCCATGGATAGTTATTGGAACTGTATTCAAACTAATAAATATTTTCTTTTCACATAGCTATAAAATATACGATAGGACCCTCTATGACACCACATTACCCTTTATGAAGCACAATTATTTGACTACATTTCCTCGACAATGGTTGATTTTAGTCTAAAATTATGTATCTCTTTCTATTTACATTATTTGTGTCTCTAATTTTGACGAATACTAGGCAATACCGCGCACCTCTAATTTACATATATGAAGCCAAAGATAGTTTAGTTTAAACATATTGTATTTGCTAAATTATGCAAAGGGGGTAGGGCTACAAAATCTTACAGCATCACATAAGCCATTCCCCATACAAATATAGTGGTACACGACAAAACAAGATGTGCTGAAAGTTTAAACAAAACGGTTCAAAAAGGAAAAGTTATATCCAAGGCAAGTAAATAATGGTGTTGTAAGATTTAGGAAAGAACAGAATTTAGTATGTAATGCCTTACATCAACTATCAAGTGATCATTGTACTGTCTGAGAGCAAAAAAAAAAAATAATCCCTTTATATTCAGGATCTAAGGAAGAAGTATTAGTTGAAACGCCAAGTATCCTTAATGTACTTTGGAAACAAACTTAAAATATATTAAAATTTTGTTCAGTTTTGAGTTCAGTTGAGCCAAATGGAAGAGTGACTGTAGAGATGGGAACGAACATTTCGTTAAGACTAAGTATGAGATTTTGCTTTTGAACCGTGCATCGAGTGCACATGAAAAAAGAATGGGGTATGAACTTTCTACTTCTACCCCAACAAATATGCATCAGGAATTATCAATCAGTTGATTGTCATACTGATATTTTTTGTAAGATAGCAACATTCGTTTCTGATCCTAGTATGAATACTAGAGTATTTGCGATGATCAGAAAGATAATAAGAAGACGGTAATATAATTTTGAACTTTGTAGAAATCGCTTTCCGTTTGATATTTTCAATCAGAATACAAAAGGTAAGGAAAGAATATTTTGCTATTTCAATTTCGACATTTGATAGAGAAGTTTAGTCGAGTATGTAAATTGTAACTTGACGTGTCTCCCATCAAAAGAGAAATTAGTTCGTTTATATAACTTGGTGAATCATTTAAAATAATTCTGTGGAAAGTACAGAGTTTTTGGGGCTTTCTTCTTTCAGAGAGAGGAGGCCTGCCGCATTCCTCATAAATATTGTGTGAGTTGACACTTCTAATTACACGTGTGTCTATCCTAGAAGCCTCTAACTGTAGTCTCTCTAATCTATCTGAGTCTGCATTTGAACATCAATCACAAAATCACAAACGCCTTATGCATATTCTGATATAGACTTTTTAGGTATTAAGAAAATTATATTTAACGATTGTCTATTCAGTTTGTATTTGAGGTATCTAAAAATGCTTTGCAATTTAGATGCATTTCGAAGCATATTTTCAATATGTAGACTCCAGTACATGTATTACTAAGTGTACGGCCCAAATTTTTATGCTTGTCAACAAAAGCAAGTGATTCGTTTTGGAACTTCAATTTGGGACAAAGTGTGTTATTCCTTTTGCTAAAACATGACTTCAGTTTCGTCTGAGTTAAAGTTTACCATCCATTTATTTGACCAGTCATTTCATGTTTCTAAGTCAGCATTGAGTATGTATTGAATATCTTGCATGCTTCTAGAAGCGTAAGAAAGAGAAATATTGTCGCAGAAAGTTTGGCAAAAACTAATTAGATCACCAACAATAACATTTATGTATGCAAGACACAATAATGGTCCTAGAGCCGAACCCGGCGGTACCCCAGCTGAAACAGAGTAAATTGTAGATTCTACTGTTTTCACAATAACAGTTTGTGTTCTATCGGAAAGATAATTGGTGAGCCAATCAATCAGATCTGATTCTTTTCCATAGCTTTTAAGTTTATGGATAAAACCTTTATGCCAGACACGGACAGATGCCTTCGATGCATCGCAAAGTATTACACACATGTCTTCTCCACTAATGAGTGCTTCACAAATACTATGATATATATCTATCAGTTGGTACACAGCTGAGTGATCTGGAAGAAAGCCCGATTGATATTTGCAAATAAGATCATTCTCATGCAAGTAATTGTATACATGTTCGAAAATGACCTTTCCATGATTTTACCTACACAGCTGAGTAAACAAATGGGTCTGAGTTTAGTGGGATCATTTGTGGAATTTTTCTTATGATTGGTAATACTACTGCTGTTTCCAAAGAACTCATTAAGAGTCCGTTGAATAAAACATATAAGGGTATTACATTTTCTGGTGCTGCACCCTTTAGAAGATCATGACTTATCTTATCACGGCCATAGGCTTTATTTAGAGGAATTGTTCTTATAACGTCTATAAGTTTCTGTTCACTTATTGCAATGGGTGTCAATTTGTTAATTATGTGAAGTGGTAATTCTGGAAGAGCTACATTAACATCGTTGAGTTTAGAATCAGATGTGAAAAACGAATTTAAAAACTTTGCTCTAAATCGTAGAGTGCAAAGCCTCAAAAAAATCTTTTGGATTGGTTCTGAATGTGTCCAAATTTTCATAACTATTAATAACATTTTTCTTTGCAATATTTATTTTCTTATTGTTTACCTTATTTAAAAATGGTCTATATTTAGCCCAGATTTTAGGACTATTAGTTTTGATTGCTTTCTTTTTAAATATATATCTTTTTCTCGAGTTTCTTTGTAGAATGTCAGTGGTTGATGTTAGTGTGTATATATATATATATATATATATAACACTTTGATGAATTCCAGGCAAGGACAATGTAAACAGGCTTAGGATGGACGTAAATACTATACATGTATAGGTCACGCGCAGTATAATTTAATTCACTGTATGCTATTATGTAAGATTTTTTAATATTAAAAATATTAATAAATATGAAAATAATTCTTCTTTAATCTCAATTTGCAAATTTTCCCTACATGCATAAAATGGAACAGAGAAAAACATTCATACGGTACTTTAATAAAGTTATAACCTCTTGAAATGGTCCACATTCAGAACTGCATACAAACATAATACTACAAGATGTACCTTGCTTGCGCTTCATTTGGTAAAACCCCACATCATTATGTTAATAGCGTGCCAGGTACAAATTTCATAGTAGCGTAGTGTACAAAAATGGAAAGCACCCAACGTCCTTATAGGTTTTGTCCCACACTATGAAAAATCTAGGCATTTTTGCCTGTTGGCCAATGTTTTAAGGGTCACCAGGAAACCGCATCACATTGTTCTCCTATTCTTGGCCTTTGTATAGATATCACTGAGGACGGAAACCTTGACTTAGCAAGCGTTAAAGAGCCTCACACAAAAGAGTGTTAATCTGCACGATATGTTTGATAAAATGGATCGCACTGGTACTATAATGTTACTAATTTTTGTGTTTTATGTGAGGAAAATCGCTGAATGCAACAGTAAGTACAACTGTATGTTGTTCCTAATTCAATATAAGTATATGAGCCTTTAAAGTAAATGATTCGCACGCAGCACATTGTATTGAATATTTTGCAAAGTATGCTGTGAATATATATTTTTTTGGGGGGCTTTGTTTTGCTAGAGACAGTCAACAAAATAATTATATGTCTACCGGCATTGCTTTCTCCAAATAAAATGCAAAACATAGGATCGAATTGTGTATTTTTCTCTCAGCATATGATGTTTAATTTCAAATTTGCATATCGCTTGTCGTGTCTGTTTCCTTATACCAAAATCATCCGCTAATGTTTTGTAGAAACCAAAATTTGTATACAGGTTAATTTCATAAAATTAGGTAACATATACCTAGAAAACAGCGCTAAATATATTGAATATATCCTTTTTGAGGAAACAATAACTCGAAAATATCGCTAAAGTTGCATTGACGTTTTGCAACAATTCCTTCCATTTACACGGTCAGAACATTCTATAAAGTGCTGATTCAGTCAAATAGAACTTGAAGTGTTTTCTCTTGGTTTCCTTTGTTGACTCTAATGTTGATGAACAAACATATTATGAGAAATATGTAATTAGAAATGAAATGAGAAATGTGTATTGTCACCTTAATGTCACCATTATGTTCGCAATTATTAACTGACATTTTCGTAACTTTCATGAAAAGTGTCTAAGGTGATCTACCAAAAGAACTTGGATGCATATCTTGCATGCATTTCTTGGGACGTTATGGTCTATTTTATGGAAAATATTACCTTCGTAATATATCACGTCTATACTTAGAAAGTATAATCCCTTCAAAATCAGAATAGGACAGCTTACGCTGTGACATCATGCTATCAGGGCCAGATTAAGGTTATGAGGGACCTAAGGCTAATAGGAGGGATGTGTCTAAGTACGTATTGCAAAAAAACAATTATGATGTCATCAAACATACTTATTTCTTTACCTATGTAAAATTAACAAATTTATTCGACTCAATGTAAATTCATCAAACAAAAATCGTTCACTATATTCACTTCTTGAAACAAACAAAATAAGGGCCTGCAAAATATGAAGTCCTAAGGCTATAGCCATCTTAGCCTATGAGTTAATCCGGCCATCCATGTTATGTATTGTTGCAACACGAGACAACTGAGGCAAACACTTTTTTAATAAAAGAGACAAAATTTAACTTCGTCTCGCGTTAAAACTGTTTTATTAAATATTCTAAGTAAGGGCATATTCGGTTTCAATACGAATGAATGTTCTGTTATAATACAAGAAAACACAACTATCAGCTAGGATTACATTTACAAACATAAGAAGAAACCAAATGTTCTTACTTCCGCGTATAGTTATTGTTGCATAAGACAATTTGTTCCTTATCAATCTTCAGGCTGCAGGAAGCATCCTTCCTTTCATACTGTTTATCGTTTAATATTGATATCTTGGAAATTTAAGATAAAATATTGTGAAACTGTTTCACTTCATTTTCCAGAGAATTTCCTACATTTGCATTGCATGATCCAGGCTATCTGTTTTAATTTACCCGATTTTAATTTTTAGATGACGATATATTTGCCATCGCTGGATGCGATGTTTCTCTTAATTGGACATTAGGGAATATAACAATCACAGCATTTAGAGCCGACATTTTTCATTCACTGGGGAAAAAATATGCTCAGCTTGGAGATGGTCAGTGCAATATTATGGACAATTCTTCAGCCTATTGCAACATATCGGAACGGGATCATACATGGATCTTATCTCTGGCTATATTTAACGTAACTGCAAGACAGAGCGGCAACTATATGCTTAACGAGTATAAAGGAGCTGTGAAAACGAAAGGCAGTTCTGTAAAGCTGGTAGTAATTGGTAAGTCATAAGATCAAAAGGAAATGGGTAACTTTCAATGATAAACCTATATCTAACATTCAATATTCATTTTGTCCCTTTATTTATTATAATTATTGTCTGTTTTCAAGAGAGCATTAAAATTGTAATGTAGCAGCAGCCGATAATTGTTCTTATTATGAATACTGTCGAAGTATTTAAAGTGGGAAAGTGTATAAAAAAACCCCGATTTAAAATGTACATGCACCGGTATACCTCCATATAATAGATATCTTCATATAATCCCGTTTATTTATTTATGTGTCTATCAATATTGCATCCCTTAAGATACCATGCGTTATATTTTTAGGATCACGTGTCATATATAACAGCTGCTATCCATCTCCAGACGTTGCTATTACAATAGCCATGTCGTAAATTGATCGGTTTCGAAATTATCAATTTTGAAAACTAATCTTTCTTTAAACGGTGACAGTTGTCCTTTGAAAGTACAATAATAGGCTTAAGAGTGCTTGGTTTAAACTATAACTTAAAAAATCTAACACCATGTAATTATTTTAGCAACGCCAAATCTTGATCTTTGTCCAATTTTAGTGCTTACACAAATACATTATTGTATTGGAGTTTATTTATTTCATAGCGTAATCTTTAAATATGCTGTTTTATCATCTATAATTTATACAACTCTCCTCTGACTTTGAAGACCAATAGATTTTAAACGTTAAAGACGTACCTAAAATGAAATCGCCAATATGTTTGTGGCTTATGTTAAACACAAACATTTACACATCGGGATGTTTTCCAGGACAGCTAACTTTTTGGGATAGGTAAAATTATTTTGTTTATTAGAAGAATGGTATATATATATATATATATATATATATATATATATATATATATATATATATATATATATATATATATATATATATATATATGTGTGTGTGTGTGTGTGTGTGTGTACTTATGAATTCAGTATTGATGTGAAATATGATAGTACTGTTTAATTAAATGGTGTCATATGGTTTAGGATTTCTGTTTTTCTTCTAGTAAGACAGTCTTTTTGTCTCCGATTGTTAACTTATATGCAAGCAATATATGCCTTCAAATTATTAGGTGTTTTTTTTGACGTTCACTTACTTCTCTTGGGGCAAAATACAAATGTGACGGCCTGTTGAAAGTCAGGTTTGCTTTCGAGGTCGGCTACAATTCTAGTTTTTGAGGTATTCTGTGCAAATTTTTTTAAAAAAAGTAGGCAGCACAAAAAAGAAACAATCACGTGGTTACTCGTTTAAATACAATAAGCATTATGCGTAAAAAAACTATAAAGTATATATCAGGCACTGAAAAATGTGATCATGTATACAAATACATAACTACATAGACTACTAATAACACTTTGACTGGAAAAATGTGCTATTTTAAATTTTCTGGGGCTATAAAAGCCTACAATATTATTGAAATATTGACTTCTCTAAATTTTCTGTGTTTTCTAAACAAACGGCAAAATATCAGTTACGTGTTGGCTTACAACTTTCTACTACTCTTTATTTTGTATTGTAGTAAATATTTGTTTTCCAGTTTTAGTTATGATATTTAAAAGAAAAAGTACCAATGTAAGAAATGAAGAAACAAAATATTTGGCGATCAGTCACTAAATTTAGTCTGAATATTCCAGAATAAAGAAACTTGGCTTTTGCACAAAAATATACAAATATACTGGAACACTGTATAATCTAAAACATGTCCATGAATAGCCAGTCGACTGTCGATCGAAACATCTACTCCTTGTGTACATTTCATAATAAGCACTATGACAGATGATCTACATGATTCGGTTTTGTACGTCCAATACTACTTTTCTTATATACATATATATATATATATATATATATATATATATATATATATATATATATATATAGATATATATATATATATATATATATATACTTCAGGAAAGCCGAAAATAAAGGAAGTACTGAAACCCATCTTTAACCAGACGTTTGAAATGACATGTGACACTCTTCTTGGATTCGAAGGCTTTATGTATAAGTGGAGAATAAATGGTACAGAGATAACGCCCCTCAGCAACGCAAATTCGCATAGTATCTCCATTTTGGGCATGGACGACAACTTCAACTACGTTACATGTCAAGTATGTTTGAATGAAACGGAAAGCAACTTCTCGAGTGTAATCTGCGAACAAGGTAGCTGTTCAACGGACAGTGATCCTTATACAATCCAAGTAATATGTAAGTTATTTCAAAGTTTTTAGATAGATAATCATGATAGATAGATAGATAGATAGATAGATAGATAGATAATCATGATAGATAGATAGATAGATAGATAGATAGATAGATAGATAGATAGATAGATAGATAGATAGACAGATATTGCTTCAGCTTTTACTTCTATCAAATATGCTTGAAACTTTATCCGTTGTAAGTACATTATCTTGTACAAGCACAAATGTGGAATTGTGTCTAGGAAATGTGTCCTTAAACATAAGAAGTATGAAAGCCAATACGGCAAGTCATATGACAGGCATGAAGACATACAGGGCAAGCCATCAGAAAAGTATGAAGGCCTATAAGGCAAAACACAAGGAAAGTGTGAAGGTCTATAGGAAAAATATGGAGGCCAATAGACCAAGCCATAGGACACAATTGAATAGATGCATAAATATTATTCATGCAACTGATTTTTTCTTACTCGTAACATAAGCAATACAAAATATTATATTGCAATTAGCACTCAAATGAGAGTCAATAAAGAGGGATCAACTGAACTGTTACAGACTGTTTTGTGTCAAAGCATAACTTGATCATTTAACTAATTTAAGAATACACTACGACAAGGCAAACTTTAACGTCTCTACTTCAAGATTCCTGTGCAGTGTACACGTATGCTAATTTCCCAGCGCATATTACATATATACAATTGTACGCTCCATGACATATTAACTAACATTAAATACTGAGGCCTACCATAAACGAGAACGGGATACCCTTTCCTTTGGTCTGAATGTAGATGCCATCGAGTAGAGTTGGTCGTTATCGAAATCTGATTGGCTCTTAGACATTGGAAGCCACTTAACACAGTGATTGACTGTTGAATCTTATTACCTGATAGATCATCTGTAAATGTTAACTGACTGCTACTACTCACTACACTAAATGATGGCCAATAAATCATTCACGCCT
The DNA here is from genome assembly GCA_029931535.1 of Margaritifera margaritifera. NCBI lineage: Eukaryota > Metazoa > Mollusca > Bivalvia > Unionida > Margaritiferidae > Margaritifera > Margaritifera margaritifera. The sequence continues at coordinate 101,081 of JAQPZY010001599.1, forward strand.
TGTTTAAAAACATGTAATTTATTTCCATCTATTTAACCAATCGTAGTCTATGAGTATCTTACATTTTCTAGAGAGCAACCGGTTTTGAACCTCGGCCTTTAAAGATTACACATTAATATAGCAAAACAAATCACACACAAAATATCTGGTAAAAATTCTTACTGAAAATAGTCAGCAATAAACGGTCTTTAATAATGACCGCTGGTGAAATGTTGGAGTATTGAAGCTTTCGGACAATATTTTTACATAGTTAAGGGTTCAACAAATAAACTGAAAAAATGTATAGGTTTGTGTGCATTTTCTTGAGGTACACATAATTAAATATATTTCGCCATGTAAAAATCATTATATAGGAACTAGTTTGTGTCACCAGACGTTCATAAAATAACAGATCTGCACAGGGTAAAGATCATAGACTCCCGTTATCGGGTATATCAATAAAAGTGTATGTTGGTGAGGGAATGTTTGCTCTGTGAGCTTGCGTTGGAATTCCAGACCAGGTATTGATTTCTCAAGGTGTCATATACTTTTTGTTGAAATATTATAAATATTGCGATATTTTTATTTTTCAATAAGAGACAGAAGTCGCAATCAACTCACCTTATGTCCAATATCTGCCAGAGTCCATAGCGCTAATGACACATTGAAGTGACGTTATATCGATGACGTAATAAAATAAAGATCACGTCATTTCTAGCTGCGCAGCTAACGTTGATTTTTCAAAATCTGATGTATTTCCTAACTGGTTAATAGCAGATTATACATATATCGTTCTCGCATACGGAACAAGATTATTATCATGCTCCTTACAGGTCCTACTCTCTCAAAATATATCGCTGTCTGAAGGCTGTTTTGAACCCAGGGGCAGCTAAATCTAAGTGCACAGTCTTTGTTGATTAATATACGAGTATGTTGACTTGATCCTATCATCTATTATCACAAATTGAAATCCAGTCCAAAACGAGGTATAAACAAACAGACTATGTAAGACGGTTCAGATTCTCTTCATTTTGATGCTACCGATATATTGTGATGTCTGTCGCGTGCTACCTTGTAACGTGGTCAGCCCGGTGCTCCGTATCTGCAAGTAAAAAATTTCTGACATTTTACTCCCACCTATTAGATAAAATCTTCATATTCTGCACTAAATCCAAAGCTCGCAGAAAATACAATTTAAATTGAGTGTGATGCAGTTATCAAAGAGTACGGTTTTTTATAGGTGGAATTTTTCTCAGTCCATTCGCAGTCATGAACGCTATGATGGTGTGATGTGCCATGACGTCATCAGGTAAACAAGGAGCTTGTATTTGTAATGGCGGCCATTGCAGTATTTCTAGGGTGTTTTTTCCCCGATCAATGACAGAATGATCTGAGTGTCTTCCGATTGAGGGATATGTACCATGATGTCCGCCATTTTGGTTAGGCAGTATTGGTTGTTGCTTTTGACAATGAAGATTTAAGTTTTTAATGTAACTATCATTCAACACAGTATGTATTTGTTCAAAAATAAGAAAACCAATTCACATTTGTATGATTATAGTGTAACATCACAGTTCTATACGTGCATAAATTAATATCCAATAACAATGGTGATCTTGAAAGGAAGTGGGGGGGGGGAGAAGTAAGCTACATTTTTCTTGTCAGACGAGGTACCGAAATTATAAAATGCAATAGCACGATGCTAACTTTACTAGAATTGAGTTACTGATCTACCTTAAATTTCGAGCGCTCCTCTAAGACAAATGTATGCTCATTTCAAGTGCTGTAGCAGGAAGGATTCGTGCATATGTGGGCAAGATTAAATAATAATAACATCTCTATATTGCTGCTAAATAATAATAAATACTAATGATAATAGTAATAATAAAAATAATAACAACAACAAGAACAAGTAATAATGATGTTTATAACAACAACAAATATTGATAATTATGTTTGAAACTTATAAATGTTCTCTCGCTGTGTCATGTATATCAAGTTAACAAAAATATATTGCAATAAATATTGTTAGCTATGGGAATAATTCATTATGCTTGGGTCGGGGAGGGGGTATTTCTTAAACTGGTATTACTATTAACTCAGAATCATATCACTAACAGGAAAGAGTGAGCATAGCCGCTGTGCAGGATACACCCCATCCCACCCCCACCCCGAAAAAAAGACCTCAAGTATCAAATGTATGCGGGGACACAAGTCAGACAGACATTTATTTGCGGACCAGTTACATTTATTTGTTAGTGGCCTTGCATACCTCCAGCCTTACGTCACCCAATACAATCCTTGATATTGACCACCAAATCTTGCAACTAATTAACTTCTTCAAAGCAAGTCAACTTTTTTGCTTTTGTTCACATCCCCAGTTAGACATTTTGATCAGCAATTTTAGGAATGACTGTCAGGTGATTTTATTGTAAATGCAGGAAGATTAATGTATGCAGAAAGCCACATGTTAATATTTACCTTTTACCAAGCTCAGAAGTTTACTAAATTCATGCACTCACAACCATTGAAACTGATCCCGTATTCTAGAAACTTTTCGAGCGAGAAACTCAGGCTGAAGCTTAGGGTGCACCCCGTCATCAACATTTGACAGTCTAATAGAAAGTTATATTTTAAAAACAATCTGATATGTCTGTGATTTTAGCTTTATTCAAATTAAAGTTACAGACTGTCATAGCTTCTTGACCTTGATCATAAGCTTGAGTTTCTTGCTCAGAAGATTTTGAAAATACCGGGTTTGCAATGATCATTTATAGAAAATTTCAACCAATTAACTATTTCGGCGTCACAAGTACTTGCGATCTGAAATGGAACCTTCAAATTCAAGAAATATGCACCAAGGCATATCATACTTTAGACGTACTGAATTAGCTTTCAAAATGTTTAGTTAGACCTTTTTTATAATATGCTTGTACAGTTTGGCACCCCAGGCCCCAAGAATTATAGGATAAACTTGCAAAACTTTAAAAGCGAACAGCCATGTATGCTATATTGAAATATCACTATAATTCAGAGAATATGACTTCATATGCCAATTTTACAAACACAGAAGGTTCGCTATTTTTTTTTTTTTTTGGTGTCTTTTTTTGTGGATTGATTGCTGCATTTGTGACGTATAAACGGCATTGCCGGTTTTTCCCGTGTTAGCGCTAACGGGTCTATTAAACTCGACCCGATCCTCCTGTCTGTGTGTGTGTGTGTGTGTGTGTGTGTGTGTGTCTGTGTGTGTAAGAGAGAGAGAGAGAGAGAGAGAGCGCATGTACGTAGACTAGTATTATTAGGGCGAGTAAAGGTGCTCGCGACATTTTCAGTCGACAATTAATGGGTACGTGGTTTTATAAAGTAGCATGCATATTGTAAAGAATGAGCAACTATTATCCACAAATTTCTTCTAATTCATGATGGTTAAAATCATTGAAAAATAATGTCTGTCACATGCTGTGAAGGGCGTATGACCGGATTTGTAAAAAGCGTTCATTCAGTACCTTAGATTATAACCTACTCACACATATAATAGAACAAGTACAAGGAACAAAATATTACTAGTACATTCATGTTGTTCATGTATAAATAAGTTTTTCAATATCTTAACAAATAATTTTAAAATCAGTCGTCAACATATACAAGGTTTAGATTGAACAAAATGAATGGATGGATTTAAAAAGAAAAAAAAATATGTTTTGGAAAATGTATTTACCTTTTATTCAAATGTACAATTGTTATACAAACACATTTGTTACAATCAACATCCGTCTTAATAACTACAGTGTGCGAAATTTTTTAAATACAAAAATATTGAAGCAATATGACGAATGTAGACTCGAACAAAAATTACTTACTTACATTGCAGCTATTATCACCAGCGAGATGTGCCGGTGGGACGCAATTCTGTTAGTTTCAGAGTACCGGGAAAACCAACATGGTGTGTTAATTACTTTTCAGCCTATATTTTGATTATTTGATTAGTCAATACTTACAACTTTTTGTTACAATAGCTTTGAATTTTACGAGAATTAATACAGTGATAAAAAGTTTGAAGGCCAGATTTCACCTTTAATATAACTATGTAACTACCAGAACACAGTGAAATCTCGAATTGTCACGAAGGAAAAGAGCAATCTGAGCAACTTTTGCCTTTTCTATCAAATTAAAAAAAAAAAAAATCGGGTGAATATAGCAGATTGACTTCCTCATTTTAGACGGAACACTAAACAGCGCATAATTCTTGCGCAACAGAGTCGAATGCAACCTGCCTGCGATCTGTTTCTTGAACCTACGAGGGGTATTTAAAAAGTACTGAATATTAGTGCGCTATACAACAAAGTTCTTTATTAGCAAACAGTACGTCCGTGCATCCCCTCAAAGTACTTCCCATGCACATGAACACATTTTCTCAGTCTGATTATCCAATTATTAAATGCCTTTTTGTATTCACGTTTTGATATGTTGTTCATACATTGGAAAACTGCACTTCCAACCACATGGCGGCTTTCAAATAGTATGTCCTTTGATCTTTGATAAGAGGAATCAGACAAGCATCAATTGGAGCTAAATCAGGGCTGTATGGAAGATGTTGCAAAGTTTGGATGCTGTGCTCCTTCTGGAAGTTTGTCACAACGGCGGATGTATGCGCCGGTACGTTGTCATGGAGCAGACGGATACCGCGGGTACCGGTGCACGGGTGATTAGGTGGCGTTGCAAAACTTTTGTGCAAGATTTTGTAGGCATAAAAATTGCTAGTGACACTAGCAGAGTCAGGCACAGATAACTGGACGACCGGACCTTTTGCGTAAAAAAATAATGCGTATAAAACTCACTTGATAGTTAGACTACATCGAACGATTTGTGGTCTCCGCTCGTTTTCTCCAATCCAAACTTTATTATATTCTCATGAATCAGGTTCAAAAAGTTAATCCATGTTTCATCACCTATGACAATCTCATTCAAACGTCTCTGGTCACTCTATTCATATTTGGCGAGTGGCTGTTTGGCGATTTTTAACCCTGGTTTTTATCAGCTGACAACATTTGCAGAACCCATCTTGTTTTCTGAGCTTCAAATGATTCTTCAGTATATTAAAAGCAGCTGACGAATTAATGTCCGTAATAATAGAAATATCTTCCAAAGTGTATCGAGCGTTTTCATCAATTTCTGTCTTCAAAGCAACCACTTCACGCTCACCAATCGCAGACAACGGTCGTGCACGACGTAGGTCATCTTTTCAGCTGGGCCTCACTCGGAACATCCTTATATCTTTCCGATGCGAGTCGAATAAATTTGAATCTCTTAACGAGACTCGGAAGTAATTGTAATGATACTTCCCAAATTGGTAGGTTTTTGGGGAACATACGGCTAGATACATAGAATAGATCCACAAAATACGATATAGACGTTGAAAATAACGTTTCACGACGTTTCAACCATCAATGAAATACCTACACTTTTTAAATTTTTATTGTAATATTCTCGAACGCATGACTAATGAGATGGTCAAATGATTATGTTTTCATAGCCTAAAACTACTGGTTACCTTGCTATAAGTGGTGACACGTCATCGATTCGTAGTGACGTTATTATGAATACTAAGAACGGGCATAAGGCAAATCAAAATGGCCACTATTTACATCCGAGTATTTTTTCTAGCATGCAACGGGAAAAAAACTGAAGAAGGTCCTAGCTAACTGGACTACTGTGTAGTCTTCTTCAACCAGACTCTCGCAAGGGTTTACGTAAGCATACGAGAGCCCGGTATTCACTGGTACTCAACCTAAATTGGCAGTCCAATATCATATGCCGGTAACTATTAAAATAAAAATATCCCGATTGGTTAGTCAGTGACGTCATTTGTACAACAGTGACGTCATTCCCATAACGGCTAGTTTGGAAACTTTCCCTGAACTGCAATGAATAGTTGGTAGTTTCACATCGGCGCGATGCATAATGAAAAAAATGTACGGTGATTTCGAAGGATGATAGTTATCTGCGATCTCACGAGCACGTGAAATGTAACGCAGTTGTCACCTAAGTTCTGGTAAAAACTGATTTTTTTTCTCGTAACGTCAGAATGAGGCGTTCGCAAAAATTGGAAAAGTTATTTCATTGGTTAATGAGATGAGATTATTGTCTTACATAATTGTGATGATAAATTGACCTTATACACATGGATATTTTTATTAGCTGATTATGACACCCCTCCTGCATCGAAGTTCTGAATATTACTTTCGTTCGAATGATTGCAGAAATTATATCTAGAAAATGTTTAGATCAAGAGAGATCTATTTGTTGTTTCATTTCTACAAGTTTTACTGAAGCGCCTATTTCGGTAACAGAGATCAGTAAAGCGTTTTATCGGAAAAGCAAGAGTCACGCAAAAGTCTAGTTGAACGAGACTAGACCACTGTGCAGATGATGCGATTACCATAAGAGCACTTCGCTCGCTATTACAGAAGTCGCCAAAGTGTATGCATGTATTTTGTGTACCAAATGACGTCATATGTATCACACCATCCCCAGTCGGATCTTCCTCGACCTATTCCATCATATGCTAGATAAAAACCTCGGATTTAAATAATGACCATTTTGAACTGCCCTCAAGCCCGTGGTTGTCAATACGTCATATTAACTTGATTGCGATCACAAAGACTAATTCAGTGTCATCACTAACAGCAACGTACTAGATAGTTTCAGGCTATTTAAATCAAATAATATTTACATGTTTCATTACAAAGCTGCAAGAAGAACAATACAATTTTAAAGTGCAGGTATTTCATTAACTGCTGAAACGTCGTTGAGTTTTATTTTCAACACTTATCGTTTTATAAGAATCTGTTCTTCTCACATCTAGCTGGATGTTCGTCAGCCAAAATCTTATCAATTTTCTGAAGTATCACTACGATTACCTCCGAGTCTCTTTCAGAGAATCCAAGTTATTCGACTCGTATCGGAAAGAGACGAGAATGTTCCGATTGACACCCTCACCATATAAAAGATAATTTTGTCGAATATTCAGCGTCACAATCTGTTTGATGTGTGAAATGTCTTTTAATGGCGTTTCTTACATTTCATTTGAAAGAGATGCTATAAAAAATAGATAACAACAGTGGACTTGAAATACATTTTTGGAACGAACTAAATTTCTCCTTAATAAGATTAGCTCTTAGAGGTTAACACGTCAATTTCCTTTCCTGGTAACTTACTTTCAGATGGACCGGACAATATATCCCTGAGTCTCAACGAAAGCCATTTTTACCTGAAGGATTGTGAGTTTTTCACAATAGATTGTTTCGCAAATTGCAGTCCAAATTGCACATTTTGGTGGAAGGGTCAAGACACTATCGACAGCAAGAAACTAGTTATAACCAGCTTTGAGTCAGGAATGGCCGGACATTACACATGTCATGTTACAAATCAACAAACAAATATTACATCAAAGTCTTACCCCATTTTTCTTCATCATGTCAAAGGTAAGTCGGATTACGTGTAATTTAGACTGCATCTCTATCCATTCTAACGCAAATATTCAAGGTACAATTACGAGGATTCTTTTTTAATCCATTCCAAAGCAATCGAGATTCAGCAACCGCAAAATACGACCCTGATATTTAAAAAAAAAAATAATCATACATTTAGTTGGGATATATAAAGATGAATGAGAAATCGTCTCAAAACCAATTCCTTCTCTCTTGGAATGCCCAGCATAGGTTTCCCTCAGGTAACCAAATCAGTATTTGCTCATACGCGTCAGCACATATTTTAGTGAGTCAAAATGATTATTCAGTACTGGTGACATCATCACGCAATACACCTTGTTATGCTACACAATACGTGAAGGGAATATCCTATTATGATGAAGGGAAGAAAGAAAAAAGAAAAAAAACCGGTACGGCAGGTATGTCTTCTTACAATTTACAATTTTTAAGATATGTAAACCTTTCTTATGAAATCGGAGAATATTGTTCCCTGTCAAATAATTTCTCTTTTGAACCACTCACTATAATCTGCCATTTTTAAAATTTATCCTAGACTTAATTCTTTGTAAATTGCTGCGACTTTCGCTTCTAATCTGATTATGTTAAATTTGAAGAAAGATTTGGGCACTCATAAAAATCCACTAATCTGTTTTCATTTATCTGGAAATAGGAAACCACTTCAACGAATGTAGTCGTTAACATCATTAGAAATTGTTTTAATAAATGATTGAGGGGATGGTTATACGTGAGAGGAACATATATGTGTGAGAGGAGAGTTTTCTTAATTTCATTATGTTTTAAGGGTTTATGTGGATTTATTTCCATTAGAAGCATCAAACAATTAGATTAAGTGATACAAATTGAATGTTAAAATGCTTTGCTATTCTCCTGTTAAGTTTCTTTTACATAGGAAAGCCAGAGGAACCATTCCAAAGATGTTGTCCTTTCTTCTTTCTTTCTTCCTACAGTAAAACTGTGGTCAGTCGAATTTTATTTGAGTTTTGAAGGTCTTCAGAAATGTTTTGTTCTTTTTTTTTTTTTTTTTGTCATTTACTTTACTTTACTTCTCCAAAGAATTGGTTTTCACCCGATCCATAAAATATAAGTGTATTGTACATAATATATATGTTGCTTTTCGTTTTCTTTAAAATATGAGTCGAAGTCTAAAGTGCAATGTAAGAAGGTCTTGGGTTCGTCTGACACGCCCTTGCCTGATTTTTGGTACTTATTTTAAGCATATATTTGTCGAAATTCAAAATTTGTTTATCAGTGGCTTCATGAAAATGCTGATGCAAATAGTTATGTAAACAATGAAATATCTATATAAAGGATAGTTAAAGGGGTAATATTTTTGTCGTTTCTAGATAAGTGTATTTTATATAAAGAAAAATCCCAAATGACCTCCTGATTTTAATGCGTGCTGAAAAATATGTACTCGATTGTTCCTTTTATAAATGCCGGTATAATGTTCTGACAAGATTTTGTGCAATCTAGTCACCTATCGTAAGCACATTCAGCTGATTCTCAAAAAGAGATTTCATCCATACACGTGAGTGGGCATAAATCTGCTTCCCGATTTCAGAGACAATCAGCCCGTTGTATAATACAACGCCCTTTATATGCAGCGAGATTGAACAGAAAGTGTCACCTGTTAATGTTAGGCAGTTGTATTTTACGTAAAGGACGATTATACGGAGATTTTCATTTGGGATTAATAAAAGTGTCCTTTATAGAGGGGTTTATAATATTAGACGAGCACTACTCCATAAATGTTCATAAATTTTTGTTTTTTCTTTTTGATTAAAAATGTCAAAAAATTTTGAAATTAAGCTTATGGTCAATGCAAAAGGGCTGAAAATCGCGTTTAAAGAAGGTCAAGCTTCAAATTCAAGCTTTCTTCATCTAAAATTAAAGCTTGAGTACGCGTAATATGATCATGTGATCAATAAGATAAGTGTTTCCAGTATAAAATTTGTTAGGTTTTTCAGTTTATGTTAAGCAAATAAATAGTACGAGATCCAATAGAGTCGTTCACAAAAAAATGATGCTACAAAGTCGGTGGTACAGGCATTCGTGCGAAGCAGACATACCCGCATAGATGATAATTAATTACTGAGTCGACATGCGGGTATGTATGCTTCGCACGAATGCCTATACCACCAGATTTGTAGCATCATTTTTTGTAGATGTGTGCCTGGTCGAGATGGTATATGGGTTGGCGCTTACAGGCAAGGCGATGGGTGCCGTAACCCGCGGATCCGGGTTCGAATCTCCATAGAGTACAAATTACAATGCTCTAACCTCTATGATAATTTTATTTATTCTTATTTCAAAATTATGTTAATGTTATCAAGTATTCTCCTGTAGAATCCAGGGATAGCACTTTCCGCTCTGTTTGGTGTATATTTGTAATTCTCTCTATCTCTATCTCTCTCTCTCTCTTTTAGTTGACCAAATATCGCTGTTTTTTAGATGTCAGAATATAGTTTGATCTGGTTGTTATGGAAGCTCAGATTCTGCCACCTCATAAGTTCATGCAGAACTGATGATAAATGAATAGTATATGATATTGTTTGTGTGATGTCTCACTTTCTATAATGTTCCTAGCAGTTGGAACATTCCTCATATTCTTAGCCCATTTCACACAAATATGTTCATATAAAGAGTTCTCTACTACCAAAGTTTGAGTCGTATTGAACTTAATATACTGAAGTTAATTTATAGCATAAATCGCCAGAAAAGCAGCATATATGAATGTCCTTCTCTTTCATGCATTCTTGACCTCATACTGCTTTGACTTCATGCACAAAAGTTGATGAAAATTCCACGACAATGGCGGCTAATGCACACACACTGAAAACACCAACACATTTCACATCTGTATCATATAGATTGAAGTCGTTATCGATATATGTGTCAGTAAGTCAAAGCCCGTAGAATACCCCCTCAAAGTCTACAACTTTGATCTTGAAGGTTGCAATGAAACAGTGAGATGAGACACAACCTAAAGGAATTGAGTAACATATATATATATATATATATATATATATATATATATATATATAAATATATATATATATATATATATATATTCATCTTGTGGCCTTTTCCCTACTAATGACTTTGACCTTTAAGGTGTGGAGATGGGTTAAATTTCATCAAAATATCTCAAAGGGATAGAAAACGACCATCTGGATAATTACAAAGGTCACTTACTTGCATTATTCCGTTTTTTTTTTTTTTTTTTTTTTGTTTTTTTACCTTGACCTTGCGGACAGGGGGTACAACTGAATAAGCGAGACACTGAAAACTCCAAATATATAACAGGCGGCTAAAGTTTCATGAAAATATCTTCATTGGTTGGAAATGTTATACCTGTGCATGGATAGTGGCTACTGATTTACATTTTCCGTGGGTGCGACCTTAGCATTGAGATTGAGGTTCTGCTTATGGTATGTGACACACTCTGTTGTAATGATTTATAACTGGCTAAAGTTTCATTAAAATAACTTCAGTAGTTCAACAGTTATACTCCAGACAATTTCCAAGTCGCATAATTACTTTTCCTTGCCTTGCTGTGAACTTAAACTTGCGAGGGGTGGTGGGTGGTGGTGGTAAGTGACAGCCTGGATAAAAACAAAACTACCTGAATCCTAATTGAACAGTCTGATCGACAGACACATGGACAGTCAATGCCTAGACATTATATGCCAGAGTGAATACGGGCCTATACAAATGCGTCAGGATTCGTATCATAATTTTAAAATGACACCAAAGTTACATGTCACTATAAGTATGTGTTCGTGCCTTGTTATTGACCTTTAGAAATGACATAGAACATGGTATGCAACACACTCTCAGACTCAAGTTATTATAGAAGGTAAGTTACAATAGTTTACAATACGATTATGCACAAACTCGGCCACACAAATATTTCCCCAGATTTCGAATATTGCAACTAATTTTCATAATGAATAAATTATATACCTGCTATTTGCTAATGATACGTCAATAAAGCAGCTCCGTTACATTTCCGGTAATCCTTCAATTGCAGCATAAATAATCGTCCCTTTCAGAGTTGATGAGAGGCGCGTTATTTTAATTTTTAAAATATATTCCAATGCGCTCAAGTACCAAATCTCTCGCTACAAATCTGCCTATTTCATGTATGTACCTGTTAGTCGTAAGGCTAATAACGTTTGAACTTGTTATTCATACCGACTGGCTTTTTGGTATTTCAGGTCACAAACGTGCAAACACGAAGAATTTTCTCTATAAATTAAATAACCCTTCTACACATGTATCTACAATGTAAAGGTGTGGCATAACATTATTGTTCGGATATTTCTAAATACAAACTGTATTAACATGCATACAAAGAAAACTGTGTTATGATATTTATATAAAATACGTTAATGTTCCAAAAATTGTCGCCAAAGTATAAATAAAAGCATAACAAGCTTACAATTTCATGATTTTCCATGCGCCACTAAATATCCTTATTTTTAGATATCATGTACGATTCATTAGACAATGGCAGATAAAAATGTACAAATAGTACACTCTTTTAAAAACGTTACCTGAGGGCTCAATGTTCTACATTTGATTTTGTAATTGAGCGGCATATGGATAACTATTGTAAGGATACAGCTTTTATATTTTTTTAATTAGAATAAAGAGATAGAAAAACATTTTACATATAGAGAGACAAACAACCTGATACATCAAATACATAAAAAGCTGAACGTTACAATATGTATCAAATTGATAAATACAGACAACCCTGTATGTTACATATAGGACGATATACAAAATGACACAAACTGACACATACATATACATAAAAAGCTGAACGTTATAAATTGTGTAAAATCGTTAAATAGAGGCAACCCTGTATGTTACACATAGGGCAATATACGACCTGAAACAAAAAGACACATACAAATATATGTATATGAAAACTGAACGTTACAATTTGTGTAAAATTGTTAAATACAGAAAACTCCGTATGCAAATGTGTGTGTAAGTTACTATACAAACAATATTTTTGACATATCAAGTACTTTAATGAAATAGAAGTCTTTTTGGATATACAATATGTGAAGCTTTTATCAAATTGAGTCTTATCAGCTAGGATTCAAAATATGTGTACATGTCTGACCATAAGTTCATGAATTTTCTACGGACTGCTTTACCTTTAAAATATATTTTTCAGCTTTGAAATATCTACTAAAAATTTTAATCAAAACTTCAAAATTTGAAGGTGATTTCGGAAACTTTTTGTTCGATAGATAAAATGTTTTATTATAACTGTAAGAAGTAAACAACGTTTAGAATATCAGTTCTAAATATTATATTCTGTCACATTTCTTATGAATATTAAAAGTTTATTTCATCCACTGTTCTAACTTAATCCATAAATTAAACTAAAAATCCCTCAATTTCATATCATCAGTGTGAGTAAGTAGAGAAAAAAAGAATTTATTTATCTGAATGTATAATATCAACATCTCTATTCCATTTCTCGTGTAGAGTTATGTTGTTCTTTTTTTTCTTCAGTAATGACCTTATAACAAATTCTACATCCTTTCTTATTCATTAAAATATATAATTAAAGGACATTATTAAAATTACTAAAAATGTTTCTTATATTCTTGAATTGTCACCTTTTCATTTCCAATTAAATCTTTCCAAGTTTGAGGAATTTTCTTTCTTACTGACATATAATCTAAAAATGTTGTTTTTAATCCATGCATATTTTTTAATTCATCATAGGAGTAGAAAGTACCATCACATGCATCTATATCGATGATATTACGAATACTCTTTTTATACCAATCTTTTATATAAAACTTTTGTAACCCTAATATATTTAAGGTGTACCATTTTGATGAAAATAAAACCTTTTAAATTTGATCCATTCATTTGCTTCATAGTAAATTCTTGTTATGCTTATAGTACATTTTTCCAGAACTTGCTGGTAAGAGTTTGAAGCAATAAGTTATTAATATGTGATCCAAAAGTAAACCTTTTAATAAAAAAAATCAATACACGATAAAGCTATTAATTTATTTGTGTGTTTAATGGTTTTTCTTAGCCATGACATCTTCATTGCTTAAAGAAATCTTAAATTAAACCATCTTCAAACCTCAATGCTTATAATATTGAGAAATCACATGTCTTTTAATACAATCTTGCCCCGAATTCCAAGTAAATTTGAAAAACAAATAGCCAAGCTTTTCTGTGAGAAATTGTGGTGGATCAGGCAGAGATTGAAATGGGTGTATACATTTAGATAAAGTTTATAATGTAATTATATCAATTTTTCCATACAGAGTAATTTTTCTCTTTTGCCAACTATTAAGAATTGCTTCCATCGTCTTCATTATCTCAGGCAAATTTAAATCCTAAATATGATATATTATACTTGAAACAATTTGGCATACAATTTTAAAAAGTCCTTGATCCCAATCTAAACTAAATTTCTTACACAATCTTAGATTTGATTTCGATAATGCCCCATTCCAAACTGCCCTAATCTTTTGCACATATATTTTTAGTTCTGACATTCTATACAAGTTTGTAAAACGTCTAATGTAGCTCAAAGAGATATTTTACTTCTATCAGCTTTAACTCTTTTCCTTCCACTCCCTGTTCTTACTGGACATGTTCTAGCATACAAACTTGAAAGATTTAAGAACTATACCATACGTCAGAAGACGTTGTTATTTCTTGCGTGAGGGTGAGACTGGAATTTTAAAGTGGCGCTGCATAGAAATGGCACTTTATTAAAGCAAAACTTATCGAAAAAAGTTCCTGTTAAGAGAAATTAGTTGGCAACATATCTTATTTGGACAAATATTACAATATCGATAGAAATAGAAAACACATGGATTTATCAAATGTTTTAATTACAGACAACAAGCTTAAAGAGGAAGACTTGGGAGGTAAGGTTGTATATAAATTCAAGAGGAACTCATGATTTTTTCTCATAAAACTTCAAAGCAACTCTGTAAAAAAACCACCTATTTATTCTTTTGGTTATATATCTATTTATTTTAAATGAAATGGGTTTCCTTTACAATTGCTCACTTTGATCAAAGTTAAGTGACCTTATTTACGATGATTGGCTTCGTTCCAAATGTATCCGTCCGCTCATCGTCTTTCTAGCGAGTGTGTGTGTATGTTTTAAAATATTTTAAATGCGATTCTTTGAAGATGACGTAATTAGTTGTGAAACGTTATCTCCCTTAGCTAGGCACCAGACGTTGCTTGTGTATGGTAGGAGAGTGATCCAGTATTTAAATTCGACATATGCTGGTATTTTATGGTTATGCCACTGATTTTGAGTATAGTTGAGGAAAACTTTTTTAACTGTATAACATCGACGTATTAAAAGACAGAGTCAAACTTAGAGTTAAGAATGTCCAAACATTACACATGTCAGTGATCTCCCCATAAAGTTTGATGGCATCGGGGTAAGCGCACTTTAGTGTCATAAAATGTTTTTTAAAACGCGCGTTATCATCAGAAAAGTAAAAAAAATTAATATCAATCAAATATTACATATATTTACACAGTATTCTTTATTTACCTAAGGGAAAACATGATTTAATGCCAAACACATGTGTCTTAGAATATAAATAAATGATACCCTTCTTTTCTTCACTTCCACATATATTTTGATTGCCACATTACAATCAAACCCTTTGGGCAAAGTCCTTCTGTACTAGGTTTCATAAGGTAATTCAGCACCCTGTGTGTCAGCTTTTTCCTTAACACACTCATGATTCTTTTCACCGCAGAGAATGACCTTTCACAGTCTAGAGAAATAAACATACAAAACTACCTGAATTATAATTGAATGAATTACAAAGGACAAATTCTTCAAGAGGCAAGATAGTGATGTGTTTTCAAATAATCATGACAGAATAACCAAGATAATATAAATTCCTTTTCAATAAGAACAATATATCAATGTGTTTGTCATTGTTTAATTTCTTTATTGAATCAACGTCAGAGAGCTAATTTATTGTTCAAAAAAGGCAATTTTTCCAATGCCTGTCTAATGCCCCTTGATATGCACCAAGAACTGCCTTAAATTGTGCCACTCCACCTTCACATCATCAAGCATGGCACTCTCCTGAAAGTGGTCAGTCAATATCTGAACCCTGCTAACAATATCACCACTTAATTTATCATGTAATACATTCCAATTGCAAACTATTTGTTTATTGTTCGAATAAAATTTCAAATATAAATGAATCAATAATCCAACACTTTTTATTTACATGTTTTTAAAACAGGTAAAATTGGAAGATAAAATTGCCCCTTTTCTTACTTGGAAAGAGAGAAAAGAGAAGTGAAAAATTAATAGAGCAGCACCCACTTAAGTTATGATTTACTGATCAAACTATTTTTCTCTTGCTAAGAGTATGCTACTAAATGTGAGACCAGCTCGTAGATAAAGTACAACTTTCATTCCTCGACGCATTTTCCGGAAATTAATAAGAACGACAACAATGACCACTACAACTGCTGCTACTGTAAAAAACAAAAATATTATATTGTAAAAGTATCCGAGGAATGCACCCCCCCCCCTCATCTATTTTTAACTAAGTAGATCTGAATAAAAATTTAGCAATATGGAAAACTTACCATGTGATCCAGCAAATTCCACCCAAGGATATGAAGTTTTCCATTCAGTGTTGAACACAGTCCATCGTTTCTTAAGCTCTTTTTTTGGGGGGTGGGTGTGGGGGAAAACACGCTATATGAATCGGAATCACCATTGGTGATACCAATTTCTGATCTTCGTAGCCAGGCCAAAGTGGAGCTCGTCGGGCGCTGGGTAATTTTACGTTTTTTTTTTTTATTTTCAAGTTGGTGTGTCCATTTTTGACAAGAATTTGCTTAATTTAAAATGTAATATGTGTAACTTTTTTTTAGTTGGTAGTGGAAATTAATGAAATATATATAACACACAATACCAGTAGACTCGATAATCGTTGGCTTATGACTATGTGGATGCAAAGACAAAATCTGCAACAAAGGTCGTGCACCGGCAGTCGAGCAAGACAAGTCCAAAAACTAACGGCTAAGTGAGTGAGTAATTATCTTGTATTATCTTATATAAAGTAAATACCCAAGCAGGGGACACTTAACAATCTTTTCAATATCTCAAAAAGCTAAGGGCATCCCCCCCCCCTAAAAACAATGTTTTTCACTCTGTTAACATCCCAAAGTGAACACAAGATGCCCTACGGTACTTTTTCTTTGGACGTGACAGAACACATTTTGTACATTTCTCTTTGAAATATGACACCTCCAAGACAGCGATATTTACCTGAGGGAAAACGATATTTTTAAGGTGAGATGTTCACCCGATTGCCATCCAGTTTATACTTTTCGGTGGGAAAATTATTACATGAATATCGAGAATTAGGAACTCGTACTTAACGGCTTTAATGCAAAAATGTCTGGAACTTACACGTGAATTTCCAGAAATCGAGATACAGATATCCCATTTTCTTGCATCATGCGGAAGGTAATTACAGTGCTTCTCTATATATTTATATAATTGAACGCGAACATGAAGTCACCGAGATTTTGATAATTTACCAGTGAAATATCACTTTAAAACTTTATGTAAGGTAAGTTCGCCAGAAATCGTGAAAGTGTTCTTTATAATGTTCAAACGCGTCTAACTATAAACTATTCAGTTTTAAAAGAACATCGAAACAATTTATGTATTTCATGCGATGAATATAATTTTAATCTTGTGTTCATGTCATATGACATTTATGAAACTTTTTTAATACCCTAAACATTTTGCTCTCAATGTCTCAAAGGGTAGATATTAGTAAACTCGTTGAAAATTTGTGTTTTTTTAAAAATGTTAACTGAATAATTATGTAACCCCCCCCCCTCTCTACGCACGAATGCCTATACCACCGACTTTGTAGCATCATTTTATGGTGATGTGTGCATGGTCGAGATGGTGTATGGGTTGGTGTTTACAGGCAAGGCGATGGGTGCCGTAACCCGGGGATCCGTGTTCGAATCTCCGTAGAGTAGAGTACCAAATAAAATTCTCTAACCTGTATGATAATATTATTTATTCTTATTTAAAAATTATGTTAATGTTATAAAGCATTCTCCTGTAGAATCCAGGGATAGCACTTTCCGCTCTGTTCAGTGTATATTTGTAATTCTCTCTCTGTCTCTCTCTCTCTGTCTCTCTCTCTCTCTCTGTCTGTCTGTCTGTCTGTCTGTCTCTCTCTCTCACTCTATATATATATATATATATATATATATATATATATATATATATATATATATATATATATATATGTTCCATCCTTTGGAGTGGGTGGTTTAAATCGCTTGTGCACGAGAGCTACTTTTGGCATGGATTCTAGTCCTACTTGGAACGAATTAAAACTAATTATATATAGTGGATACAAATGGTATCTAAATTAATCCATTTACCTTTCGCATGATGCAGGAAAACGGGGTTGGATATATATATATATATGCCAAAAAAAATAATTTGTGTCGCATTTATATAACGTTTTTTCATTTTTGCTTTGCTAGAAAACGCATTTAATTTTATTGATAAAATTGAAACAAGTTTTCAAACATATATCTAGTACTTAGTTGTGCCTCTTCAAATCTTATGTCCAACGGAAGTGTGTATTTATATAAACTGAAGGACCATGGACTAATGACATAGACTTTTAAAAATTATTTGCCATTTCTAAAACTGCAAAGTGCTGTTAGACTGTTGAATGTTACCAAGGGATATTTTAAAAATGTAACCTTAACACACGCCATGCATACATACATACATACGTACATACATACATACATACATACATACATACATACATACATACATACAGATGTACGTACATACATACGTACATACATACATACATACATACATACATACATACATACATACATACATACATACATACATACATACATACATACATACATACATACATACATACATACATACATACATAGATACATACATACATACATACATGCATGCATACATACATACATACATACATTCACAAAATATTGAGTCGCCGAATAATATAAAAAATATAATTTGCTCCTTGGTGATGCTTCTGACAATGCTTGATAGTAAATTAAACTTTCATGCATCAATTGATTTTATACCATGGTCTCTCTCCTCCACGGAGGAAAAAAATGGATGTAATTACTACTAAAGGACACAAATGATGATACATGAAAAACACTTTGTAAATCTTTCTGACAGACGTGATTAATACATTTACCAGAGTTACAGAAAGCTCTAAGCGATGTATAGACCACATAAGGACTACACATCCGGATAAGACTATACACATTAATGTATTAATTATTTGAAAAACACATCTACCGATCTGAAAGTAACTCAAATGCAAAATTGTCCATTAAGTATAAACGTTCTAAGAATTTTGACCCTAATCTATTCTATCATGGAATAAAGAAATCAGTTCTGTTTGTAGCGAAATTCCCTTAAGGTTATTTGATTTGAAACGAATCGATCCTTTTTGACCCCAAAACAAGAATTGCTTTTTTTAACAATTGTCTCATGTTACCTCATTTTAATTAGTGTTCCAGTATTTAGGACATTTTTCATCTTATCTTTTAAAAAGTATTGAACACCTGGAAATGAATGTGTCTATTATTCTTTTAGACGAAAAATATTCAACACCCGAAGAAACTTTATTTGAAAAACTAAAATGGTTGCCTTTTAAAGACAAAGCAAAATACAACGAATCAATCCTCTTGTAATAAGCTTAAAACAACCTGGCTCCAGATTATCTGAATACTTTTACGTCAGTCCCCGAAGTACATAGTAACATCTCGCGCTGTTCTACTAAAATCAACTGAATATCCTAAAACACAAACTGAAATGTTTAAAATGAGTTTCGCATACAATGGTGTTTCAATATGGAATATCTCACTTTATGACATTAAATCATGTACAACCCTTGCTGCTTTTAAGCATACAAGTAAAAACATTCTTTTTCACCCAAAATATAATTTATATAGTTATTTTACAAAAATGCCGTCTTTTATTGCCTCCAGTCCGTAAAATACATATATTATGAAGTTCATATACTTCATTGTACACAATGGGAATACTGTTCATTTTAATTCATCTCGACCGTGTGTGAGATGAGCCTTTGGTTGAACAGTCCATGGAGCATAACTAAAGTCTATTATTATTATTATTATTATTATTATTATTATTAGTAGTAGTAGTAGTAGTAATTAGTAATAGTAGTAGTAGTAGTTAGTAACAGTTGTAGTAGTAGTAATTGTAGCAGTAGTATTAGTAGTAGTAGTAATTGTGTTCATCGATTACATCAAGTTTTTATGATCGAATTCTGTTCTACATAGAAATGAAGCCTTGCAGAAACATTTAAATTATATGTGATATGCCAAAAAGTAGAATTAGCCTTGGAAATGATAAACAGTATCCTCATGTTCAAGATCAAAGAGAAAGATAAAATGTTCAGACTTTCTGCAGAAGAAAATTAAAGGCAAAAGTGATTATATACAACATTGAAGAAAATAAGAACCACCCATGCTTTGCAAAATGTGTGTCTTGATTTATTTAATTAAATAATATTTTTGTACTTTTGCCATTCTTCAATGTATATTTTCATTCAGACGCTGCATTAGATGACAAACAATTCAATCAATCACACTATATATTGTTGCATTATCAGATAACAGATCATATGTAGCGTGAACAATATGTACCATCCCAGTCGTCTAATTTTACATTGGATATAGCTGCCTTACAGTTTCCTTATAGTGATTAATGTCCTATTTCACAATGCATCATTGTTTCGATTTTTGTATTATTCCGTAACACATGTACAAAATAAAGTGCCTTTTACTTCCTCTTTCAGATCTCCGATTTCTACTACACTGGATGGGACCAGTCATTGTTTCCGTCTTACTCCTTGTTGTTGGATTTTTAATATTAGTCATACACTGGCGTAAAAACACAACCAGAATAATAGGTATGATTTCATCCTACTCCCGAATGAAGCCTACTCAATTGTTTCCATAGCTTCAAAAAATCATAAGCATTAAAGCAGATATTTTGTTGCCAAATGCTGAATTAAGGTATTTGCCCATACAAAACTTCGTTCAAGCCAGAAAAACCGAATCGAAATTTCCTAAATTATTCGAAAAAGAGAACCAATGAAAAATTTCAAAGAGGACTAATGTTTAGAATAATGCTTTTTAAACACGAATGATATCACAAGAAATATATTATTTTGAATTATATTTCTCGGTTAATAAATTAAAGTCCTAATGTATTTACGCTTGATAATTATGATGCTTCTGAAGTAAAATGTCCGATATTTTCCCTGACTTGAAACAATCAAGCATGCATAGAAACAAACAAACAAATCTACAAGCAAGCAATGGTTCTAATAGTACATTTTTACACACTATATTGCAAATTACGACAAAAAACTTTGAAATCGAGTAAGACAGAAAAATAAAAAGTGCACACTGTGACTTCTATTCAAAAACCTCACCAGATCTGGTATTTGTTTACTTATAGACTAGAAAGATAAAGAGGAATATTATTTATAAAGTAATGCTGCAGAAACGTGAGACTACATATTAAAAACACACAAGGACACAATCTATCTGTGTCTCCGGTTGACTTATATCTCTGTTAGTAGTATTATATTTATTAAACAGACTGAAAAGTGGTAAGTAGTGTACTAGCCTAAGCGTTTGAGGGCCCCACAGTTTCCGTTATCATAACTCTACATTCTACATGATTTCGGATATATATATATATATATATATATATATATATATATATATATATATATATATATATATATATACATACATGCATACAAAAATTGGTAACGGCACAGTTACATATATTTATACGAGACGCGCCACGAGGAAAGCCACATACGGAAATATGACATCAGATCGAAATAATAGCACCATAAAAGCAGATCATACTTTGCCGTTCTTTTGCAACATTGCAAGCCTTAGTCAGGCAAATAATATTGCTTTCCTTGTACTTTGGTAAAGTTGTATGATTGTATCAATTCGGTTCAGTTTAATTCATTATGTGTTGTAGTTTTTGTTGTTGTTTAAATTTTAAACAAATTGCTAAAACAGCTATAAACCTCGGGGCTAGGTAATAAATCGTTGCCTTTATCCTCAGCAAAGGCTAAAGTCATCCTTAATTAAAAAGTATAGACCTTCTTTAACAACGAACCAAATCTTTAAAGCAACAATGTAGCCTTTTTAAAAATGTAGTTTTCCTTATATATTAAAAAAACACAAAACAGTGCGGTGAATTTACAACTTGTTACCTTGTTTTGATAAACTACAACAATGCCGATACTGCTTTCCTCAATAGCTCAATCGAGAAGCACAAAAGAAGGAAACAGAACTGAAACTTTGTTTGGAATTAAATTTACAATGCTATCGTTATTTTCTTCCAGAATCAAAGTATCCCAGTTCAAATTCTAATTCTTATGTAATTTTCTTACGCGCAGTTGTTTAGCAAACAGTGCGGCGACACTCTGTACGTTTTTATTTGAAATTGTTATTCGTGTTTTTTCTTAATTTGAATGTTGTAAACATAGAAGTTGAGAAAAGAAAGTGAAACAATTTACTTTCTGCAAAATTATGTCTGAATGAGGAAAAAAAACTGGATATACCTAAAACCTTACATATAATTTAATTTTAGTTCCATGTGTTTGGATCGATCGACTCCACATATACTTATTATCACTTGAATTTGACCCTTTTGAATTGGTTCAATATTGAATTTTGTGAAACACGAATGTGAAAAAAATATTTAATTAAGTCTCTTTTGTTGAGAGAGGGTGAGCACATATATGTTTGAACGCTTCGGGCTGTACACATTGTGTCATTAGATTTTTTAAGTACACGGAAGAACGGATGAGTACATTATTCATAATTGTGATAGTTATTATTTCATTCGCCTAATCATAATCATAATGATTATTTTAGGTCTTGATTTTTTTAGATATTCCTTTGAACGATGTTTTAAAGGACATTTACTCCAGCAAGGTCCTAAATCCAACAATGTATACATTTCTTTAATAGTAGGAAACTCCATCATAACGAAGTTTTAAAATGGCGAATTGACTCAGCATACGAGTGTACTGACTTGGTGAACCCGAGAACTTTGAAAAAAGGTTTTACCGCAGCTGTAATTATTTGTATCACTTACAACGTTGCTCGAGCCAATGTTTCTCCACACACCCCTTGTTGTAAACTGTACCATAGTCAAGGAATATGAACCGGAAAACTTTCAAAGAGTGTTGAACCTAAACTGTTATTGTTTGTATCCCTTGTAAATATTGCTTATAGCAGCGTGTCTCTGTAAAGATCCGGTGTATTCCAAAGATTATTGTTTGATATATATATATATATATATATATATATATATATATATATATATATATATTGCCCACTGCACAAGTTCAGCCAGAAGGAGTCTCACAATTTACATTCGAGAGTACCTGTACGGCGACTGGATATTAGGTTCAAAATTACTAGTGTGTACAATTCACCATATGTAAACTTCTTTCGACGAAACCAAAACAGAAACAAAACACCCCAACACACACACACACACACACACACACACACACAATCGCATTTTAAATTGTTGCAGTTTTTTTCAGACAAATTTTCTCTTAAATTCTTATTTATTTACTATTTCACCATACATAGGTAGGTTCCATAGCTCACAGAACAATTACTTTTATGTGACCAGATATAATATTCTATCTGGTAAATATAATCTCTTGGGATCGTATGCATCTGGAAAGAGTGTCATTTGCCGTATGACCTTAAATTTACTTTAATAGCGTTTTATTTACTATACAATTTTAATAAAGCGATGAATAACATAAATAACAGTGCACTTTATATACATAATATACAAAAGTGGATATGTATTGCCTTGATGGTCTACCTGCTCTTGACCCTTTTGCAGATTCTAGAAAATTGTGTCAGCCATGTGTAGGACAGACAGACCGTGAAGTGTCTCGAAAAGAACTAGAGAGCTCTAACAGATCCCTATCCATTCCAGCAGTACAAGAAAATGTATACATGAGTACAGACAGGTTAGAGTATCCTAACCTACACAGAAACGCAAGGAGTTTGCAGAACCTTTCCGAAGAAACAACAAGCTTTAGGAACCAAGTGCGAGAAAACATGCCTTTACTAACTTTGTCTCAGACATCGAATACTATGAAAAGACAAACTAGGAATAATGCAAACAGTGATGACTCTGCAAACAACAAGAGCAGCTTTGAACAAGACAGCTGGCCGTGGAGTACGGAACGGTCTGCAAATGGGAGCAGACAGGTAAATCTGTTTACAAGAATAACGAGAGACAACAATGTTCCTAGACATCATCATACTATTGGCGCAGAATCTCAGGACCTAACTAATTCACAAAAAGAACATTTTGGACCAAAACTCCAAGAAGACCTGTACAGTACTATTGATGAAGTAATATTTGACGATATTCATCGCTCTCTCTCTCTCTCTCTCTCTCTCTCTCTCTCTCTCTCTCTCTCTCTCTCTCTCTCTCTCTACATTTCATAGAGAAGTAAAACATTATTTAGACAATTTTCAAAGCACTATCAAACTACAGTTTTGATGATGAATTCACAGCTACTGTGCTCATAAACAAATCCATGAATTGATGGAACAGTTTCTCTGTCAACTGTCCCATTTGACCGCATCTTTATGAACGTTTCTCTTGATTTATGCATATTACTTAAACTGTGGAGGTCATGAAAAGTAAACTAAGTGTTGTACTTTTCAAATGCCTTGTTTTGGTTTGGGATGGTAACTAAAGTTGAGTAAGGTGAAACAAAACCGGAGAAAAATCTTTAAAGACTGATAGACCACCATTGCTGTAATAAAAATGTTTCATTTGAAGAAACATGGGAACGCATAGGTGCCCGTGATAGCAGGCATCATGGTGGTGACCATATTTTACGTAAGATACCAGCAAAACAGAGTGTCATGAGTAATCATACCCGACCAGTTATCTCAGTTTCAATTAACTACTATGAACATGCATATGTTAACCATTTTGCTGTTACCCTCATTTATGCATCTGGTATCTCGAATTGTTTTTATAGTCTTGACCTGAAATAGCCGGTGAGATTAGAAAAAAGAGGCTTGTTCGTCTGTCAGTTCATCACAGCGTGTGAGTCGAAATTGTCTCACATGATTACGTTAAAAGATTTCACAAATCAATCATTTAAAAAATGTGTTAGACAAAGAAAAAACGTTCCTCCAAATGACATCAAGGAAGTAGAGATTTGTCAAAAAACAAACAGCTATCATACTTTTATGTTGTAAGAAAAATATCTTTTGAGGTTTATTCACGTATAATTTACTTTGGATACTATTTTAACTGATGAATGATACCTGACTCGCAGTCATTTTGTTATCAATTAGCCCAAACGTCCCTATGTTACCACCCAGAGCACAAAAGAGATGCGCAAACTTCTACCTCGTTTGGCAAAATTTACTTGATCTTATCCCCGTAAGCCCTTCATCCCACCCCGGGGCAATGTCACGTATTCACTAGTCTGTTATTTTCTTGGGTAGTTCAGCATAATAAAATGTTTTAAATTTATTAATTCGTGTTCCTTTTTCCAGGATGCCATGTCGGTCTACTCCCACGCGTCAGAAAAAGTAGCCGAAACAAATTCACATGAAACCGGAAGGAGTACTGAAGACGTATTCTACGATTATGCCTGTTCTATAGAAATATGTAATGTAGAGACAGCCGATGTGCTTGAAACAGATGAAACCTATATAACCCCAATCAGTCATCTTATCAGTCCACTTGAAATGCTTGAGGGTGAGGAAACTGACGTGCCTGGAACAGATCATACATATATAACCCCAATAGATGATTTTGCAAATCCTATTGAAATATGTCAGGGTGAAGGAATTGACATGAATGAAACAGATCCGACCTATATAACCCCAATTACTGGGTGATTATCAGCATCCAGGAATTACTGCACAAGAAAGGATTCCATGATATCAGGCAGGCATAGAGATTGTTTAACCCTAGAGTATCAATGCCGAATTTGTTTAGAAGTTGAGGGCATTAAATGCTTTGTAGGTTATCTCAAAGAATTGAACAACTTAACTGAGAAGCAATGCAATGGCATACAATATGGCACACACAATGGCCAACAGCGATGGGAACAGCCATACCTCGGCTGCACACTATTTTTAAAGCTAAATTTAATTTTAAGTGCCGTGTCCAGGTTCTAAACATGAGCATAACATTTTACCCTTGAACTAACTTGAACCGTTTTTCTATTGCAAATGTCAAATAAGCACAAATTGGTCTGTTTTATTCATTTGTTCACGTTCCATTAAATCAAGTCATATTGATATCATTTAAAAGTGGATCAAATTATCTGTAGACTACAAAAGGTGAAAAATCTCATTGTAAATTTAAGGGTAGTATCACGTCGCAACTGTCAAATACGTAGAAAGTGCTGTTTGATGCATATCTTCATTTTCTAATATGTCAAGCCATATTTGCTATCATTTAAAAGCTAAACAAATATTCTGTAGGCTGCAGCACTTTTATAAAGGTAATTTGAAATTTAATGGCAGTATCAATGGTAAAACGTAATCATAAGAAGCTAGTTTTGAAATAGTTAATAATTTAAAGACCTGGTCTGGGAGCATATTATGTAAATGCTCCATATGTAAACACACACACACACACACAAAAGAAGTGGCTGCTGCTACCATAATCGGCTTTCATGTTTAGTGTTTTAGTTTCTAGTCTTGTATATTTGCTTATAGCTTTTATTTAATCTAAAAATTGACTTATGTCGTAAAATCACTTAATTTTAGATGGATTTTCCTTTTTTAGATGCTACATTTTTTAGTCTTTTTCTTAGCTCTGCCGCATGTGTAATGTTCTTGGTTTTTAGTTCTTTTGCCTTGCGTATAGCTTTTAGTTGCTTATAGTTCTGTAGTTTGCTTGCAGGTTTTAGTTACTTTTAATTCATGCGCTCTGCTATCACGTGTGTTTTCCTGTATATGCTATCAGTTGCTTGTAATTGACCTGTCTTGTGATATATATGCTTCCAATGCAATAACACTTATTGTATATGTGTGCATTTTGTACGTTTTGCATACTCTTGTCCAATTCCTTGTCCTTGTATATTTAAAATCTATATGCATGTGCAATGGTATCTTAAGTGTGTATTGGCCAGTCATTAAGGATGTATATTTTAACACTGTATGTAATTGTACAGTATAATCTACTCATATAAATTGATTTTTCTGCATTGAATGTTCAGATAGAAATTTTAAATTGCAGGAGTAGAGGTGAATGGGAGTAGGGGTAGCTTAAGTGTGTATTGCCCAGCCATTAAGCATGCATATTTTGACATTGCATGTAGTTGTACAGTATAATCTATTCATGTAAATTGATTTCTCTGCAGTGAATTTTTAAAATAGAAATTATCAATGGGGGCGGGGTATGTATTTTAAACATGATTGTATAACTAGTTACAAAAACATGTATATATGTATGTATGTTTGCATGTATTTACCAATGTTTAAGTTAATTGTTATACTATTGTTTATGCTCGGTAAAAAAGGTCAAAGGAACATATGTTTCTTATGTAAATAAAATTCCGACTCTAAATAAAATTTGTTTATGTCTATGTCATATTGCAGCATTTTAATCTAAATCCAGTTTCCCGAAGGTTTCCTAAGATCATTCATAAACTTATTCTTGAGACAGTCCGCAAGATTGATCCTACGAATTTCATAACATATATCATAAGCTGTTTCACGAAGCTGTCTTAGAGATAGCCTGGTAAAGATAAATCGTATGACCTATTTAAGAATCAATCACAATAGTTTTTATCGTGTACTGGAATGTCAATAGGTCATACAATTAATATAAGGTGAACGTTTGGACGCTTTACATGTTAATCATATACATTAGAAAATAGTATTTTTGTTATTAATTCCTTCCTAAAGATGCATTTATTGCTATGAATAAAATGTACAAAATCTTTGAGGTTGAATTCTTGATTATTAAAGTGATTACTACATGTCAACATTCTTATATAACATACTGCCCCCACCCCACCCCCGAAACACACAAACCATCTTGTCTCATTTAAATATTCGTACTTAGTAAAACACACAGAGAACACGGCCAGACATCTGGGGCCCGTATAAAACACACAATTTCAATCAGCAAGATGAATACAAGTTTTAGCGGTTAGAGCAAAATCACAATGTTTTGCATTAACAGTTGGAGTAATTATATAAAATGAAAATTAAAGCAGATGAATAGAAGACGAGAAAGTGTTATTTTAAGTGAAACAACACGGCATTCGACGATATATATGTGTCAAGTAAATGCATATCAGTTCTTCTGTCACCACCATAATGAAAGATACAAACAGAAAAGGAAGAAAGAAAGAGGAAATAGGGTTCGTACGAACAATATGGTTTTCATGATGATAATAGATTTTAATAATGATGAGGACTAAACTTCCTTTGCTTCCTTTGGGAATAGTCACATAGGCATAGAACGTCACCCAAAAAAAAAAAAAAAATTGAGCATGACTTCGAGTAAAACGGTCACGTGATGCCTCAAAAATGTGTCGTCTGAGGAGCAGCAGATCATACTAACTTAAATAAAAAAGAACGAGAGCAATAGCACGAGGCGGCTACCGTTTTTATTGGAGGTGCTAGAAAAGCAGGCGCAGAAAAATAGGGCGCGTTATCATCTCATTTTCTTTGTCTACATGATATCGGAAGCCCGCATAGTATTATTTTTTTCATGTTTTCGGGGGGGGGGGGGTGCGTTGGGAATAGGCATCGAGTCAGAAAGCTGTTGTCCCGGCGGCTCCTCACGCAACTAATAATGAATTCCCAGCCGTAGTCAGTTTTGTTCGGAGGGAGCCTCGTCCTTTGCTTGGGCAATTAACTCGTTTTTGCATTTTCGTCGATACGACGGAAGCATGTAACTTCTGCGCGGAAGACATTGTATCGATTTTAGAAGCCACACACGTCTCATACTTGTCGAGGATGAGCTTGAATTCTTCCACGGAGATAGCGTTGTCGTGCAGCGCCTTCAACACGTGGTCAAGGAATGTTTTGACCTTGACTTGGGCCAACATGCGAATCTCATCGTGTCTTTTGGCCTTCGTGTTCAGCCGCCGACTAACTAAAGCCGTGGCTATCGACAGCAGGCAGGAGCCCAGTGACGCGATTTATAGGCCAATTGCGATGGGGGAGGTGATGATTTTTGACACCATGCCGATTCCCGCCACGCCGCCCCATATAGCCACAACAGTCAGAGTGCCGTCGACATCATCGACCACATTGACTGCGCGTGGTACTTTTTGCAGAGACCACGCCACTGCTCAAACTCAGCATGTAGGCGTTCTCAATCACCGGTATAATTTTCAGGCGAAAATCTTATGGGTTTTGGAGCTTTGGGTATAGCGACATTGTTATTTCTCTATGAGGATCGTGATATGAAAGGTTAAATGCTTTGGAAGGGTAGGGGGGTTACCTGTCCTGCGGACACGCACTTCTAACCTGTCGCCGTGGTATACTGTTAAGACGGCGATGATGTGAAATAAAATGTCAGTTTCCTTTATATATTTGGAGCCGGTAATGACTCGGCATTTAACACGCCCGTCAACACGTTCCCCAGAAGTCACAACCAGCGGGTCTTCAGTTCGCAGATATAGTGATTGGGTTCTTCTCTGGCCGATCACTGTATTGCGATAGAAAATATCTTTCTCAAGAATCACACATTTGCTTTGGGGGTTTTTTCTGCTGGTGGGACGAGTGATAGATGGCGTTGAAAGGTTATTGCAGAGGGCGTTTGGCCAAATACAACGTCGGCATTATAGTAGCAATCACGCCTGTGACCCCCCGAGGGCAGTACTTTTAGCGGTTGTGCCGGCATCGAAACCGTATTTAGCCATAGCTGACCGCGGGTTAGCTTAGGGTGCTCTTTGCTGTCGGTACTCAATGTGTATCTGATTTCTATTCTCGTTCAATTCCAGTCTGAAACGGTGCGTTTGAAACCGAAGTTGGCACAGATAATCTTCCACCAATTGTTTGTATTTCTTGTCAATGTCAACTTGTTTTGCGAGCTACGCCAATACTCCGTCATCGCGCTCAGGATTGGCAGGCGACACCAATGATTCGCGTTTCTTCTCTATGCCTGGTTGCTCCCCCGAGTTTTAATTGCAAAAGTCAAAGATGGTTAGTGTGGCTGAGAATCCCGTCAGCTTTGCGTTGACGATGAGACCCTAGCACCTATCGGTGTCTCCCACGGCAAACATAGACGCAAAACTAGTTGTAAAGCTTGCTAGTGAGGCGTTAGCCGGAACAGTAGTACTGTAATTTTGTGCCATTACGGCCCCGTTTACACGCATTGAAAAAGATGCCCACGTTCGTAGCCGCAACACCTGTCGAGGTTAATGAAGTAAAAACTGGCGCCCGGAACGGTGATTGTATCGTTGTCGTTGCTAAGTGTAAATCCACCAAAGGTTTGAACGTTTTGCGTTGCGTCCCAGCGAAACAGAAAGGACGCATTTAATGCCGTAGCACAACAACTGACACGAATCTGTGGACCGTTAAATACACTGTCATTAATTACATCAAAACTGGTGCTGTGCTTATAACGGTAAACCTCACGGCCAGGGATTTTAGCTCCTGGAGCAAACGGTTACAATGGTCCAGAAACGTCCGCAGCGCCGACGCCAAAGATGGCAGGACCACGTAAACTGTAGTGTGCGAGCACTAGTGCTTAACTTCAAGGGTGATAGTGCACACCAGCATATTAATTGGTGTTTGTTATTCATCTAAAATACATATCGAGAGCTCATGGATGCCGCCTTCACGTAATCTGCGCCAATGTAGTTTTCCACAGGAAATGGTATGCTTATCCCCGTAGGACTCACCACCCACAGAAATAACTTGTAGCAGGATACTGTTTTTCCCATGAAGAATATATCCTCGGTTGTGCTTATCTGATCGAGATGGATATAGAATGGTGACAACAAACGCAGGCGGATTGGGCGCTACGCCTGTGCCTACTGCGAAAACCTCGAGATAGTCGTCTCCGGTGAATCCAAGGATGATTGGCTGCTCAAGATATAATGTATAGTGTGACCTTTTTCTCCGAGTAAGTAACCGTGATACTGACCCGCCAAGTTGCCTCATTGTAGTA
Organism: Margaritifera margaritifera; assembly: GCA_029931535.1. Lineage (NCBI taxonomy): Eukaryota > Metazoa > Mollusca > Bivalvia > Unionida > Margaritiferidae > Margaritifera > Margaritifera margaritifera. The sequence goes on from JAQPZY010001599.1 coordinate 131,891, forward strand.
CAAAGTCATTTCAGGAATGGCAGCCTGCATTACTTTTCGAGCGTATGTATGTTATAATACCAATCCGAAATGGTGAGGATTGTCGTCCCGGGACTGACGTCACCACCAATACGATTCAGACGAAATATGTTGCTACCAAGCGAAGCCGAAATGTTTTACTATCCTGGTCTGTACAAAATCTCACGGAGAGATACACATGTACCTGAGTCGGTGCATATCGCCTGTTCTAGAGTCACAGGTTCAAGTAGAAGATTAGTCATTACAACATACATTTTCCGAACCAGCACTTGTGCGAGCACTAGTGTGCGATGGTATTGCTGCAAGTACTTCGATTTAATAGCGACGCGTCGGCGGCGTCTACAACTATGGCGATGCAGGGAGAGCGCAGATTCGCCAAATGTTGCTCAGAGTTGATGTGTATGTGCGGGATGGTGTTGCGTTCAAAGCCAGATTTACTGACGTATCTTATAAGTACGTGCACAGCTACTTCTCGCGGGATCAAGCTCTAAAAGCTTAGTTGTTTTCTGGAATGTAAAGCAGGATGAAATTTTGGCAGAACCAGCAGAACTTTCCCGTGTGGTGCGCAACCACTGGTTGCTGACTTAGCGTTCGCGACCACCTTTTATCTTTATGAACAGCGGGTCTACCAGAGATGATTCGCAGCTTTTATCGGTTTCATGTTACTATCATGTGAAAAAGATCCTAAACCAGATGAGGTGCTCCCTTCCAGGCCAAACAGGTTGGAACGCGTATAGCATCCAACTTGACATGGCTGCCTACGAGAAATTCTGCAACGAGTTTGGTGTGGACAAAATCTCTAAGACTGGCGACAATAGCACAGCGGAAACCAAAGCCTTGATACGATGTATAAATTCAGCGTTAACAGGGGCTACTATCCAGGCACTGCCGTCGCAATTTGATCCCAATGTAAATGCGGTTGATCACAAAAAAGCAAATCAATTGATTACCTTTAGCAAGGGGACGAGGCTAAAAATGGAATTGTGTATTTCATGCTGGACAAGTCGCAGGGGTTACCAGGGATCGGAATAAAGGGTCTCAATGAAAGTGTTTAAGCTATCGTTTGGGCAATCCAGGGCGCGCAAACCCAAAGGCGCGGCTCAATAATTGGACCAGAGTCCTTTACCGTACAAAAACAGCTTCTGGAATTCGTGAGAAGCACGATCCAGCACGGTGATGATGCACCCTGGATGCTAAAAAAACTACAAGGAAATGCTCAAAAACGCTAGAAGCAAGCTTGATTGCGTTATTGGGGCGCCCTTTATACGATTCCGTCTGACATGGAAGTTAAAATTGGCCCCTGTGAAGGGTATACCAACAATCTTCTCAAAGCGGATGACAACATGACAATAGGCACCAATTTTGATATTAATTTGACACCAGCGCCCACACAAGCCTAAAAGAAAACGATGCTAGTCACTGGCGGTTTTTAGCGATTTGCTTTCTCAACTGAGCGCGGAGGCGGAGATAGACAAAAAAATGCGACAGCTATCGTGGTGGCAAGCATCATGGGGTTTCCAGCCAGCCAGCCATCTGATGACATTACCAGTAGTCTTAAGCAAGTACCACTCGATTCCCTGCAGAAACGGCGCAATTTGAACTGCCAGTGTTTTCAGCATTCCAACGAGCCGCTCCATATTCTTTTTTACACATTCTTTAACACCGCCAAAGTTTGGTTTAGGGGTCGGGGCTGGCGTTGGTGGTGTGCCGCCCTCTCCTATGACTGCGAGCACAATTGTACTTATAATGAACCCCAGAACAGTGATAATTGAGACTATAGTCATTCCCTGTTCGCGTGAGAGGGTTTGCAATTTGTGTCATGTCCTCAAGGATAATTCTGTTGATGGTCTCACTGATCCGATTGAACTGAGCGCCAGTTGACGCCAACTGCACGATCGTAACAATCCTGGGCTGCGCCATCTTTAAGCAAATCTGTATAAAGCTTGAAGGAAATAAATTGGCCTGCGTTGACGATGCCAATGTTTGAGGTGTCTACAAGGATCTCTGACTGACAGAAAATATCAGCCTAACGCCATCTATCAGGGAATACAAAACTCCAACTGCCGCTATACGTATAGGCCCTGGCAGTGCAGTCGCTGATACCCAGCCCTACGCGTCGATTGCCGCAGCGTTGGGAAGCCGCTATTTTGTGTCGCTCGACTTTGAGCTGCTAAATTCCCACATGCCATACTACCAGTCCGGTCTTTCAAACCACATCACCTTTGAACTGGCGTTTAACGACTACGGCAGGATTATCCTGAGCGCCAGCAAAATGGCGAGCAACACCATCAGCGGTGTCTCTCTGAAGTACGACGTTTTGATCCACCCAGAACTCCTGCATATGATCCCGCAGCAGTACATGGGAAAAGTGTACACCCGAGTCCTGCGCCATTGCAGGGTGGTGATGAACAAGAGTGACGATGCGTGGAACATCAACCTAAACACGACAGCAAAAAGCATGAAGGCGATACTAAGTATTTCTACCACCCGTTTATTAACAAGGTGACGGTGACGATCGAGGGCTCCCGAAACCAGATGTATGTCAATGGACAGGCACGATACCAACAATGGGAAGAGGCCCTACATGTAATGGCGACGGAGTCTATCAAAGACGCAGAGCCATCATCGAATGATGTCTGTGCCTTCTACCAAAACCGATTTACACTTGTCATCGATATGAGGTCAACGGAAAACCACACGCTCCACGCTGCTTATCGAAAAGACAGTCCAGGTGGCAGGCGTGTTAAACATGTACGTATACGCTGTTATGGTCGCGCAACTGAACATACAAAGTGGCCAGTTTGTGTCGCTCATTTACTAACCACTTCGATTATATTGTCGTCATCTGCCCTAATATATGCCTCAGCAAGGCATTCATAGGCAGTAAGCCAGCAGCAGAAAAGACGAGGGAGTATATCTGGTCAATTCTGGGGGCTATGATCTGGATGTCCTGCTTTGTTCGCTCGTTAAAAAGTTCAGGAAAACCACCACGCTTTTTGTACTGAACGATTGTGCCTATCTTTCTGACGTCCGACACGAGGAAACAGCCTTTACTAAGCTCCCGTATGTCAGTCGCCATGCCGGCATTAGTGTATGGGTAATGACTCAAACGTATAACGCTGTTTCCCGCGATTTCCACGAACAGACCTCGTGAATTGCCCTCTTTTTTTGCAAAGACGACGACTCATTTAGGGACACGCATAGAGATAAAGATGAGGAAAGTTTTGGCAGGTTACCTCTGCGCACAGACCTGCCATTGTCCAACCAATTTGTCTGCTCTCGAGCGACCTCCTCTAGATCGTGCGATGTTGCGTAATGTGGCAGTTTTATGTTGTGTGCACCGCCTACCACGCTATAACACTTGTGACCTTAGACTACGTGCTACTTAGAGTCAGGCAATCAGTGAACCATACCCAAAACTTAATAAGAACCATGGGCTGGTTGCTTGCAAGTGTGCGAAACACAAGATATCTACACCACCACACACCAACGATCTTGGAAACCTCTTTTTCCACGGAGTACTCGGCGACCGTGACATTGGATTTACGATGATTGCCAAACGACTGTTTAACATGAGACCAACCGACCATGGCTGCCTGGACTTTGAAGATGCAGCAAAGACCATTACCATCACATCGCTAAGCCCCTGGACACAGGGCATGCGAATTAAACAGGGCACCATTCATGCCAATATCATCATGACCACCGTCCCTGTCGTGATTGGTGGGGCGATTATTAACGCCATTGCATTCACTGGCACAAACGCTATCTACCCTGCAGCAAAACCAGATGAAACCGCTATTGAAGCCCTCCAAGCTACGCAGGCTGAGTACCAACGTAAACGCAGATAGCGACTCAATTATCTCACTGAGCGGCTTCGCGAGGAACATCATGCAGGAAAGGTTTTAATGACGTCAACGAAGCCGCGCAAGAGTACTACTTGGTAACTGGAAGGAAACGAGCTCGGCGACGAATTTTACACGCGCTCACCCGAGCTGCAAAATTACGAGCTGATGTATATTGTTGGTTGCCTTGCCCTCGTGGGCTATGTGGCGTATCAATATGTGTAGTCCTGGCGATACACACTTAACTGATGCGTGCATTTTGGCTCGTAAGCCGAGATCATTTCGATGCTGCAGGCGGCATAACGATTATTTTGCTGTTCCTTGAGGTACATCACGTCACCGACCTCCAGCAGTTCTGCGCGGGTTATAACATAACTACTGGCCTTGTCCCGTTGCCTATGGGCGACAAGCTTCTTCTGGATAACATGGCGGATTTCCCACTCGGTGGGCGCATGCTTAACCTCTGCTCCTCAGCCGGTGGCGCAGCGACATGCACGAGTTGAGACAGGTACTCCACACAAGACACAGCCATATACGCGAGATTGTTCCACTGAAGGTAGTTTTCCACAATCCACGGCGTGGGCTCTCGATGTTCAGCCCCTGGGAGCTGTACACAGTCACGGAGTAGCCAAGGCGCCAGTCAGACCGCTCCAGGGACACCAGAGACAGAAGGCCGGGAACTACTCCCTCCTTGGCGGCAATGGGTACATGTCATTTAGCACGAGGGCGCGCTACTGAGTTCCTCTTAGGGCAGACCAGGTATTGTAACCAAGATTCTCTGGCGCCTGCTGTCCTGTGCGCGGCGTACCTTGAACGTGTTTTCTGTGTCGCTCAAGCAGCAGCTGCTGAGCTCTGTCCAGCCTCAATCATAAATCGCTACATCGCGATTGGGGGCTCAGCCATGGTCGTAGTGGGAGGGCTCATTGTTCGCGGGAGTGCTAAAGTGGCCGTCACATATAAGAGCTTTTATAATGCAGCTTTCAGAACGGCGTTATTCCAAATTGGCCGTGAGTTGTAGGCCTTAGCAACTGAGCTGAACACTTTGATGTGTCTGCTATAATGCTCGCGAAGTCTTACATAAGAATTATAAAAAAATGGTTCATTAATCTGCTTTTCCTTTGAATGGTTTAAATCTTTACATATTGTTTCATGACCGAAACTGTTACATAAAATGAAACTGAGTATGAATATCATAAAGAACTAGGGTCTCTATGTGATAATATAGCTTGAGTTTTACGGTTTTGTCCAATATATAATTAGTTTACAAGAACTTCTTGGGAAGGGCATACATCGTGCATCAGTACGGGTCAGTTGGTCTAGGAGTACAATGCCTGACTGCATTCAATGTACAATATTATTATACATCGTTTCAGTTCAATACAAATTATACATGGGATTGCTCATCATACTAAAATTTACTTCTGCAATCTCAAAAGTTAGACTCAAAACATTTCATCATGTCCAAAAATACCTTCAATAATCTTCGCCCTCTTAACTATTATTGTGTATACTAAATGCGAGGTCTTTTTCCGCAATTGTTCCATGTAGATAATTTATTTGAGTGCTAATAAAACTTCCAAAACAGATCTTGATTTGGATTAGAAAGACAAAATGCCCACAAAATGTGCTTTTCACATATTTAAAAGTTATATTGCCCTATGTCACTTTCCCCAGCCCTATTCATTTTTGTCCCTTTGGTTAAATTATCACTACTTTCCGTACAACAGTTGTGTATGCAATTATAAACTTGTGCACTCGTAAATTGCAACTCCAACACTCCACTCCTAAAGCATGTTTAGGACTTCGGCATTAGGCCCTAGCAATTCCTTAATAAACCCATGCAAAACAATATATGCAAATGCTCCAATCCACCTAACGTATTTGACTTAAACTACAATTATTTTATTCAGCGATGTATGCTACATCAGCAGAATGACAGGCACTCTACTACACATTATAGGAAAACAATAGTTTCAAAAAGAACTTGTGTCAATTCATCTCCTTTTGATTAATCATTTACATTCATGTCACAAACTTGTAGTCAATGAATCAAATTATTAGTTTGACAATCGCCTATGTAGCCTTCGTCTAATATGGTTAATAATGACAAAAGAATATAAGTGCCAAATAATATAAAAGGAAAATGATAAGAAGAGACAAGATTAATACAAAGTACTTTGTCAATTCGCAGGATATATTTACGAATCTATTTCCTTCATCGTACTAGGTCTACATATATTCAATGAAACCAGTAAGTAAACGCATTGTTTCAAACGAGACGGCAAGAAGGGTAAAAAAGCAAGATGCTCTGAGTCACGATCAGTTTACCCTAATAAACAATTTTTGTTTTCTTAAAGTCCATCAACTTAATAGAATATCAGTTTAAGTTATTCTATTCTTTACAAATAATAAATAATGATAAAGACAAGACGTCTGAACATATATTTAAATCGCAATACATAGAAATTAGTATGATCCCTTGATGTACGTATTTGTTGTTTGTTGTGTATTTGTAAACATTTGCTTTTTACAACTCTACTTTCCCAAAATTCAATTTTTTGTTTCAAAATGTAGCTGATCGCGGAGAATACGAGGGACGCATTACCCGCGCCATTCTTCTCAAATCCCATGGCAGACAAAAAGTCACGAATATAGAATCCAGTTTTGTTCAACATAAAAAAATGCTTTTATAGCATTTACTGTAAATAAGAACTGTAAACACATAATGATGTTTTCACACCATATATAAATGAGATTCTTTATGTTGCTGTAATATATAAATCGAAATTCACATGGTATCATGAATATAATGAAGCATATAAAAATTCATATGAAGAAAAGCACAATATATCAAGAAACATGTTTAACTGGATAGGCACACGAAAGACATTTAAAGAGAAATGCAGAAAGCATAGTGCAGTTTGGTACAAAGGTTATATAAAAAGACAACCTAATCAGACAGCTTTTTAATATTTTCATAAACTGGAGTTCACAACAGTTCATCCTGATTGGCTGCTATGCACATTTATCTAGCTCGATAGGGCATTTTGGAATTGTTTAAACTTGACATATCGTGGCACGTGGTTGAATTATAAGTCAAATGATATGAAACTATACTTCACGAAACAATTAAAAATAATAGAGATAAAGGTGAAACAATTACCTTCATTGAAAGTAACATTTTACACTGACAACTTGCTTTCGCGAAGTTAATCATACGGAAAATTATCAGGTCAAGTAACCACAGACAATATATCATATTGTTTAAAATTTACAGAGTTTCCATGGTTATGCTAGACGACATAATTGGTCACAATTTCGACTCTAGTGATAGAAAAAGAAAAAACATTAAAGGAGAAATTTTCTTAATCAACACTATCACAACAGGTAAAATAACACTAACAATAACAACTTAAACTACAGCCATTTCAATGATTCAACAAAACATCATTCTTATATAATTTTATATAACATCTTATATATAATAATAATAATAATAATAATATATAATATATAATATATATAATATAATATAATATAATAGTATAATATATAATATAATAGATATATATAATATATATATAATATAATAAAATATAATATAATATACAATAATATTATATTATATTATATTATATTATATAATATTATATTATATTATATTATATTATATTATATTATATTTAATATATTTTATAATTTTAGTAATACTTGAATTATCTTACTATGAAAATTCTGACGATATGGAACACCAATAGCAAAACGGGTGAGAAATAACTCTATGGTTTTAAAATGGGACACGTGGAAAGCCTTTCATTTTTTGAAGACGAGTTATAAAAATTCGTCAAATCTGAGATAATCATAGAATTTTCCTCATATATAAAATATTCGATTATGATGAGAATTCCAGATATTATGACTGTTAACTTATTACTTTTCAGTGAAAAACTTGTACTAAACCGATCAATAAGATATTTAAAAAAATTGTAAATTTCATGGAAATAAATCATAAATTTAGCGAACATGAAAATAATTTTGAGAGATCCTGATCTAGCACAATCATTTACAAGAGGCAACGTTTTGTATTGATGACCTCAAAACTGCACCAAATAAGTGCATTCTTTCCAAACAAAGCAGCGGAACTATTTAATGCTGCAATTTCGCCCATCTATGGGAACATGCTGGTGTCTGTGAGTGAGTGTGCAATGTTGCACAAATGTTCCTAAAATTTTTAACATTTGAGGTGTATTTTGAATGTACACAACTGCCCGCGAAATTGTATCCACGCTGGAAATAGTGATGAAAATGTGTAATGAATAGCCGATACTTTTGTCCAGAGAGTTGTGCAATGTCAGACTTGAATATCATGAGGTCAAATGGGGAGGAATTCATTCTGACTGTAAATCAGAATGTGAGGATGATATCCAAATAAGCAGTTGAACTAGTCCAACTTGCGTTAAAGGTCATTTATATGAAGCAGCTTAAGAGATATCCTAAAGATTCTCGATGTTGCTAACACCCGACCTTCTGCAACACTCGCACATTCTATCACATCCAGTAGAGTACCCGAGATCTATGAATACAGAAAGTCTCAGGAAAAAGAAAATAAACTCCAGTGATTACTGTGAATTTAATAATAATAATAATAATAATAATAATAATACTTACTCGACAGATTACATGTAACGAAGTTATTCATATATGCATATACTGCTCTATTTATGACAGAACTTCTTTTTTTAAATCGCAAATTGGTTTATGCAATTTACTTTTCGGTAAAAATATTTAGAAACAGTTTTGTCCTTATTTGAGAAGAAATGTCCGATGTAATTAATGCATCATGCTTATTGTGCCACATCTTCAATGAATCATGCGGGATAATTGAATCAACCTCAGACTTGTGATTTCGCGTGCATACATGCATACATAATTGTATACATACACACATTAATCAGAGCGAAATGCATCTTACGACAAAATAATTTGAACCATTATTTTTTTTAAAGATAAAAACAGTAAAATTCGTATGTTTTCTAATGAATTCTATAACCGAGTATCTCTATAAGCGATTTCGTTCGAAACAAGATTCTTTAAAAAAAAAATATGTAGGAAATGGAGAGATAGATAGATTTGTGGATAAAAATGGCTTAGTAATTCTTTAAAACGAGAAGAACCTGAAGAGGGGGAGAAAAAATAGGTACATGAACTTAGCCAGAGACGACAGAAATCTTCTTATACATAATTTTAAGGTGGATAAATAGACAGATCGACAGACATACGGATTGGTAGGTAATGGCTATAAAATAGAGAAATCTGACTCACATGAGTGACACAACAGTGTGCTACGTCAAAAGGCGTTTATAATAAACTCCTGTGAACAGTTTAAATGTTTACAAAATGGATAAGGGAGATCTATTCAATTTACACGATAAAGGATTGCATAAATGAGCTTCGTTATGATCGACTAAGTTGCATATTGGATTCTTTAGATAGATAGATAGATAGATAGATAGATAGACAGAACTTTGTGTATATACTACTAATTTTATTTAATAATTTAGAATGGAATATTCTTCAATTTAGGCATTAAAAATGAATTCTTCTATACATTTTTTTCACGTCAATGCGTTCTCTAAGAATAAGATTTAAACATGATAAAGTACTGGTGTTTTTTGCAATGTACCCTGAAATGTTCCACAGAACTCATACTTCGGTAGTTCCTTGGGAACGGCACTTATTTCCCATTTTCCTTGCACGATATAGAAAATTAAGTGTTTAAAGGATCGTTGAAAACCAACCAACAATCAATCATATTCCTTGGAAATAATTATTACAGTTTCCTTCTTTGCAGAAGATTTCACCCTAGTCGACTCAATTATTTTCTTGTAGTTCTAAAGCGATACAAGATATAAGTATCATAACTTCTCCATATTTTAAAACAGAATGTTGGGATCGCTTTCTTGTATCTATATTACACAAACAGACCCTATTGTATGATCACACTTGCTCTGAAACAATAAATTTCAATACAGCTTAAAAAATTAGAAGTCAACTATGACTATGAAGCTGGCCGTTGGTCTCGAGTGTATTATGTAAACAACAAACGAGACCTACATTACAAATATAGTAAAACTATACTTCTGATTTTTTCATAAAATTAAAATAAATATCAAGCTCAAAAGAGGGTATTATTTCAGAATGTGAGATTTGAGTTATTGATTAAGCATTTTGGGAGTAATTATTCACAGGTAGTCTGAGTTTTGGAATACCTGCAGCAGCATGTATGCATGAAAACAACCAGAGTGATAGCGAAGTTTTGTTACAGTTGTGTTGTTGTATTTTCAGTGTAAACAGTCAGCTGCCGAATCGCACAGCAAATAACGCCCTCTGGTTGTTTTCAGACCTTGTAAACTGGATACTCTAGAGTTGGTTAACTCCGGTTTGATAAGGTTTCTACGATTAAACAAGAAGACACTATGTTCATGCTCGAATGGAAAGCACTACCTGGATGAATTTTAGCAATAAGCAAATGATATTATTGCAAAATATCAAATTATAATACTGAGACAAAATGGAGATATTTAGCAAAATGTCTTAGGAGAAATATGATTGGTTTTAGTTTTGTGGGGTTTAACGCCATTGTTCAGCATACGAGAGGCTATACATAGCGGCCAGTATATTTGGTGTAGGAAGACTCCGGGACGAACTACCGACCCACGGGAAGCTACTGGCAAGCTTTCTCAGATACCCACGTTGGTCGAGCTGAGATTCGAACTCACGCAGACAGAGGCGAGATGTGTGAGTGATCTGTAAAGGTGAGCGCCTTAGACAACTCGGTCACCCCAGGTCTAGGAGGAATGTGGAACTCAATAGTAAATTTAGAATAGTTTGGATCTTATACGGTACATACGTTATTTCACATTTACTTAAATATTTGTTTACAGTTAGTTTTGTGGTATTAAACAATGGATAAAACGGCATATTCAAAGTTTTCTAGATTTGGTATGTGGACGGTGAACTTTGGTTTATATTCTGGTTTACTACAATATAATTTACGGTTCATTCCAGTTCAATGATATGTTGTTTATGCGGTTAATAAAATTGTTTCAAAAAGGTCTAGAGTAGTGGCTAGCCGAATCTGCCTCATAAATTGATTTCGTGTTATTATTTTGTGTTTGGGAAAGAGGAATATTTGAGAACAAAATAAACAATATAAACACCAAGATTTTAAATATTTTAATAAAGCACGTATACTATCGTTCTAACTTGAATATCATTTCATAATTCACCACAAAAAGACATACAAGCATGATTTGGCGTTAGTATAACTTCAAGTTCCAGAATTAAGTATGGTACATGTTTCTTAGTGTCAACTAACTAAATGCACAATTATGTCCATTAAAATTATTATTCTCGTTTATAGTTTCTGGAAGCATGGGTCAGCAGTTACATCTTCTTTATGGTTCTCCAATGAATGCAAATTTTAAGACAGAGGTTGCAGAAACCTCCACATCATTAGTAGCTATGTATCCAAGTTCCACTCGTCAGCCAATCGAGTTAAAGTCATCGTCATCATCACCGGACAAAAATACACGCACAGAGCAAAGGAACGTTGCTACATTAAAGTGCAAAGACTGTAAGTTTATTTCCATGTTCAAGCAGAGCTTGAACTCAAACATTTCAACCATTCACTGTAATTCAAAGTATAAATGCAGTGCATATAATTATATTCCCTATTTGATTTGGAACAACACTGGTTAGATCTCAAGGCAAGGTACCATTACTGAAAGTATGTATGTGAAGATTGTGTAAGCAACAATTACCACTGTAGAAAAAGTCTAAGTAGTTAGATGACGTTACAACAGAGAGAAGTGAAATAAACTTGCGGTTTGTGTTCAACAGAGTTTTTGTTTTACAACAAAATTTTTTATGAGGTCATATGAACATGCGCAACAATTATAGCCATTTAGATGTTCGATATGTAAGAACTACTTTGCCTACCGTTCTAGTTCCATAAGCCGAGCAAGAGTATAAAGTACGATATATACAAGATAACGTTTCAATGACAGGAATGCTTACGTGATCATTTACAAACTAAACATTCTATGTCAAAACATCTAGTGCATGTTACTGTTTCAGAACGGGCCTTTCCAGACACAGAACAAACACGAACCACTAAAATGTACGTCTGCTTGACTGCTTGAAGCTATGTAAGGAAATACACTACTATTTTGTAAGATCATAGTTCACTGAATGAAAACATGGCTTCTGCCTAGTAGAAGAAATTATGAAACAAAGGATGCGATAATTTATATAGTGTTTCATCAGTGATTTCTGGACTGTATTACAGATAAAGACTAGGACAATATATATTTTAATTTAAAAATTCCTGCTTTCTAATTTTTTCTACTATGGTCCCTGTAAATTATTTGGCATGTACTATACAAAGAAATATTTGAGTTTTTATGTTGATTTTGTTCCTGGAATGAAAGAAGCTTGATAAAAGTAAATTTTATGTTGCGTTTATATACTTCTGAAAGTGATAACATCATTCATTTTGTATGATACAGGTTGTATTAATCGTCGATTTCAGCAGTGATTTTACATTTTGGTAATGCATACCACAAACAGCTCTTTGTGCTTGTGAAAAGTAACTGTATTATGTCTTGCACATTATTTAATTCTTATAAATGGAAATACTCAGGACTCTTTCAGTCTTTATCGTTACTGAAACTTATACATTTGTTCATTTCAAGTTCACATTGCAAGTGCAATAAAGCTATCGAACATGATAAAAAACGTCTTCTAGTCTACATCATCTACCAATTAAATTGAGTTAATGTATCTAGCCTTTTCTCTAAAGTTCACATAAAATGTTTAGTTACAGTTCTCTTTAGTCTGTTGCTTCAAAAGGTATGTATCTCAATCCTTTTCGAATATGTGGCAGCATATCCCGCTAATTACAGGGGAATGTAGATTACAGACTGGTGCAACTCGTCGAGAAGGTATGTCATTGTCAGATGCTAGCCCTTTCTATCTCCTTGGTATCCGTTAATATTTCCCTGGCTTATCAAACAGAAGGTCTTAGAAGGCAAAGAAAAAATGCATTACGACTGACAAGATCAAAACTATATTTATAGATTATTAGTTTGTGTTTTCAGTAGCAGTTATGATAACCGTTTCCCCATCGTGAACATCCTGATGAAATCGAGGGGTTTTATTTTCCAGTCGTGAAGTTTTTGATATAATAAAGGCTTTTTTCATTTTATAAGTAGATGGAAAACGTACGTATGGAGATGGTGGTATTTGTAGATTATGTACTGTATAAAATGACGGCAGACGATTTAAACATCGAAAATGAAGTATTGGACGAACACTAATAAAACTGGGTTGATGTCTAACACGATCATCAAACTGTGAGTGCCACATAGCGCAATCATTTGAAAGATTTTACTCGCCCCTGTTGTAAGTATATCCTTTACCTGTAATGTATAGCATATTTCTCGACACTTCGATCTGAGCACTCTGGAGATTCTTAATGCAGACCGTATAGTCACATGCTTCAACCTTCAGAAGCGTCATCACATAGTTAGCCAAAGAAGCATGCATGCTAATTACAAAACAATGAAAAAGATAGTAAAACGACTAGAAAAATAAATATTGCATCAAATTCAGGTAGTAATATAAATGCATTGTTTTTAATTAAATGCCGTATTATCATTTAGACTGAAGAGATGGCTTTATTTCTATTGAAGAACTACTGGATTTGTCTGGTAGCGAACACAATTGTAAACTACCGTCTCATCAAATAGTTTAAAGGCTTAAAGGCGACGTTTTTCAATGATTACTTTAAGACGTCGTCTGCTACCATAGATCGAGATGACATTAACTATCAGCATATGGGACGCAAATATTCTTGTGCAATAGACCAGATAAAATGTTCTTGATGGTATGAGAAAGAATCGATATTTTGAACAATAAACTTCAGACAGTTTAAACACAAACGCCTTTATCATTTCCCTGTCACGTAATGTTTTCATTTGCATTTGATGTAGAGCGTTTTCAAATCAATAGCTGACTATAGAATATTAGTTTTACCTGGAAATTAGCAGAATGAGTATTTGAAATCGTGACATATGGTGTTGGCTTCCTTTTGTGGATCTAGCATAGCCATCTGCAAGTAGCAAGCAGTTTGAATCGCCAGTGGTATAGTATCTGAGTCAAAGCACCCAGTTCTTCCAGGATTCATTTCTTGGAAACTCTGAAAGAATATTTCAGCGTCAAGTAAACCAGTCGATCTCATGTTGTACACTCTCTCATGTAAACAAGAATACAACTGGATCTTTTACTCATTTCCCACAATCATGTCTTCGTAAGTGATGATATGAATGTGTCCATGTGCGTCATAGGAAGAGGGAATCGACCGACTTCAAGCGATTTCGAGAGATAGTAATTCATGTCAAGCATTTTTTTAAATGGTATTCGTGTTTCAGCATGACCTCACTATCTACTGGAAACGTTCTTGTGGCATACATATTGTTCTATTTGTCAATACGGTCATGAACTATGCCATAATTAAGCTGGTTTGTAATTCTTTCTTCCGAAGCCATTCTTTATAGGCAGTATCGATTTGTCTCAATAACTGTATTGAATATATATTAATAATCAGTTTTATAATAATAATAATAATAATAATAATAATAATAATAATAATAATACTAATAATCTTGATTTAACGAGGAAAGCACATTTGGTTATGAAAGACCCATCTGCCACGTGGTCCTCAGCGTATTAACAGATTATGTTATACAAGAGTCACATACACACACTCAGGTATACTCGCACACGCACTCATTCAGATTCAAATGGATTAATTCATTTAACTATACGGATCAACAGGCACGTATATGAACAATCACTATACGCAGGTATACATATTTCAGCATGTTAGAAGTCATACAGACATATGTAGAATAACATTCTAGTTATTTCAGAAGGTGTTTCCTATGTTTATTGAATGAAAAATGTAAAGTTATGCATCAGCTCAGTCTCACATTTTAAACAAAAGAGGAGACAAATCACGCAAGCTTGTTAAATCTACCCCAAACTTCGATAATATTCTGAATATTCTAGCAGACACACATAATAATATACATACAAGCACGCGTACATACCCATACATGTATATATAATACTCGACAAAATGTTCTTCTTGTTTTAACACAACTTTCTGACCCACAAAGTACATTTAAAATACTAGTGCTTACATAGATAATCGTATTCAAATCGTCAGATTGTGTTAAGCGATGTATTTGATTTCAAATTTCTACAAATAACACACATGGCATCTGTATACATATTTTAACAGCTACGGATGTTAACAAAGCAGCTGATTACCGTATGTAAGCATGAGTGCAACGAACATAAATAAAACCTACACTCCAGAAGAAGAAATGTGTCAGGTGGAAAAAACCGGCTGTGGAAATGACAGTAAATGGATCAAGGAGATGGAGAAAAGAAGAACAAAAACAATTCATCATATACAATGGAACTATGATTCCAACCTATATAAAATAGCTAGAAGTTGACATGAGAGACATGGAGGCATTCCAGATCAGACGAAATACGAACGCTTGATTATTAATTATTTGACTGTATGCTTTCTTATGATGTGTTCAGCAACTTAAAATTGTAATGACATTTTCACACGCATGAGTGATGAAGGAATGGATATGTATTCAAAATGGTAAATAAATATGCCATTAGTATAAATGAACGTGTAGAATAAATGGAGGGCGGTGGAGGGGTGTGTGTCTAGAATCTTTTTTTGTCATTAATTCTCACAAGTATGATATTTAAGTGCGTGCATGTTACCTGCATAACCAGAAACTGCTAACTGCTGTCATTTACATTGTTTAATTCTTAATACAAGTAATTACTCTCTCTCTCTCTCTCCACCACACAAACATACAATACCTGTATTTGTCAATTTGGATTCATTAGACCTTATTAAGTACTTATTTCTTGAAACAATTGTTTTTGTACCAATAATATTAAAAGAAAAGATGGTTTGCTTTATTTGGAGCTGTTGCTAGCAAACTCTTAAACATAGTAACACAAAATTTGTAGCTGAGAACTTTCATGGACCCATTTTGTAGTTAACTACCCATCTCTCTACATGATGCAAAACTATTTTAACATATTTTAACATGACAACAGATCAGCGAAAACTAATCTTGATAAATAACGAGAGAGAGAGAGAGAGAGAGAGAGAGAGAGAGAGAGAGAGAGAGAGAGAGAGAGAGAGAGAGAGAGAGAGAGATGGCGCGTGTGTTTGGGAGGCACAATGACAACATTCATAATTTGAATAAATTATTGAAGTCGTCTGGTATCATTTATATATTTGCATACATGTTGTAGAATTCTATATTTTTCCTTTGCATCGCCATTTCCCCATAGCAGTAAATCTAAGCTAAGAATTGGACATGGCACTGAGAATAAACATCTGATCAACTCAGTTTGTTTCTGACTATACGTGGGACAGAACATGAAGAAACGTAAGGTAGTTTATATCCCACTACAGAAACAAAAATGGATGACAAGTTGAATAAGGTAGACATCAGCTTTTAGTGTGCTTACATTATGACGTAATCAAGTATGGATACTATCTAAGGTTCGATGGCTAAAACTAGTCATTTTTGCGGATTCGGTATTTTGACATAAACACGTTTTTAAAACACCGTAAGACATGCTACATTGAGTATCCTGCTCAAGATTGTTACACATGGCCCATACTTTAGGCCAGGTCGCAGGTCAGTATCATTTAGTAATGTCCAAACTGTCGCTCAGAAACTGTTAAAGTAATACAGTGTCCTCAACCCATGATCTTTCAGGCGAAAATAGTTCATTTCATATAAACCATTTTCGCCTGAAAGATCATGTGTTGAGGATGTACTTTGTACCTATCACGTATATCATTGCCATGGCCCTATCAACAAGGTTAAGGCCAAAGTTAAAGGTTTCTCATCTTTTGTATTGGGACTGATACTTTGAAGCCATTAAAGGTAGTTCGTAAAACTTATGTTTACTTCATAACTTCTAAATGTGTGATTTATTTTTCATGATCTTTTCATAAAGGTTATGTATTTATTGTTGTGTAATGGGTTCAAGTTCCAAAAATGAGCAAAACTCGTACTAGTGAGATAAAACCTCGTATATTCATACATCTTAACATAGGATCATATCACATACCACACTTTTATAGTCCTAATTTCTAGGTCAAAGTAATTTTACACGGTTGAGCAGTAATGCAGATGCTATTCGATGTTGATGAAAATGAATCCCAAATTCATAACACTAATTTGGAATTCAATATCTCACCCACCGAGGAGTTGTGTTTAGTGTGTAATTTAACTATATAAATGCATGGTACTGAAAATATATATATATATATATATATATATATATATATATATATATATATATATATATATATATATATATACATACATCATAACCTAGGATCATATCACATACCACACTTTTATGGTCCAAATTTCTTGGTCATGGTCATTTTGCATGGTTAGGCTGTAGGTCAATGATCAATGCAGCACAAAATGAAACTCCTAACACTAATTTGCAATCCATTATCTCCAGGCAGGAGATACGTTCGGTTCACTATATAAATGCAGGATATTTTAATGTTTTATGTTTTGGCACAAACAATGCGTAAATGACAAGTACCTGGACAGTAATGACTTACTAATTTACAAGTGGTATTGTGATATGTGTATTAATACTATTGTATCACCTCTAATCAACAAACCACAATACCCTCTAAATACATACGCAGACCTTGCAGAATGAAGATCAGTATGTACATGGAATGTGAGTAGCATACCAAAACATTTCGATGTATTAAAATATTCACACCAGTTGTGGCATCAATATTGCGTAATAACTGAAACCTATTTAGAGACCATCATGACAATGCCAGTTTTGAAATTCCGGGATATAATCTCATGATCGATTCACAAAGGGGGCATGGAGCATTGCATTCTATGTTGCATCTAATATGAAGTAACTAGAAAGGGATGGTCTACCTTCAAATGACCTCAAAAATTTGCGGATCCAAATGAATACTCAAAAGACATTTTGAGCATAAGTAGATGTCGCGTGTTTTTAATTAGTCGTTGGCTTGAAGAATCGTGATCACTCTGAAACGACTTATATGAACCAAATATAATAAAAATAAATAATATCGAAGTCCTTAATATCTGAGTCCACTACAGTCAGTAAGGTTGACTTCATGTATTGGGGATTTTGAAACAAAAATCAGAATTTAATTCGATCTTTGTCCAATCAAACCATTCTCTGATGCACACCAATAACCTATATTAACCAGATGTAAAGAGGAAGTTGCAGGAGTTGTACGTTTTACTTTATTATTACGATTAATTATGCTTACTTCATTATGTGGACACAAATAGAGCTCTCTTATGTCCATAGATCGATTCATACAAAAATAGATAACCTACATATACAAATAAATACATGTAGAAACACACACACACACACACACACACACACACACATATATATATATATATTACACTTTAGAACACCATTTTTGGTCAACTGTCCACATTATAGAAATATGATAAGTATATGTTAATGATGAAGATATAGCAAAGTTTTCTGAAACATAATAACGTTTATCACCATCACTCATTTCCTTATGTGCAATGAAATCTCTTGGTGAACTGATTATTTTAAACAATGGAAATGCACTGAGCGTTGGACTTGAGTACGGTGCGGATGACTTTCGGTATACAATAGACTTTGACATGGATCTATAACAATAATCTCTCATGATCAGGGACATATATGTGCTTAATATGCCTCTGTCATAATGAAATATATGTTACACAAGGAAAAGATTTAATACATGAGAAAATATGACGCGTCATACATGCAGACCAGAAAAATATGCATATGATAGCATGAATAATAAGAAGCAACTGTACATCCAACTCGAAATTAAGTTTATATGTTTTCGCATGCAATTTCAAAAGAAACGTTAATATTCTTAAGCAATAACAGAAAGGGATGTGTTAGTATTTTTATAGCGTCAAAACAAAATGTTTGGATCAACTCAACAGTGTTGAAGGAATTTTGACACTCATGTTGATTTGACAGTGTTGTCAAACGCAAAGAATAGTGTTTGGTGCGAATGGAAAGAAAGGATGAGAAAATAAATTCAATTCAATTGTTGATTCTCCCAGACAAGGAACTGTTGTATTGGAGCTTAAAAGTTAGTCAACTATGAGAAAACTGCAAAATAATAATCGGTCATATCCATAATAAAGTCAAGGCTGTTAATTACAATTAGTAATAGGCAGAAAAAATACAAGTACAAGAACAATAATATGAGCATATGCATTTCGATTACAAGATAAAATGAGACAAATAAATTCCTAGGGCATATGGAAATTAGATATTTTGCTAAGGAGGATGACGCAGGAGTGATTCACTTTTGACCTTAAACTTATAAATAATCAACAAAAGCAACTATAATTTGTATTTTGACCCTGAGTTTAATCCAGTTAAGATATTGTAATGACTTCTTACATGAAAATCGCTCAAGTTACGCATCTACTACTTTCTTTGAAAGCAATCGGAATATATATGATTTTAACAACTTCAATGAAACTCTGTTTTGGTTTTACTACAGTGAAACCTTTAAGTTAAGACAAACATTCGGATTGGAAAGAAGTGTTCTTAACTATGATGATTTCAAGGGATACATATGTTATACAATATAAATGTGACTGATGAAATATGGTTGCTATAAATCTGTCTGATATTTACTCTAAGAATTTAATGTATAGTCATGTGAAAGAAGGTTAAGTTTTCAGTAACTTAAAAGTATAAAGGAAAGCGACTTTTACATGTATATAGCCTTCAGACTATGCGGGTCGGGACCCTAGAAATCAAATCCTGCCTCTAACCCACTCAACTGTTGCCCCATTTACTACATTTACTGAACGGTAATATGCATATGGCTTATATCGATAAATGCGTTCCCATTCGCTGGGCAGATGTAATCAGTTCGTTTAGGGGGATTTTGTTTTGTTTTAACTTTTTGTGTCAATTGCTATTTGTTGTAAGGAAGACGGATGACAAGTTTCTATACAACCACGGTTCAAAATTGTTTTTGTGGGATTTGTTTTCTTCTCCCACCTCCTGCCTCCTCCTCAATCAGCGCCTGTAATCACTTATCGAGGACCAGTGCTACTTGTAGGCATGCTATAAAAGTTCCAGCAAATTGTTTGAATCAATGTTCCAAGATGATAATATAAAGCAGTTAGTTTTAGTTCATGTATATTTCTGTTTTGTTGATGTCAGGTTTGACTATTTTCAGTCATTAGCTCATTCAATGTAGTACATGTATGTGATTATGTCAAAAAGAGTCCAATAAATATTTAGGAACCTCTTACTTGTAGTTGTGGGGCCATTTTGTAATGTACATGCATTATTCACCTTATGATTGGGATATGTCTGGTGACTAATTCATTTCGATGCAATATTGTACCCATTTACACCAAAATTATCAAAACTTTTGTGTCAGTATGACTTATTTTTAAACAAGGACATTAATACCAGGAGCCCAATCACTCTTCTTAGCATTGATAATTGATGTGATTTTTTAAAGGCTACTTTTACATATATAATTTGTTTTACGTATATAACACAATAATTTGACTATAAGTGAAAAACCATTTTTAATACCACCTGCAAGATGTACTTATATGATTACAAACCTGTAAAGACAGTTTTGTTGGCAGACATAGTCATAGCAGTAGTATTCTTTGTTTTTGTAGCAGTAAAAGTCATATGAATAGTAGCAGTAGTAGTAGAAGTGATAATAGTAGTGACTTTAAATTCTTTGTTGTAATTTGAATGAGTGGAAAGCAGAAGTGTAGTAGATGTAGAACCAGAACAAGTACTACTCGCAGCAGAAGCAACAGTAGTAGTAGCAGTAGTAGTATATTCAGGGCCGGTTTAACCGCTAGGCAAACTAGGCGGTCGCAAAGGGCAGCAATTTTTTTATTTTTTTTTTTTTTGGGGGGGGGGAGGGGGTGGCAAAAAACTGAATGAATAAAAAAAGAAAGAGAAATAGCGTAAAATAGAAGATAATCAGCGTCTACAAATAAAAAGAGAAAAACAGATGCAGAATTTGTATTCATACTAATGCACAATATTCCTTTCGCCTAGGACTCCAAATACCCTTGCGGCGGCCTTAAGCATA
Source organism: Margaritifera margaritifera (assembly GCA_029931535.1). Classification (NCBI taxonomy): domain Eukaryota; kingdom Metazoa; phylum Mollusca; class Bivalvia; order Unionida; family Margaritiferidae; genus Margaritifera; species Margaritifera margaritifera. The sequence continues at coordinate 153,065 of JAQPZY010001599.1, forward strand.
TTCCATCAGATAGATCTTTGGCTGATGTCTTTTTCCAATATACAATATAAATATAACTTTCTTTTTTAGCTGCGAGACGAAGGATAGTTTTATATAGATTTTAATGCCATCCTTGGTGGTCTCGTTTAACTCTCTGTACATAAGACCAATCTACATAATCATGGATTTTTCCCTTTGTATTTAAACTTTCCTTTTGTTCTGAACGCAATCAATTAAATGAAATACAACACACACACACACACACACACACACACACACACACACACACACACATATATATATATATATATATATATATATATATATATATATATATATATATATATATATATATATATTACTTTTGGCAACTACTTAACTCTGCCAGCTTCATAGATGCCTTACATGTGAACAATGCTGCATGCCCACTTCTAACAGTCGGAAATGAGACACGTCAACGACCTTATCGTTATGAAACAAAAGGAAGCATGCTCTCGTCAAGTGTATGTCTTGTTCCTCCTTCTCCATTGCTCAGCAAGGATGTATATCAGGGAAAGATCTGTCATAGTTATATGCCTAATTTTGGGGTTTTTACTATCGACAACACCCTTGGCTATATTAGATGAGGGGCGAGGACCACGTTTTCCCAACGTTAATACTTTAATGCACCTTCAGTTAAACACCTGTTGTTCTATAATAGTTTGAAAGCTTATGATCTCTACTGTTAGGAAATGCATGTTTTGGTGTTATGACATGGCCTGTTTACTATGGAAACAAGCGTAAAGGCTGTGACCATCATATGGTTTACATAGACCTTTCCAGTGGAACGTCCTTCTGAAATTACCTACCCACCACGTGTCACTAAAAGCGTCCGCCATTAAAGTACTGATTCTACATGTGTCTGACCCAAAAAAGGTTGAATTAAAACTGAAACACAACAGACACTTCCATAGTCCTTTGTTACTATGAATCAACTTTATTTCCGCTGAAATCGCGAATTTGTACTCTCAAACACTAGAGTAGGCGGTTAAATTAGAAAACGGAAATTTACGCTTTAATCAGGACAAAATTAATATGAAGATTATGCTAAAATGATATTTTTATTTCTGAAAAGTCATCGCATAGGAACATGTAGCAATAACCCAACTGCCCGTTTAATTTAAATGAATAAAGCGTTTAAGAGACTATTTCAAATTGGAACTTACAGAGGAATTCTGAAATCTGACCACATCTATAAAATATGAGGAGGGATATCGGAAAATCACCCTATTACCCAGCTGATACGCTTTATGGTTGAATTCTGTCACCTCTTCTTTTACACCATCACATCACAAACTATATATATATATATATATATATATATATATATATATATATATATATATATATATATATATATATATATATATATGATTCTCTATTTAATTAATTCATTTATGTGTATATTTACCTGTATACACTCAATTATGAGTAAATTTATTTTATTTTCACAAAACTTCCAAGAATACGTGAACAAAAGTGAAGGTACGGAAATGAATGGCGACTCTAGCTAGACTGATTAAAAAGATGACAAAAATTTAAAGAAAAAAAATATTTGGAAGATAATTTGATAAAGTTAAAGTATTCACAATTTTAGACCTATGATATCAATATCTGAGGAAAATAAAAATCATCTTATGAATGACTGTCCCAGGATAAAAAAAGCTAACTAATCAGACCAAATATTATACGAGGAAAGGTCGAAATTATAAAATAAACCAAAAAAAAACAAAAAAAAAATGGAACTTCAGGGTATCCCAATTCACCAGATGTTGTTTCACAGAGATGCACTGTTAATTTCTAAATGTACAAATAAATGATATTTTCAATAAATGTGTACGAATAAAGCTTCCATTTTACACAGCTCGGGGCGATATCAATACAGTCATGGCGGAATATCACGTGATACCAATATAGTTGTTCCCATTTAAACAGTAATGGAAAGGTCTATATCAAAAACTTGCTTTTGCATGTACAATCTAATAAAATTATATCGATATTAGGTCGCGGTTTTGCTTGCAGTTTTTGCTCTGCTTGAATTGACGAAATACGCTGTTCTAGCACGATTTGTTCATTTGATATTTATCAGTTGCCAGAATCTACAGTATTGTTCTGTGTGATGATGCTGTTTTGTATAAGGGGAAATACCATTGAAGGTGTACGCCTGCAGCTGTTACCAGGAGCCATAATGCGCGTCCTACGTCCGTTATGGTGATATAGTTTTTTAATGAATATTTGAGAGGTAAGTGAGTCTATAGCCTGAAATTTGAATACTCCAGTGTGTGTTAAATATCTTCAAAATGTGTCAGGTTCAAGATTGACGATACCCACTCTAAACTGATAAGATGTTGTATATATTTTAAAATAAATCACCTGACTTACGTTTTCTTCGGACACGTTTCAGGCATGTTATGAATAAAATCCTTTTTTTTTCTTTACAAGCAAAAGTATGTGATGAATTAGAAATATTGCTATCGTGCTTAGCTACAACTCTACGAAGAATACAGAGTTAATTCCAATTTAAGTTATTATGCGAGTGTACGACATATTTGACGGAGAAAAGGTTTTGGCGGTGCTGCCCGGCATTATTTGCGCGATTATATCATTTCTGCTGAAAACAGCAGCGCGAAAGCTAGGACAGCGCATGACAGTTTGATCGTCGTTCAGGAGCGGAGAAACCAGATGTCTGCAAGTCCAACCGCAATACAACCCACTAATAGTGATGCTTTGTCGGCACAATTGTCTTCGGCTTCTTTTGATGTCTGCACTTTTTGTGCGGTCCCGATCTGTTTTTGAGCTGCTTGCTGTACGGGCGCTGGCCGGTCAGAGTAAACCTCTTTATGCTTCGTAGGCTGCGGTTGCTGCTGTGGTTGCTAGCACTGTGGGCATCTTTGGCGGCGCTCGGTGATCTGCTATAAAATGTTAGTTGTTATACCATTCCTAGGAGTCGATTTTGAGCTCCATGTTGCTTGGGATCATGTATAGGCCGAACCCAAGGACGTAATGTATCTTGCTTTTGGAGTATCCGAGCACTTCCTGGTACTTTTATATCGACTAGTGGATATTGTCTTCGTGGGCTGCTTTATCTTCTACGTTTGCAAGAAACTGTTTTTGAGCATCAAGGGGATTTTCTGATCCGAGTTGTGTATTTGAGTTTGTGCGCCCAGAATTACCTAAACGTACGTCCGAACGCTATCGTTAAGACGCTCCACCCCGGCTCGGGTAAAGTCTTGCAAATTGGCCCGCATAAAATATACAAAGCCGTCGCTAGCCCCGCAGTCTTGTGCAAAGTAATGAATGTGCATCATTCCATTGTATATTTCAAACGAATACTCTCTACCTCTACTTCGAGCCTTTGAACGAACAAAAAAGTGCCGGAACGACAACAAAAAGGTTGTGTTGTGTAAACACACACAGAGGCCTGCCTATTTTGCATCTTCGCTGCTTGCCTCTTTTAGTGAATTTAAAAGAATAGTAGCCGCCTCACGTGCCATCGCCCTCGTCCGGTATGACCTGCAAATTCACAATAGGAAGTCGTGAACTACCAATGCTAAACCCGACTACAAACAAGGCTACCAAAGTCAAAGTCGTCAAAGGCAAAAATACATCAACAAGAAAACATTCGGTGCACATTTTAAGCATAATAAGTTCTATTTTCTTTTTCTATAAAAGGTTATTACGCTTTGTTTTTATGCTCCCATTTATGGATTGGCATACCCGCCGATCATTAAACCCTAGGCGTAGCTTCTTTTATGGAAATGTATTCAGCGTCTGAAGTTTTCTCAACGATGTACCCTAGAAAATCATTAAATCTCCTTATCACAGGACCGTCTTCGGAAATTTTCTGGATTTAAGATCCTGTTGTACAATAAAAAGTCATTTTCACATGCAAATTCCAAATATGCTTTAGCGTAAAAGTGCACCCAATCGTACCCATCGTCAGGATTTTTCCAAGTGTAAAACTCGCTATAAGCTCCTCCTTTAAGCCACAAAAGTAAAATCCGCGCACGTGGGTCTAAAATTTCTACAGAAGTCCCATATTTTGTTTTGTACATGTACAAACAATTATATAAGTACATATATGTATCGTTTTTAAAAATAAAACACTTTAATGTCTCTACATTTTTAAAAATTTATTTTACTTTTTTATTTTTAAAACTGGCCTAGATTGTGTTTGTGCTGGTCTCGATGGGGAGGAGTGGGGGTCTACTCGGCCGTTCCAACAACACCCTGTTTTCCCTCACGTTCTGACGGAACCCCTTATCATCTAAATTATGTCCCCTATAGCCGGCTAACCGCTGGCCCTCCCCCGGTTCCCGCCTAGGCTAACAGAGGTGAAAGCAAAATATCCTTTTTACTACTACTAATTTGCACAAGTTGTATTTTCCGTTCATGTGTGTCTAACTCCAATTTGCTGTGTACACCAAACAGGACATTGTTAACAGGAAGCAGACATATCAAACAACAACGCCTCATATAATGTGATACTTGGTCATAAATAATTTCATAGTTTAGTTATTGCATTTTTAATAGCAAGCCAAATAATTGTAGGAACATTGTTCGGGAAACGTTCGCAATCGATTCAAGTCCAGCAGCGTTCAAAGCAGTAACATGCATGTACGTATGTATCTTACTTTATTCTTCATTTGTGACAATGAGAATGAAAAACCTACATGGGAAAAATGGTTTGTGGTTCGGTTCTCTGCAAAGTGTATTTGTCACCACCATGAAAAACTCTTTTGGCATCATAGCACCATTGTCTATGCTAAAATGTAAGAAAAAGCTTTTCGTTAGTGCTTCTTGTAAGCTAATATTCTTTTTCTGAAAGATACGTACCCTTTTTCACCTTCTACCGTACTAGCAAAAAACAATGAAAATGGAAGACCTGGCGAATCCTGGATTGCGCTCGACTTAATACATGAACAAATGTATGTGAAATAATTATAATGATTTAGAAAGCTGCCAAACGTTAATTTCGGATGAAAGCACAAGAATGTGACTGTCAAGTGGAAACGATTTACAACTTTAATAAGGTATCTTTCTATCTATCCATCTATCTAGCTAGATATCTTCCAATACTTATTTTGTACTATGCTCTTATTGGTACCAGCAAGATATTGACAAATCATACATACCAAGAAAAGGCTGGAAAAGCAATTGATAGGTCATCTATATTTTCAAAATGTTAAACAGATACAGAAGAACACTTATGTTGTTAACACTCAAAAACTATAATACAGTTCGTTTCAGAAAAGGTGCAGAAAATATCAATGAGAATTTCTAGGTAATTAGCTAACTTGTCAATGAACATCCAGAGGTCTGATTGCCCCACTCCAACCGTCATCTTCTCATCTCTTTGCCCCCCCCATATATATATATATATATATATATATATATATATATATATATATATATATATATATATATATATATACAGAGAGACAGAGAGAGTCAGAGAGAGAGAGAGTTCTTCAACACTACAGGATCAGGTTGTTACTGCGGTAACTCAGTTGGTAAACCGTCAGACTCGTAATCCAAGGGTCACGGGTTCAATACACGGGTCTGCTTCCCCAGTATGTTCTCGGGAAAGACACTTAGCTCACATTTGCTTGACATGATATAGCCACTAATGTGTTAAAAGTGGCGTCAAGTCAACAAAAGTAAAAATACATACACCAGAGAACAGAACAGAGAGTTTAGATAGCACCTTAGGCCTCTGGCCTATAATGCAAAACATATCAAATAATGTTTTATATACAGTCCGCCATAAACAATATTGTAAATTACATCATTCTAGGTGTTGAGATCGATACTGTTCATTAGTTGATCTCAAAGCTTAAAACCAAAAATAAAAATTTTATAAATAAATTGAAGCACTTATAATTAGTCCTATTTTCTGCCTGGACATTAGATTTGTAAATTTATTCACTGAAGGGGTAATATAATATATTTCGTCAAGATATGATGATGATATTTCCGTCTTAAATTGGTATAATAAGCGCATATACATACAAAATGGTACTCATCCTCTACACACTTGATCTTTTCTTTAATATATAGTTTTCAAACTCCTTAATCTTTTCAATTTTAGTTTCTCTTCCTCTTTCAATCATTAGATCATGTTTGAACATCGAACGATGCTAGTGTATTTTTGTTATTCTTTTTTTCTTCTGAAAATGAAAAGCAGTTCTAAAGTTAAGTATTTTTCAATTTCAAATAACGACTTGCACTGACTATAATATACATTTTGTGCAGAATCGAGTATCGAACTTGACCCGATTTGTAATAAAGAATGAAATAGATGTTATCTGAACATAGAGAAAAGGTGTTTTTATCCCACATTTCTTGCGCTATCCATGCAAAGCCAAAACCATGAGAAAATAAAAATTGTTAACTTTGCTGGCCAATGTGTTTTGCCGGCATCATCCAATTTCTTTAACATAATATACCATAGGAAAGGATATCTATATACAAATATAAGTTTAGTCCTGTATTTTACATATTCGAACATATACGTTGTACTCAAAGGGTATCGTCTACATTCACCGAGATTAATATAATTATTCGCTGCACATGGTACGTTAAGATATATTTTGCAATATATTTGTTAAACTGCTTCTAATTCTGGTGAATATTCATACTCCCATATTTCTTAATCGTAACAAAAAATGGCTTAACCATAGCATCATATATTATAAATATTAGCGATTATCTTTTCTAGTTGAATGACGACAACAGTTTCATTTAATACAAACATTTGTGGTTGCCTGTATCGATTAGGACAAATAGTATTGAACCAGGTATAGTGAGTGGAAAATTAAGAAAGTTACGATTAGTTGCTGATTGTGAACACAATATTTGTACTGGAGCTGTACAGTTAGTGGTGTATGGAAATGAGTTTTGGATGACACTATACTCACAGATTCTAACTGATCATTCTCAATTGTATCCGTGTACTCTTCCTCACAGTTTGAGATTTACCAGTGCATTGACCAAGCCTTTGAAGCCACAGAAGGTGGTAATCAAGATAATGAACTGGAAAACATTTGTCTGCAGTACGATACGATTACTTCGGAAACAATTGCATATACAGCTGGTTTTGCAAGCATAGGGGAAGGACAACCATGGATATAACTATATTTTGTCTGTAATACTGTAATACACATTTTCACTAAATTGTTAATGTCATGTACATAAATGGTGTTACTTTCTTTTTTAACTCCATAGAATCATTGACATACGAGCTAATACAACTTAAATGAACTTCGGCAATCATTGTCTCAGAATGAGCTTAAATGATGTCTTGATAAACGTTTTAAAGGGTGGTTTGATACTTTGTAAAGAAAAGAGTGATCCAGTAAGGGTTTTTCAATCCCGCGATATTAAACATAGCGATTACCTTAGATAGTCTCTAACATGGTTTATTCCCACGGTGTCCAAGAGTAGGATAGGAGTTTACAGAAGCCACAAATTATTTACTTGATGAAGAACAAAAACAAACAGAAATTAGTAACGAAAGTGTTAAAACATTTTTTACATAGACTGGCCTTGCAGCTGGATTGATCTGAGAAGTAACCTGCAAAAAGATTTACATGGTTGTGGCCTTAAATTAGCTAAACTTCAACAAGGTATTAACTTATAGATTAACAGGTAAAAAAAATGTCGATGATCACAAAATTTACATTTACTTTGTAGAAGATGCATTAGCAAATATTTAAAACAATCCGTTGAAAACGTTGGTGCTTTAAACAAAGAGAACACTATACACGGTTGAGGTATGTTTTGAGAATTTAGATGGCTCTATTCTCATCGCGTGTGAGATGTAACATGAACAGAGAAGTAGACAAAGTATCACCTCAATAATATATTGTTACGACTCTATGGTCTAAGTAAAATGTAACAGAAAGAAAGTGAAACAAACAAATCAAGTAAAAATCAACACGCAATTTATTTCTAGATAATTAAAATAAAAATCAAAAGGCACTTACAGTAACGTGAATTAAAATCCAAATAATCAAATAATCCTAAGTTTCCTAATCACAAGTACTAAATATAGAATATTCCGAGTGAATTGCTGTATCTTGAATGTTCTGATGTGCCAATAGTCTTTAATGTCCTGATGTGCCAGTCGTCTTTAATGTTTTGATGTGCCAAAATGAAATACTCCAAAATATCTTTAAATAAGTTCACATAAATCCCAAAATCATGCATTAAAAATCCAAAATCCAAACGTCTATGAGCACTTTTATAATCCAATGAAAATTTTAAATAATTCCTCTCTCTGAATTTGGAATGATTTGCTTCACAACTGTATTGACTCTTTCTAGACCGATGTTAAAGTTAAAACTTAAAACTGTCCACTAAACATGGTATATATAAAGATAGGTCACATGACAGAATGTTCTAGAAAATGATATGGTGTATGTGACTTTTAACACATAATTCTAAAGGAAATACTAGTTTTATCTGTAAACAAAATCAATCCAGACCTCAACTTAAGTCAACAACTTGTTTACCAAAACCGTCCTTGAACTCAAATACTAAATAAACAACCAAATTCAAGGACAATAGCAAAACATGTAAACCTGATACATAACATTAAGGTTTGGGCAAATATTAAAGTCAAGAAACATTTATAATTTCCTGAAATATTTATAATATTATATAAACGTCATACATGACAATATTAATACACTAGGAAAATATAATGAAACGCCTACAAACAACGGATTACAGTAATAAAAAAATGCAGGATGTTGTGGTGATAATTTATACAGATGGTCAGAATAAGTAATCAATATTTTCCCGAGTACTAATACTTTGTTTCTGAAAGACGATTGTGCTAACTTAGACGATGAAAAGAAGAAAGCAACCAATCTAAGTTAGCATTCAGCTGCAGACATTGCGGTCTATCGACGTGTATCACAGCGCAAAACTACAAACCTGCGTGGGAATGTTAGGTTTTTAGTGGCCCTTTACTCCAAAGATCAGTAGACAAAGGAAAATGTGTCGGAAAAAAACATATAGTTATGGAAAATGAACTAGCTGAAAAGCTGAAATAAAAAAAATGATTTAGGCTGGAATACCCATCTGAGTAAAAAGCTATGTAATAATCTCCTTAAGGTTGAACATAACCACATAATACAGTGTTCCTATTTCCACTAAATACCTCTTGTTGTAATACATAGACAATGAAACTTTGTGTACAGTAATGTTCTATAACTCATGCTGGTATAATCTTAGCAAATTCATTTCTTGGCAATTTATATTTTAATTAGAGAAAGAATCTTTGCAATATTAATTTTTGTTTATATTTCTTCACTACTCATTTCTTAACACCTTTGCACACCTTTTTCATTTTTGTCAGTTCTAAATGAATATAACTTACTTCTGAGACCAAATATTCTAGAATAGGTGTACAGTACATTTCATCTTTGAATAATCCAGCAACGTTTTTGTTTACTGTCGGCATGTTGTAAATGTTATAATTCTTGTAACAACGTGCCATGAAACTGAATATACTCTTTCATGTCTTTATAAAATGTTACCCGTTTTAACATGATTGCATAACGAATTTGTATCCTTCATTATTCAAGAAATGTTATCACCATATTTGCTTATGTTCTTGTTATAACAAAATTGATATCAACCATATTGATAATTCTTACACTGTAAATCATCCGCAATTACTTTAATTTGACCTTTTTAATATTTATACTTACCAAAACCAAAATGTCACTAATTATTGTTCGCATCGCAAATTATAAGTCTTTCTTATTGCATCAATATTTGGTATTATTTGTAGTTCTTCATCAGGATCATTCACTGCCAGTGCTTTGATAACTAGATGGTAATCATATCCTGATAAATTGTGGATAAGAAGTGGTATGTCATTTTATATATTTGTAATTAAATCACATCCATTATGTGCAAGACCTTTATATTTTTCATTTAAATGATCTAGACATCTTACTTTGTCTTCTGTAATTTCCCTTTCACAAATATGACGCATATGGTAGAATTAAAACTTTTTCTATCTTCTTGTATAAACAGTATACCAGGAGCACTATTTCATCGAGTTTTGTCATAAACTAACTCTGCTATCGTGTGTAAACACTCATAAATCTTTTCAACGGAATTTGTTGTATTGTAGTACGCAGAAAGGTATTCAACGTTGTATTTTTCAAGCAGCTCCTTGACATTTTTGTTATATATAATTTTTTCCCTTCATCGGACCGTATCTTTGCTGGGTTCTGCTCCTTATAGATACTTTTAAATACATCGTAAATATCTTCATTTCTTATCGACTTTGCTTTTCCAGGCCATGTATATTTAGTGAAAATGTGTATTACGGTATTACAGACAAAATGTAGTTATATCCATGGTTGTCCTTCTCCCATGCTTGCAAACCAACTGTATATGCCTGTCATTCAGAATCAATGTAATTGACATAAACCCTTGTATATGGAAATCTTGTTCTTCCTCCCTTGCGTTATATGTACGTAAATTGTTCAGTTAACCAGTGTATCAATTCACTGTATTTTCTCTTCTTTTCGTCTTGCCTAATTAATTCCTACAATTGATTGGCATTTGTGTAAGCAGCTGTACTTTTAGGACTATACTATAAAAAACTAAAACACAGCTCATCTTTCATATATTTTTGAAAAGTTTCATTTATTTTAAGTGAATCCAGTTGTGATTTTGCAGAAGTGGAAGACGTTTCTTCCAATTTTAATAGCAAAGCAACCATCGTCATATCTGAAAATAATGTTTTGCATGCTTGCTAATTCAGATATTGTAAAATTATGGTGTAACATAGTTGTCTTGACAAATAACGCGCTGGAGAATACAAACATCATTTGGAGTATTTCTGACATCCAAGAGGATGTTCTTCCGTTCTTCCGCGTTTAGTAATGAATATAGGAAAATTAGAGCTCACTTTCAATGATAATGATACTGAAATAAGGAGCTCTTTTATTCTCCAGAAGTGGACTAATTACAACCATCAAAACTGTAACGTGTTGTGGCATTACACATTTATATATTTATTTAGCTTCATTTGTTGTAAAACTTGAAGAACTTATTCATTTTCCTAAATCTCTCGACAATCACTGAACCAAAAACGGAGTTGGAAATTTACAGAAAGTAAGGTTAGATTTAAAACTGTTTCAGGTCCTTCTATATATCAATTGTCTGTAACAAATCCAACGTTAGAACTGCAAAATGTAGTATCAATATATAATCATTCATAAGTCATAAAAGTTAAAAGAAAAACGCTGCAAGATATTAAAATGTTACAGTTTCATTTATAAGAGACCACCCTGTTGGTCTTTTATTATCACCTCAAGATGTTGTGGCAAATAAAAACCTAACAATGAATTCGTTTAACTGAATCTAAATGATAGCTTGTTGATCAGTTTATACATTCTTATGTCTTAAGATGACATCCATTTCTGAAAAGACAAAAAGAAAATGAAAGCATTATATTTTATATTAGACACAAACAGTATAAAAAAAATCATCATAAAATCCTGTCCATCAGTTTAATTTGCTGTCTACATAACAGTACACATAAACTGTGATGAAAAAAATAGACGACTTAGGTTTAGGATTCGAAACAGATTTATCAGGCCGTTTTGGTGGTTAAGAAGTGTATTTAAATGTAACAGTTTTCTTTGGTTTGTATTTCAACATTGAACTGTAATTATCCTTAGGTCCACTAGTACTCATTTTGTAACTTGTACTATTTAATTACTTAGTTAATTTGTCTTGTAAGAACCCATGTGCTATCAAGTAGTCAATTGTAAACTAGCTGACTGAAACTGGAACAATCAACGTTATGTTATCTTCAACATCTATGTCAGTTTTTGGCCATATTGTAACTTCAATATCTTTTAAAACATGTTTTTATGTTGCATGGTGAACGTTGTTAATTATTTTGTTTGTCTCAACTGCTATTTATTACAGCGACATTTCACAAGATTCCTGGTATTGGATTTGGACTTCCTTTTGGTACAATAACTCATTTAACTGATCGTTTATGACGTGTTTCATTAGTCATTACAGATTTAGAAATGTAACCAACTGTGATCTCTGTATATATCAACGCCAGACCTGAGACCACAATATTGCCACCTATCCAGTAATATATTTTGTTTGACCTACGCGAACTTGTGTCAGTTATTTGATTGTATGTTTCTACAGTTTTTTTCTCGTCTCTGTTTTAACATCTCTGCTTTAATGTTTGGAATTGTTGTGAACGTTTCCAAGGTTGTCAACCAAGTTCAACTCCTCGTGGATCTTTCTTTTTCATTGTGAAGATAACTTCTCTAGTGTTTTTTCACTCTTCAAGTTTCCCTAATGTTTGCTTTCTCCGCCTTGAATTTATTTTACAATGATATTATAAGGTAAATAACAAAATGATTGTAAAACAATTAATCTACACCATATTACAGATAACCTTTACATTCGCTTAAACGCGTCTTACAATTATGTTGAAATTAACATGAGTAAAATCTGAGTAGTGAAATCTTCATTGAAAATGAAATATTAAAATATAACAAATGGAAACTAGGACATGTTTGAAAAGTGAAAAAGATAAAGACATAACTTTGTTTAATTTTACTTGTAGTTATTGCAAATCCTGTATAAAGGAGTATATGAACAATTGCAGAGAACACAGTAAGGACTACTTTAAAATTTGGAGACAAGAAAGTAAAGAGCACTGGAATGAAAACTGCGAACAAAAAATCGAAAGAGAAATTTTACAACAGTGACAATTTTAGGATAATTAAGACCACAAAAGTAGGAATGGTACTTGCATTGAAATATAGAACATGAAGTCAGGTATAAGAATGGCAATTCTAAGTATTCCATCTATTAACTTCTGCCGTAGATGGCTGAATTTTACAAAAGGCTTAATGTGATAGTGACGCTGATTAAGATAGAGATTATGTTATTCATTGTGTTTTATTTTACTTATCTGATCCGGGACAGCAGACAAAATATTTTTCCCGGAAGAACACACGATGTATGGAGGATGATGATAGTAGATTTCTAAAACAAAATTATAAAATGGTATCCAAAAGAGAGATAAGACAAAAACACAAGAGAAAAGTCGAAGCTTTCAAAACTGCTAACTTTATAACTGAAGAAAGTTCGGATAACATATTTTGTCTCTTTTGTCTCTTCTTTTGTTTCCCTAAAAGACCTAATTGTAGATAGACATCCAAGAAATAAGAATAGTTGCTACAAATATTATTACGGTAAAAATGCCTCGATTACATGGAATCTAGTATGCATTTATTTTAGCATTTTTTGGGGACTTTGTTCCTCTGTTAGTTTTCTTAATTGATGCGTTGGAATGTTTTCAAGATAGAGTTTAGTGCTGCTAGATGTAATCCAAGCTTGAATTATAACAATCCAGTAAAGTATCTAACACCGTTTTATGTCTTGTAATATTCCTTCCTTCGACTCCGTAATTCATTCAAATTATCAACTGATAGAAGTTTACTGATCAAAAACATTACTACTGTGATAACGACGTCTGAAAAGACTGGATTATTTTAGCTGATCTTACATTTGCAGATATTTCATAGGTTTTCTTGCTATGTTTTCGTCCATTTGTTTCAAACTTCTTATCAGCTAAAGTTTTATAAGTGATCTCTTGTAGGTTCCATTTGGTATACTAATTATAAACACTTGCTTATATTCTTCACTTTCTGTGGAAATAAACCTACATTTTTATTTTCTATTTCCATGTAACCTAATTCGTCCTTTAGTTCTTTTTATAATATATTTAAATAGCGCAAAAATATCCAAATGTGGTGGAGACGATTTTGATCAGAGATTTGAAAATTCTGCTTATGAAGATGATTATGTTGCAGAAGAACAAGCAATGATACAAACTGATACAGATATAGATTTGTCTAATGATGGATATGAGATTCCTCTATCTGCAGCTTTATTGGATGAATACGAAATGTTTTAAACACGCTTTTAAGATAGATGATACACAGAATGAAACAAATAAACTCCATTTAAAAATCGAGGAAGAAACATTTTATTATCATGAAGTATGCCGAGAATTAATACAAATTTCTAAAAGGGTAACTCAAATATGATGTTAGTACCTAACTCTATAGCTACCAGAAATGGTGGAAGTAACTTTATTAGGTCATTGGGCTGGACGACAAATGAAACAAATGGACAGCACCAACTGATAAACCTCTAGACAGATCTTTACAAAAACCTTTAGAATATACTGTTCTCCAAAGTCAAGCAAGACAAATTCCTGAGAATATAGAGATTGAGACAATAAATACAAATGAGAAGTTTGGTCAACAAGTAAGGGTGGCAAAGACTATCATACACAATTGCCACGAAATAATTCAAAATCAAAAACTTCCACCTGCAGAGCTCAGATTATTTAGTCTGAAAAACAATAGAGAATTAAAGGATTATGTAAATGCTGTAAAAGTCGTTGAATAAAACAATAGAATCGATGAAATCAGATTGGCGTGGCAAAAAACAAATATCAGTAAAGATACAGAGTTGGAGAGAAAGTTTAGAGACAACATTCAAGACACTGATGCAATATTCAGAGAGAAGTTACCATTAGGTGAAAAGCTAAGAAGATTGTTCGGAGAAAAGGTGTAACAATTGCTGTCATAGAAATAGGAATGACAATATCAACTGTTACCCTCCAAATAGTAAATATGATTAAAGGCTTTGTGGGAGAAGGTCTTAATAGTGAAGGTTCAGGTGGTGTTAAAGGTAGCAGAGAGTCCTTCGTGGGCAAAGTCAAACTAAGCATTTAAAATATTGCCAACAATTTGTTCAAGCTATCCAAACAAGCAGTAGCAACACTCTCTGTTATCATAGGTTGCTTAGGACAGCTGTACAGGTCGGTATGTTTTTTGATGATCATCTCATTTTGCTTATTCTAACATAAGCTGGCTTGTTGTTTATATTTTTTATTCAGATGTGTAAATACAATATAAAAAGGATGAAATATTCATAACCTATATAAAAAAATGATGTAGACCAGCTCCTGCAACTAATAGTATTAATGATTGTTGGTTTACTTAATGATCTTTGTCTTTTAAATCACGTGCAGTTGCGATTACAAGACTTTAACCATATTTGTATTTCTTCTCTACATAATGTTTACCCATGTTCTCATCGTTTATACCGTTGTCTCTCTTTTGACGAATTGTTACACCTGCTGGAATCACATTTTTGCCACATCGGTATCTATGGCAGTGTTCAAACCCAATCTAAAGCATTCGGACCACTTTTTCAAGTTGTTGTTGCAGTCAACGATGCTACTAGTTTCCGACACCATATCACTTGTCAATAAAAATATATCGTCACCATTAAGATCATAGTTTAGTCTAACTTTTGAATCTGAAATATATTGCTGACATCTTATTGTGATGTTTTCATCCGTGCCAATTATTGCTGTATTAAAATAATTTCTCAGACAACGTTTTAACACTTTCTTAAACAGTTAAAACAGACTTTGTAATAGATGTTCTCTTTTGAACTTGATCATCTAAAATACAGATCACATAACACCTGATACTCTGAGTTAATCTTGCAATTCCTTCTTCTTTCAAACCATTACTGTTCTGTAAGAAAGAAATATATCCGGCCTATTTCCTCATCCACAGTAACCATCTTGTTATAGCAAGCATTTGATTGTCTCATTTAGAATTCAATAACATTGTGCTCTGTTATAACAAGCATTTGATTGTCTCATTTTAGAATTCAATAACATTGTGCTCTGCATCTGATAACGAGCCACCACTTTAAATTTTTAAAGTATAGATATCAAAAATGTTTCTTGGATTATATGTGAAATAGTTGTTTTCAGTATAATAGATTTTCATCTCTTTAAATATATGTGCAATGCCTCAGTTAACTGAAGCCTTAAACTGAGTTGCATGACAACGATAAGATGTACTACTTGTTACCTTTTGTTATCATAAATCTTAGGTCCATTATTTTATTGTCACACATTTTCATACATCAGCTAAATCATAACGTAAAACACATTTACTTTCTTGCTTTCAGTTTGCTCGTATGTTTTTCACTTTAGCTTCTTTATCTCTTTCTTTCATGTATTTCCTTTTGTGAGTGTCATTGTTATTACCTATATCTTTGGGGTTTTCTTCCAAATACCTTTGATATACTTTGTTTTGAAATATGAATAAATTGTTCTAAATTTCAACGTCTTTCCATATTTGCATTTAAATGTATTTTAATAGTTTAAAATTGACATACAGCAGTGAAATATCAAACTAAAGATACCTCCTGCTCTTCTAATAATTGCTCATTGTTTGTTTTCCAGTAGTTCACAAATCTGGATTGTTGAATCGATAATACTACTGGGGTGGGTTCAGGGAAAACTTTTTGACTACATTATGTTGATCTTGTCCATTATCAATCAAGTAATTACTTTTCCCCACAATGTACCTAAAGCCACTTTCAGGTTAGATGTTTATTTTATTACCGTTTATATCAAATTAAATAAGATTTGTGTGGTTCTTGTTTGGACCAGAACCTGAATTGGTTAAATGTGAAAACTGTAAAGTGATTCCACTAACGCTGGAATCTTTTAGCTATATAAATGCCAGGAGAAATGCCGCAACCGCCAGTCACACAAAGGACTGTCCAATTAAATTGATTCTACTGGGATCTCACGCCACACTGTCTTGTGTACCTATCTGTTTGACAAAGAACAGGTATTTTACATAAAAGCTTTGACAAAATCTAAGCTTTTAGTTAACTTTAATCTATGAACTTCATAAAAAAAAATTGCAAAAGCACCCTTGCTGTCTCGTCAGTCAACCCTTCCCCACCCCCTCCCGTTTCCCGGGTCTTGGATGCACCAGATCTCACACGGCGATAGGATTCGTTCGCTTTCTTATGAAGAAGAGGAGTGTTATCGCTGATAGATTTCTGACGTCAAATCAGCCGGAATGTCGCTTCAATTACACATTTGAATTCCAATCATATCGGACTATCCCAGGAATTTATGGTGCACCAGAATTTTGCATGACTTTTAATCTAAAGAGATTTTAAAATATGCCCTTCTGATCTGGTTTCAGTCCCCAATCAACACAAGGCTAAGCAACCCAATTACACTGTTTTACTAATGAATAAATTGGTCAGTAGTCATGCTAAGTTTTTGACGGCGGTCATGGCATATTTTATATAGAACAATGTTTCACATCCATGACGAGAGTCGAACCTACACAAGAGAGTTATTAGCCATACAAATTATAAATTTTTAATAGCACAAAGTGAACGATCAATATCGCAGCAACTCAAAACGCTGATTCAAAGGAAATTAATACAGTCAGTCTGAATACATTTCCGATGAAGCCCATTTACCATGTACAGCATATTTAGGTACATATTTCAGTCTTGGGATATGTTTTATGTTTGGAATTGACAACGGTAAGAAGCTAACTGTATTCTATCTAGTAGTACTCTCGAGTAGACATACTTTGAGAGACGTTATTATTTGTCATGACACTCTTTGTATTTTTGTCATCGATATATTAACACTGAAAACTGAACTATTTTAATTAAAAAATCTCCCCCCCCCATCGTTTTGACATGAATGTCGTTTCAATATTCCTTTTATGGCGTTAAAGAGATGACATTTTTATTTGCTGTTGTTGTTCTTTAATATTGCAACCAAACGTTAATGGGCATTGATTCAATTTCTTGTGCACGTTGGACACAGCAATCTATCTCAGGTTTTGCGCTGATGATGTGATCATTATAAACCCAGTACATATTTAACATAATAGAAAAAAGAAGTTTAATTTTATTTTGATTTTGTTTTTTTGCTTTATGGTGTAAAAAAAGTCCAGAGTGTGATCGAATCGTTTACCCTCGCTACTGCGATAGGCACGGGGTTGGATGGGTAAACGTTTATTATTTATTATCATTTGGGGTCGATGCCCAAGACTGCATGCTCCAACTCGAGATTTTTTTATTTTTGCACACATATTTATGCCTAAAATTGGCATTATCAAAAGAATAAGATTTCTACCCATTCTGAAAATAGAGTAACTGTTGTCAAAAGAGGCCGATACAAAGCAGTGCGTTGTCGTGACGAAACGACGTCATTCTTAACAACATGGTTTTCTAATTTTGTGTCAGATGTGCATCGGAGAGAAGGCTCTGGATTATATGATAGATAAGTCGACAGTATTAGCGAGTAAATAATAAATAAATGAATTGATTTCAATCTGAAATGTATTTTGAGCATTACATAATTAAACGAAACACTAAAGGAATATACTGTATATACTATAGAAATTATATACTGTATATATATATATATATATATATATATATATATATATATATATATATATATATATATACAGTAGAAACGAGTACCGTATATAACTCTTGGAATATGATATATTAGTTCATGTTAACTAGCACTTTACAAACTAGTAAGAGGCTCAGCATTATATATATATATATATATATATATATATATATATATATATATATATATATATATGGGGGGAAGAAGAGAAAGATAAAAGAACAAATTAATAAATAATTAAAGAGAGAGAACTGAACAACAAAATTAAATTAAAGACAAAGCACATGTATTATGCAACTCACATTGACACACAGACCGCTTATTTTTTGTTTGCCTGTATTAGAGGGGTTGTTGTGCAGTATAGATTGACATCAATAGCATGCCCACGTAACAAACACAAATAATATCATATCACTAAATGATTGGGGACGAGGCTGGATTGGATGAACAAAGAAAACAGGGTTCGTTGTGTTAAATGCAACTTTTTTGCAGACTGATTGTCATGCAGTTGCTTTAAAATTGTTTTACACATTTTTTATTTTTTGTGTGTCTTTATTACACAAAAATTGTTATATTACTGTTGAGCAGTGTGTCAACCCAAACTTTTATTTCAGTTTGAAATTATCAATATAATAATCAACACCCAGCACTACCACCCACCCCACTCCTCACCCCAGATGAATTAAAACGCAAAGACCGTTTTGCGCATATACTGAAACACTTTTAGATCGAGGTTTGAGAACCGTATTTCGATCTATTAAGTTGGCAATGCGCGATGTAGAAAACAATACACCCTATAGGCACAAACGGCTAGAGCAAGATCATACAGTGGCAATTCCCTTTTCGTACAACCGTACAGGGACGACAAGTTTATGTTTATTATATAACAAAATAGAGCTTTAAGCAATTATACCATAATGGGAATTGTTAGAAAAATTTAACAAGAGGTTTCATGTTGCATATATTCCTTTGCAAGAGATTGCGCTGAACAAAACATTAAACAGTATTTATCTTCCTTAATAGAGCGCATGCGTACATGTTTTTAAAAATATACGACGGGTAAGTCATTTCTATTTTGATTATCTTCCTAATAAGCGTAAGATTTATTTTTATCTCTAACGTATCTCGGCATATATAAGAATTGAGGAAGTCTTAAATGGTTGAATCTGTGAACCAGTCTAGTATACATAGGGATGACAAGATCCAACATAACAACGTCATGTAAGATATGTATGTTGTAAAGCTGAAGAAAAGGCGGGCTGTGCATTATTTATGTCTTTTGATTGGGCAGTTGGCACCAATAACGATATGCAAGCAACATCTACACTTTCAATATTCGTCAAGGAAGCTTTTATAAATTATATATTAGGAACAACATCAATCCACATATGTAATTAGAGGTTATTTGTAATAAACAGTTCAGTCCGCCATACCTGCCACTGTCATGAACGCGCCCAGTGTAGATCCTTCCTGTTAAAGATGATGTCCTTTCAAAATGTCAGAAAAAGATAGTTAAATCAGGTAGGCGCTCTCTTTCCAGGCCAAATAAATCGATTGCTCTGATACCATTATTGACCACTTTTCCTCAATCCATAGGCATGAGATTAAAGTTGTATCGATTTCAGAAATTATACAATTCTCTGCGTGTATCTCGTTTGAGGCTAAAAGGAATCATGGGCGCTGAACTCTGATAGATACAAGTGAAACAAGTACACACATTGATTAAATGTAAAGACTCGGGTCATTTAGGTTGTATCTGCCTCAGAAATTATGTTTGTCTTAGGTAGTTTATGTACACGTTTTAACGGTGTAGACACACGTCTGTTATTTGGTGCATGGTCAGCTTTGCCTGAATAAAAGTTAACGGTGTAGACACACGTCTGTTATTTGGTGCATGGTCAGCTTTGCCTGAATAAAAGTTAACGGTGTAGACACACGTCTGTTTTTTGGTGCATGGTCAGCTCTGCCTGAATAAAAGTTAACGGTGTAGACACACGTCTGTTATTTGGTGCATGGTCAGCTTTGCCTGAATAAAAGTTAACGGTGTAGACACACGTCTGTTATTTGGTGCATGGTCAGCTCTGCCTGAATAAAAGTTAACGGTGTAGACACACGTCTGTTATTTGGTGCATGGTCAGCTTTGCCTGAATAAAAGTTAACGGTGTAGACACACGTCTGTTATTTGGTGCATGGTCAGCTTTGCCTGAATAAAAGTTAACGGTGTAGACACACGTCTGTTATTTGGTGCATGGTCAGCTTTGCCTGAATAAAAGTTAACGGTGTAGACACACGTCTGTTTTTTGGTGCATGGTCAGCTTTGCCTGAATAAAAGTTAACGGTGTAGACACACGTCTGTTATTTGGTGCATGGTCAGCTCTGCCTGAATAAAAGTTAACGGTGTAGACACACGTCTGTTATTTGGTGCATGGTCAGCTTTGCCTGAATAAAAGTTAACGGTGTAGACACACGTCTGTTATTTGGTGCATGGTCAGCTCTGCCTGAATAAAAGTTAACGCTGTAGACTAAGCATAGATTCACAGTGTAGAAACACCCCTGGTTATTAATAGGCAGTGAGAAACAGCAAGAAATGAACAAATGAACGGAGCAGACATACATACGTACATATAAAAATTCATACATACATGCAATGAGGAGTGAAAAAGCAAAAATTACAGATAGAGGTCTTCTATAAAATAAAAAAATTGTAAATCCCGAATTCCTCTTGAGACGCGTGTTCTGGGTCAACATAATTGATGACAGTACGACAAAGGCATTTGGAATTGCTTTATATAATTACGATAAACACAATTCAATGGATTTTCAAGCATACCAGCTAAAACGTGCAAAATTTTATTGAAAACTGCTGTAAGATTGTGCAAATCTTCAGACATCAAATATTTATATGGAGACCCCTGAGCCACACCTCAGGATAATGAATAACCTTTGGACCAATAATATGTATCATATTATGATATTTTATACTTGAATGATGATAACATACAGGGTTGTTAAAATTATGTTTTGTGAATTAAATATTGAAATTTATCTCTCCGAAATTGACAAGGCTTTGCATCAATTAAAACTTGATCGGAGTGGTGGTCAAACGCGAGTCACAAGCAGATAATCGGCTGTTCAGCAATATCGAGGAACCAATCAGACTCGATTTTGTTCATTCGTAATAGTTGTTATGGTCATGTGACAAGGGCGTCTGTAGATTTGTCATGTGAATCACGTGATCAATATCTAGTCATGTGACTGTTATCACGGTTGAACAACACCTCAAATGACAAAATTGACTACTTGGTAGTATTTTGAGCAATTTGGGTTACAATGCCAGTGTCTGATTGATTCCTGGAATTTTTTTATAACAACCGATTACCCGCCGATGGAGTCCGCTAATTCGAAATGGCGACAGGAGGTAGGGTGGTGTTATTCCACGTGGACTGGCAAGTTGTTAAACATCAGATTCGATATGGAAATATACTGTTCAGATAGCTGAGAGGACCCTTCAACTGACCGTAACTCAAGAGCAGTGAGAAATATCGGTGAGTGTCTAAAAACGATCGATATGTGCACTCATATGTTGCGGACTATTCTGTCTGCAATACATTGCAGTATTTTATGAATAAGTGAGATCAACTCCTCAAACCACTCATCGATACTAATACAGGTATGGGGGCTGATTTACCGACTAGTTTCAGAGAGCCTACGTTACGCAGAAAGACCAATATATTCACATTGAGATTGAACATGCTGGCTTGATCTGTTTTGACTTTGGACAATACCATAGTTTTAAAGCAAATTAAATCCATTGTCAAGTATTTTATTTATCATTTTGCCAATCATCAATATACTAGAGCACTTGATTAATTAGTGAGCGAGTTGTATCAAAATGAATACAATAAGGGACCGACCATTCCATTTTCAGGGAAGATGAGGTGAAGTGGGAGGCTGGGCCTTTATTTAGAACAAAAATACCCCCACCCCCAAAGAGCTTGAATAAATCTTGTTCTGATATTTTAGAAAGAAAATAACTTCTATCCATCATATTAGTAAAAAGAAAATTATAATGAGATCAAAAGAAAACAAAAGCCCGGTTGGAAAGAAAGTCACAGCCCCTTCCGGGAAGATAAATGGTCGGTTCCTTAGACGTGATGAAGTAATTATCTCCCTAGCTGCCTGTCTGTCTTTCTGTTCGTCTGTCTGTATGTACATTTATTCGTTTCGTATTGCCTTGTGATCCGCGTACTGTCTACACGGTTAACGTTTATTCAAGTAATGAAAAACATGCACCACCTATACATATGTGTCTTTACTGGTAACACGCCAGCTTGATCTACTTAAGAAAAACATCATTTGTCAGGCGAATACAAAATAGATGACCGAAGTCGTATATAAAGATTATGCACCTTTTCATTTGTATATGTCAGACCTTGGCGCCTATGACTCGTTTTAGCGTCACAAAAGGAAACGAAATCGACGACTCTCAGTTCATATTGAAGTTACCGGTGAACTGGTGGAAACGTCGTGTTTTTACGAGATACGTGCAGGCAACTGCATAATTTCCAAGAGATACAATTTTTGTCGCGTGCATGCCAATAGAAATACAATTTTGGTCGCATGAATGCCAAATGACGGCGCAAATGTAGCTAAAAATGGGATCAGAACAATTTATTTATTTTTGAATGGAAAGAGAGCTACTATCTGATTCAACTATCCTTCCTATACGATCAGTAAAGAACTACAGTATTAACAAAATGTTTCTACACCAAGCTAGTTCACGACAGTGCTAGAATCTAAAAATAGGAGGTAGTTGTGTTTAGCACTACAGCCACGTAGCTCTCTGTTCCACATTCACACATAAGTTAAAGGTGCAAGATAGTCTGTTGTATTTACAACAGGATGAACATTATGCATTGACTGCGCTAATATAACGTTCAAAATTAATGAATCAATGATGTGATAGTATTAGTATTTGAATGTGAAACTTTTTCTTCCAACTTGTTTCTCGAAAACGCGTGGCAGAGACTACGTGTTCGCCCTACCTGTTGGAAGGGTTATTTTTAGGGACCAACCATTTAATTTTCGCGGGGGGGGGGGGGGGGGGGGGGGGGACAGAGATTTTCTTTCCAACCGGAATATTGCTTATAATTTTACCTTAAGATAATACTTTTCTCTATAAATCAGAGAAGGAATATTCTTTAAAGGTATTGGGGGTGGGGGTGGGGGCGGGGATTAAAAAAAGGATCCCCTATACAAATTTAATTGTCGGTCCCTTATATTGTCACGTATTTGTATGGAACAGGAACAAGATACTTGAAATGTTGGGCATCATTAGGTGTGTTTTGTAAGGATACAAATGAATTGCTACCGGAGGTCATACGCATGGACTCAGTTACAATGCATTGTTGTATTTTCGACAAGATTGTAGAAACGATCATCGAAACAGGATCCTCGTTTAATGCATATAATAATAATAATAATAATAATAATAATAATAATAATAATAATAATAATAATATGTAAACACAATAATTTTTACAGCGATTTGAATATTAACCAGTATTTAACTATGATCCCCTATAAAACAGAACAAGACACCACGTGTACTGTCACAAGTTTTTGTTTTTTTAGAGATATGCTATATATCAAGAAATTTTACAGCAAACTATATCCGAAAATTTTTATTAAATGTTAACGTCAAAGGATTTAATTAAAATCGTAAAAGGTTTATTAAAGCTACAAATAATTTATAAAATAAATGCAAATTGAACTGAGTAATGTTATATGTTCTGTTAACGACAACAAACTGCATCGATATAGTTCCAATGGCACACATTCACACCAGACCCGTTTCCGACGAGTCGTTCACGAATAATGCGCATTTTTGTATTTAAAAAAAATAGACAAACTTAATAAATTCATTATAAACCAAACGGAGAAGTGTGTTTGCGTGGACCGTGGTCAATATTGGAAGAAAATCGTATGTGAATGGTACGCATTGTCAGTTGCTTTCTTAAATTGAAAGAATACTGGAAAAAACCTTGTAAATGTAAATTGATTAATAATGTGTAATTTAATGGGCCAATACATCCCAAAGTGCAACCAGCACATTGTGTTGTAAACGTTAAATTGAGCAAATGCAAACAAGGCGACCAAGGCAATGTATACTTGAAACAATGATGTCACAATTAAAATGAAGAAAAGAAAATCTAGATTAAATAATTGAGAAAAAAAAAATCACGAAAGTGCATACACGTCTTCTCCTTTGGTTCCTCAGAAAAGCAAAACGTGGCCCTCCAGTCCAAAAACCTCATTAATATTCAACTAAGAAACCGTTCACATCAAATGGATGTAGCTGTCAATATATTCTGTTGATTTTGCCATGAAGACATTTAAAATATTTGGCACTAAACACTTTTATTTGAATATCGTTTTTGCATCTTTCTAAATAGCATATTGATCACTATTGTTCTTACTGGATTTAAATTAAAAAATACATACACGAAAAAAGAAGCATACATCCTTTCTAACTGGACTTTTTATTTCCAGGTTAACATGCGTGACTGCTGTATAATTGGATACAAGTTAGCTTGTGTCAATGCTTACAAATAACTTCGTTAGTTTAATTACCTGTTTCGTAGAAGAAGGTTGACGTTTAAAATATTCTTATTGACTGCTTAGCAAAACATTACACATGCTGTCAACTTGATACTTCTCTCGAGCGTTTCAAATCTGTAATGTATAACGAAAGCTTTACAAAACAACACAGCTGAAAAGATCAAATTACCTGTACCTGTAGTATGCGTCACGAGTGGAGGAGTCAACTACATAAACAACATATGATACCACAAGGGTATCTCTACTACATTGTATCATATAGACTGATCCCAATAATTCGTGAAACAGATAAATTGCATGATCGATTCTGTAACGCAATTTATATATATATATATATATATATATATATATATATATATATATATATATATATATATATATATATATCTATATATATATAAATAAATTGCATGATTAATCCTGTAACGCTGTTTTTCGCATTAAACCTTTATCACACCGAAAGAATTGAAGTGTTATATGTGGTATCTATTTATCATTCACATTAATTATAACTTCTAAATCCACCCAGATTGTTCATTTTTTCCTAGTGCTTGTGAACCTTGCGAGCTGTTTATTTATGGTATCTAAAATAAGTAACTTTCTATTGAGCTCATCAACTCATTCAATACAATTCTTTAAATACATACGAGTCTTTGTAAATTTAAAACTGTCTGTATGGTTCATGTGTGCAGCTCAATATTTTCTCTTCTAGGACAACATAGTAATACTTACAGTTACAGAAAACGCGCAATTAAAAACACCTGTTTGAGATTTTTTTATTTTATTTTTATTTTGTATATTTCATTTGACATGAGTTATCATTAAAAATGATCCACGACCTCAGAGCAATTGCTACAAATATCTTAATCTCACTGCAAAGTAAAGAAAATTAGGCAGATTTACCAATTTTGCAAACGTTTTAAGCAAATTTAACTATGAAGATTTATACTTGTTGTATGATTAATATAGGGATTCATTTTGGTATACCACGTAATGAACATTTGTGCGAAAAATGTAAAGTCAATGTCCGTTTATCGTATATTTAAGATGAATATCACATGTTGATGATCTGCAAGCATTATGAAGAGTTGAGAGATAAATATCTGCAAAAGTTATGGTTCATTAATCCATCATATGAAAATGTTTATTTGTTATTGAGAAATTACAATCCATTTATAAAATAATAGCCTGGCATTATTTGTATTACATGGATTAAAAATCATTGATGATCAACATAGTAACACTGATTGTACAATTATAATGGAGTATGGCACTCAGTTATTTTTTTTTAATAGGCTGGTGGCCTGTAAAGTACCGAAATACAAATTGATTGATTGATTGATTAATTGATTGATTATAAAGATTTTACGAAAACGTTTTATATGAGTCGCACTAGCATTATTTCCCCCAAATACTTCAAACAGTCAGGTCCATTCGGAGCAAAACATTACTATACAGGGAATCAGTGCAATCTATAAATACATTAATATTTTTAAAAATTCTACATGATGCTGTATTTAGATGAATGCATTCACCTGGATACAGACCCATAATTCAACAACAACAAAAACAATATTGTTCTTAAGTTGGCTCCCAATTTTCTACGAATAGTCATTGACGTCATTTTTAGTATTAACATATATAGTCGTTTCTCATATTTTCGCGGGTTCCATAATCTAGCGGTAAATCATATTTCCGTAATAAATACAATGGTGCGACACATTTCTGTTGTTTATACCAGTAACTGTAGAACAAGGAAGTTATCGAAGAATTTGAACACCAAATATCAAAGAAATGTTTCGTTTTGTGGTAAGTTGGGAAAAAAAAATGAAAGGATTGAAAAAACAATGAAAATGAAATCCACCTGTATACCTCCTTCACCACTACACCCCTACCAAACACAAAAACAGTAAAAAAATTTCCCAGTTAACAGAAAATGGTCGTCTGCTTGTCAATGAATGTTACTGACGTATCAGAATCATATGACAGCTTACCGCATCGCTCGGTCAGGTGGACAAAAGTGCGATAGCAAAATAAGGACCATAACTCTAGAATCATGCACACTTCTTTAAAGCACGAAAACTATGTTACTTTCAGTCTTTGTTGCTTTTATTTTTAAAATAAAAATAGTAATATTCCATTATTATGGCATAGAACATATGTTGACATATCTGATAAAGTGAAAATATTGCATAATTATGATATTTGTCTATTATTTAAGCATCAAACTAACAAGGGTAAAATTTTGTAACAATGATCAGAATCGACTTTAGAAACATGAAACATTCAACATTTGAAGTTATACTGAACTGAATACCCTCCACCCACCACCCACCCTAACAAATAATATATCATGTCAATGACTTGAGTATTGTGAATACTCTTTTTGACATAATGGTAACCTCCCTTTAAAAATGATGGCTGCCGCCTGATGTGTTGATGAGCGGAAAATGAACTCTAATCTTTTACGGCACAATGAATATATTTGTGCCAAATTGGAAAGAGATGTTAAAGAATAAAACAATAACATAATTATAGTCAGGTGGGTCTTTTTTACTAATTTATAAGAGTTCAGTTCGTTAGTACCGCGAGATTACTGAACGCCGGTATAATGTAACTTGATCTCTGAATACGTATATATCACATAAAGTCAATTGAAACACATTCACGGAAGGAAAGGAACAAAATGGTGGATGTGGGGATGGCGTCACAATGTGACGTACCTCGACCAAATTATTATCAGAAAAATATAAAAGGGGAAAGTGTCAGAACGTAAGGTTTGATTATCTTATTATCATTGGATTAACTACAGTCTTGACTTGGTTTGTACAGAAGATGTGGATATACATATCTTGAAAGCAGTAAAAGAAACACCTACTACTACTATCATTACTACTGCTACTACTTGTACTACTACTACTACTACCATCCCTATCACCATCATAATTACTACCACTACTAATAGTAATACTATTGACATCACCACCACCACCACTACTACTACCTACTCTTGCTGAGGACGCCTAAGCTCTAAATATCGTCTTCTACTGCTAAAACTGCTATAACGTACTCTTCTACAACAGCAACAATAATAACACCAAATACTACTACTACCACCACCAACACCATCACAAACACTACTATTATAATAGCTATATCTACCTCTACTACTACTACAACTACTACTTTGCTAAAATATACTGAAGAATATTTGTCCTTTCAATACTTCATCAGAGGCTAATTTATTGATTACTAAGAAACAGCGAAGCTTGAACAATGTAGCTATGCCTGTTCTTTCGAGTTTATTAGAAATAAAAAAATTGAATTACGAATTATCGCTGCTGCTCCTAAATGGATGATCATATCAACATGGGATTTTCACTCGAAGACTTCTTACGATGTCTAGTTGATCCTGAATGAATGAAAATGCTGCTGCTCAGACAGCCAATATATCCACAACAGTGGCCATCTTGTAAACTTTGCTATCACTACCCCACCTGGATGGATGGTCATATCAACATGGGTTTTTTACTGAACGACTTCTTGTTATGTCTAATTGGTCCTAAATTAAAATGGTGCCAATGTGATATCCAATATCGCAGCCACAGCGACCATTCTGAAAATCTTATCGCTATTCCTCCTAGATGGCAAATCATATCAACATTATGTTTTCACCAGAAGACTTCTTATGATGTCATAGTTGGTACAAAATGAATACGCTGCCTAGCTGACCTTGGCAGCCATCTTGAAAATCTTTTTATTGCTACTTCTGCTAAACGGAAAGTCATATCAACATGGGGTTTTAACCAGAAGACCAATTATGATATCTAGTTGGTCATGAATGAAAATGGTGCCGATCTGACCTCAAATATGTCTGCCACAATGAACATATTGAAAATCTTGTCACTAATTTTCCTGAATGTATGGTCATATCAACATAGGGTTTTCAGCCAAAGTAGTATCTACTTTGTTCCAGATGAAAATGATCCCGATCTTACAATATTGCTGGTAGTGGATCTTGTCGTTCAAGAATATCGAGGAACTCTTGTTTATTGCAGTGCACAAGTTGGATGTGCAGTGAATTACATCGTTGTGCGTACTATCGGCATCTTTTAATTTTAATTTCTCTAAGACAGTTTATGATTTATACACAGATGACATTAAGTGCTGTGTTTACTTATATGTAGCACAACAAAGCAAAAGCATATTTTATGTTCGTATTCTTTTTCTTTTAAATTACCTTTTTGTTTACACATTTGTGACTCTCATATCCAAATAAAAACCTGCTTAATCATATTACTTTTTGTAATTCCAGCATCTATATGCATCTAAATGAGTGCAGAACCAATGTTTGCAGCGATTACCCTCAGCGTGATGGCGAGGGCAGCAGCCGGTAAGCAGAACATATTGTTATGAGTGTATAAACTCACTGATTGTATGCTGCTAGTATAATAAATACATATTATTTCGGAGGCGCGTAAGATTTCAAATACACCATATATAGTTAGAGTTATGAATAATTAGAGTAGTAGCATATTGAATGTGTACCTAAATAGATAATTATATTTAATGTAATTGATTTATCTTGTTTGACAGGTGCTCATCAATTAATTATATATTCTTTTTTGTACTCATGCATCGTACTGTATTGTTTGAGATAGCAGTGGACTTTGGAGTCAAAACACCTTGTAAGGGGTGGGGTTATTGTTGTAACAAGGGAAATAACGACAATGTTGATCTGCAGAACATCAGTAGTTAGAACGAAGTCAACTCCATAGCAAGTAAGTAACTTACATCCGTAGAAAGCCATGCCTGTCAAATTAGAGAAATGGGGTTTAATTACAAGTTGTATTAAAATAATCCGACAGCGGAACCAATGAATGTTTAGGTTACCTGGGAGAAGAACGGGGGTGCGTATGCTATGACACCGTAAGTGGAAGCAGACAGCAGGTTAAAATTTGTATTTAAGGTTTCGATCTTGGCTCATATGAAAGAACTATGACTTTAAATTTCACAGATATGTGTTCATTAGCACATGCCTGGACTAATTTAATACCCATTACCTGATTTGTACTTATTACTGCAAAATTACAGGGAAATGTATGAGGCTCAAGTTTGAATTTAATTTTTGTTCCATGTACACAGC
The DNA here is from genome assembly GCA_029931535.1 of Margaritifera margaritifera. NCBI lineage: Eukaryota > Metazoa > Mollusca > Bivalvia > Unionida > Margaritiferidae > Margaritifera > Margaritifera margaritifera. The sequence continues at coordinate 183,208 of JAQPZY010001599.1, forward strand.
TTTCTATAGTTTGTGTGTAAGGTATGTTTGTTGTTTGTAGGACGGAGGTGTGCACTTGTATTTCCCTTCCGCATATTAAATGTCATGTGCATGGCCGTATTCCATACTTGCTTACAGTATGGATTTATTGTTTGCAATTTATGCGAAAATGTTGCAGGTTACAGTTTGTGTTTAAGGTTTTTGTTTATTGCTTGTAGGAAGAAACTATGCATTTCAGTTTCACTTCTGTCTGTTAAATGGCATGTGATTGACTTATTGAATACTTTTTTTTACCCAATTTTACTGATTTGTTTGTGTGAAAAATTATAGGAAATATTTTGAGGGTTATGTTTGCTTGTAAGGTTTGTTATGTGTAGACGGCAGGTTAAAGTTTCGGTTTCGGTTTTGGTTATATACCAGTGCAGGAACTGAGCATTTCAGTTTCACGTCTATGCATTTATTAACATTTTCCGGTCTTCATTCTGCTACTTTTGAATCCAGTTGTTTACTTACCTTCATTACAATTCATAGTGAAAAGTATGAGATTAAAGTTTCTGTTTTATATTTTCTCCATCAGGTCAAAGTTTTGAAAATCCTCTTTCTTGTTACCATACGACCAACGTTGTGATTGCTTTCAGTGGACATAATCCATTTTTGTATGATCCACAATAGATGTGAAAGGTGCCTTTAGTGTTAACCTTATCCGCCTGTCCGTCTGTCTGTTTATATCTCTGTCCTTCTCTCCATCATGTTTTGGTTTGGTTGTGCGTTACTTTTGGGGAATATTTCAGGTACTGTGGCTTTTTAAAACTTGAGTCGATTAAAATCATCCTGATTTAAAGTAAACTCTCTCTATCAGTTTTTGTAAATCACCTGATTTAACTTTTCTGGGCTGTCGCGTGTATGTGCTGTTTCCTGAAATTCTATTACAAAATGCCTAGTTAATTGTGACCCCAAAGACACTGCTGTCAGTTGGGTTTAATGTAGTTAAACCTTTGATATGAAAAGAGTTAAAAAGTAATCGCTTAGCGGCCTAGGGTTTCCTTATAAATTGGAACAACTTGGTCTATACCAAATGTTACTTGTTGGCACTGGTGTACAGTCAAGCTATGCTGATATCTTAAGTTTTATATCGATGAAATTCAAGAACTCGTATTGAGACAGAGAGGTATTGATATACGCTATATCTACCGCTTAATATTGTATTCGTGTAGTTGTTCTCCACATTATACAACAGTTTTCCATCTCTATTTACTTTGTATTCTTCATTAGTTAGTTTTTCTTCTTCTTAATTTTTGTCTCCATTTAGAATACACCATATCCGCCTTTTGCCTCAAGAACCTTTGGTTAGCAGTACATTATTTTTCCCAGCGAAATGCAAGATATCTTTGATATTTTTTCTGCATTACTCTCGTGATCTTCGTTTCATTTAAATCAATGCTTTGTAAATGCTGCTTTCACATAAGATAGAGCTGGAAGCAGTTTGTTGTGTTGGTGTATTTTGTTAACATCTCTTCTCTTGAAATATTTATGAAAGACACCAAACACATTTTGTATGACGCCCAATTTCAATGATATGATAATTTGTAATTCCAAAGTGTTCCGAATCCGTTTTTAACTCTTATATAATTGCGTTCAGTCTTTAACTCATACGTGAGGGTGAGACCATCGACGCTTCATTTTCCATCTTTCTTTCGGTAAACTCTGGGATACTTTTAAATCTGTGATATGGTAACTAGGAATTGCCTGGGGGTTTTTTTTGTTTTGTTTTTGTGTGTTTTTTTTGTACTAGAAGAATGACAATGCGTGACAGCTGATCTAACCTGTACATTCATGTATTGATCGGCACAAAAGTTTTGTAAATTGTTTAGCAAAAGAATGAAAGAAAATTGAGATCATACACATCTACTCTATTCGTTGCATGCAATATAATATTGGGGACGTAACCTCCTTCCACACATTATTCAAGTAATGGTCGCGCTGTTATGAATCATCCTTAGTGCACATATGTCGCGGACGTACTATTGCAATGTCTCTCTTTAAATTGCTTAATGTAGAATCATGTAAATGTCATGTAAATTGCCCGTTCACTTTAACTTTTACTACTTAATACTAAGACAAAAACCCCAACTCATTAACATCAAAACTTTGAACAAATTTATTACAATATCATTCCTTGAGAAACTTGTTTCCCCGTAATGAACTCAGGGGATATACATTTTATGATGCCAAACATCTTTATTGATTTATGAATGTCAGGTTACTCTGTTGCAAATTTTGGCGTCTTTGTTGGCACTGTTGTTAATTTACTGATGTAATTAAAATTGAGTTATATGTTAGATGTCTCATATATATTTGTATAACTTGCTCTGATCTGATGTGACCTGATAATATTTACCCATAAGTCATACACCGAAATATAATTTAATTAGAAAAAGCCGAAATATAATTTAATTAGAAAAAGCCTAGCAGTAGACAAAAACAAAAAAAATAGTAGTCGACTTTGAATTTAATTTCAAAGGAAAAAGACTCAATCATTATTTTCAAAGTTCAGTAAAATGAGAAAAAAAAATTCTTTAACAGCAATAAAAACAAACATTTTGCCAGCAATCCGTTTTTAAAAAAGAAAGTTCCATTATTCTTTTATAAGAAGAACACACGAGGGCAATGAATTTTGCTAAAATGAATTTACAAGGAATTCCTTATAAAAACCCATATGACGAAAAATCCGTAATAGTCTCATTCCATCTGCGAGAACAAGATATGTATAGCCTATTATTTATAAAAAAGACATTAAGAATCTGGAACGTTTTTGCAGAAATAAATTACATTTATACTTACGATACATTGTCATTTAAAAACTTTTGTTTATACCATTTCACTATTTTACCTCTATATGTGAGTTGTGAACATTCAACAATATATACAAATCGAAAGAGTTCAGACCGACATTTGGCTGTTATCAAAGGTAAAGAAATCAGCTGCACTTTATACGTTCGAAATGTTGAACAATCATGCGCATGAAAGAATTATAAGTTTTGGGGGGTAACATGTAGGAACAAATACACAATTTACTTTACTTACATTAAAATGGCATATTTAGTAGTAGGTGAATAAATTATATTCATGTGAAAGATGATTTTCACATGATTTGTGATAAATCATCACATAGCACCGTCATGACGTCACTGGCTTTTACCTTATTTCATAAACTATATTTGTGGCGTCCTGCAGCGTTTTACTATTCTGACACAAACTTGATTTCAATTTTTTTCTTCACTAAATCAGGTAATAAAGCAATCATAGATTTTATTCGGTGAATATGCCTTTTTGTACTGGGGAAACCATACATAATTGTTAATGAAAATCTGGCTTTGAATTCATACGGAATAACAACAATTTACAACGTGGCATATTGGAAGACGCTGCATTTAAAATCACGACTGATTCATATTTTCAAATTTGTCATTCAAAAGAGATTAGCTCATCAAAAAAAAAGTGTATGGCAATTTAAAATCAAATCTATCTATAGATTAACCACAAGTAAAAAAAATAAAAAACATATTTAGTACATTTTCAAGCATCGAATTACTGGCTACGAATATAAATCAGAAGATGGTTTAATACACATACCGAATAAAGTTTATCCACATGATATTTGCTACAACATCCATTACTTGTTTGAATGTCGGCAGTGTGATACATACATACAAAAATTGAAACTCTAACTTTTTTGTAGGTTTAAAGGACCTAATGTGTTAAAGTTGTGTAAGGTGTTCCATTTTTAGGCAATCTTAGCAGATGTATCCAAATTATTATTGAAAAATTGCAAGTCATTTTCAATTACATGAGTACTTGAAATAACTGTAATATGCTATTTTTTTGTATTGAGTAATATTCCAGTCAGCTTTAATTCTTATTATTATCGTCAATATTATACTTTTAAAACTTGTGTACTTTATATATCATTACATATTGGATGTAATACGTAACTGATGTCTCTTATATCCACATAAAATATTGGCTAATCCTGCACATGATATGGCCTCATATATCAATTATATTCTGAGTTTAGACGAAAAGAGCGAATTTAATTATATATACAAATCTATAGCAGTTGCAACAAATGCATGGGAATAGAATCTACTTATGGAAGGATTTAATATTTACAAATTCGTTTTCTCTTTGTCCAATTCAGAACTCTGGTGGACTACAGAAACGTTGTCCACTGCATGCTGTGAAGGTCAAGACAATCTATTGATGTGGAGTTTTTCTAAAGGAGAAAACGATATAATAAGGCAGCTCCATTGGTACTACAATAAAACAACTCTGATTTGTTATAACTCAGAGTCCACGGGATTTCATGTGACACATTTGTATGAGGGCAGAGTTGAGCGGAACGGAACAACGAATATACTTTTAAAAAACTTGTCCTCAGTCGATGCAGGGGAATATACTTTATATCCAAAATTAGCCGAGGAAGAAAAAGAAAATGTACAGACAATTTCTGTAACTGTTTATGGTGTGTATTGTTTTGATACTTTAAACTTGTCATAATATAACGACAAAACACCTAAGAATCCCTTAATTGTGTGATATTGAAACTGAAATATAGGTGTTTATACAAATACACTTCACAATATGTTCCAAGCTCATCTTTTTGCAGAAAATATATAGAGTCAAATTCAGGATTTCATTTTAATATAGGTAAAACTTGCACATGTATCTCAAATGAGGCTACATATGTTATAAAAAAATTATAATTTAAGAGATTTATGTTTTGTAATACCTTTTGTAAAAGCTTAAAAGTGGAAATTGGAAGGAAACTCATTACACTCTAAATTTATAAATTGCAATAGTTCGCTATTTTTTGCAGAATTATTTACGTTTTAGTATATGTTTGAACTTAAGACATAAAGTGGCAATGAAACAAATGGTGGGGTCGGGTGGAGTACATGAAAACAAAAACTGTACCCGCTGCTCCTTATGTATTGTTTTTAACTACACCACAGTGTATCTAAATATTTTTGATCATGTTCTAAATTAAAAGTTAATGTACTTTTAAAAAGAACGTACACGAATATAGGTGGTGGTGTGGTGGTTGGTTTGGTTTTTGGGGGGATTTAACGCCATTTTTCAGCACATAATGGGCCATACATAGCGGCCAGTAAATGTCATGTATGAAGGGCCATACATGTCGGCCAGTATATTTGGTGGAGGATGAGTCCTGGAAGACCCCGGGGAGTACAGCGACCCACAGGAAACAACTGGCAAGCTTTCTCACATACCCACGTTGGTCGAGCAGAAACTCGAACCCACGCGGACAGATGTGAGATGTGCGTGATCTATACAGGCGAGCGCCTTAGTCCACTCTCCCGCGGGGTGTGTGGTGCGCTGAAGGTTTAATTGGAGCAAAATTGAGAACTTGTTATCCCTATTAAGGATAAACATTTGTTCACACGATAGTATACGGAATATAGGCAGATAAATTGATCAAATTTTTGCTAGTAGAGGAGGGACCGTTGTTTTTCCTTAATAGGAAGTAGATAGAGTTTTATAGGGTAACTATAAGACGCTTTCCAGTATAAAGCCCCCTATAAAGCCTGTTTTGTCATGGCTTGGTATGTGTTGTTTTCAATATACTACACAAGTCCTAATAAACCTTATTTCAGTCCTTGCATTAGATATTGCTGTTGGTGTTGTAACATTATATAAAATCAGCACTTCAGATGTTACTAAATATGAATTTTTTGATTGAACTGTTTCCTTGGTCAGTCGTATAAACCTACATCTTTCTGTACAGCTCTTTAAGCGTCTGTCATGTCTTGGCACCTAGAACCAAAGCAATCAATATAACCGTGACTAATCTTGGAACTACAAAAATTTACGGTTCATAGAAAAACACCGATGTCATAAAATAATGATATAATATCAAATGTATTAGATCGTGTTTAGTGCTCCTTTTAAATGAAATACTAGTATATAAAATCAATTGAATACTCTCCATCTATTGGGTACAATATTGTGAGCAAAATATTGAATTTATACATCGAATTTGACAAATTTCATTTGAAGTGACCAAACTGTGAGATTATATTTATCAAATGACAAATTTAATGCTTTTATTTAGTCAAAACACAGTGCAATTTAGTGAAATGACACTGATGCACATTCAGGTGCCTAGGGCATTACACTTTACTTTACAGAACGTCATGATGTTATTTGTTATTTTATGACGATTTATTAAATGCTTTTTATTGACAAATTATTATATGGCTTTATCAACCTTGATAGAAGAAAATTCTTGTGATGAAATGTATTTTTAAAAAATAATTTCGTTGATTCCAAGAACATAAATGATCAATGTTAATAAAAAAGTTGATATTTATGTTGACTATGTGATACTTTAAAGACTATTTTAGCATATTAAATTTGAACATCAGTTCCAAACATCATATCTATGAGTTCAAAACCGTTCTGTACAAAAGGATATCAATCTTAGGCATTTGTATTCATGTTAAAAAGTCAACTATTACTTGGGCCAAAATCCCCTTTTGCTTAAATATGTTTATATTCTCATTTATATGGATTCATTCAGGGTAAAATATCGAAGAGAAGTTCTGATAACAAATACCTACTTCATATAAAAACAGCAATGAGATCACATTTTTTTAAAAGAACTATGCCTATGAGGGTAGAGAGATGTTGCATATGCCAGCAATTATTAGGATTTTATTAATACTTTCGTTCTTTTTAAAAACAAAATCAACCAGATATCATTTAAGGCACTTTTCCTGTGGACGATTTTTGTTAATTGTCTTAGATCACTTAAAATGATAACGTTCTATTTTTAATCTATTTTCAATTTCGTAAATAGTTTAACAGTTTATTGTCTTTTTTTTTACAGAAACACCAACACACGAATGTAAACCAGCTATTAAACACCATTCTAGAAATGTCCTATCTTGTTCAGCGAATCCTTGTGGAAGACCGCGTTTTTTGCCCGAATGGAGAATTTTAGGAATACGAGACTCTGTGGTATAGCTTTTAAAATTTTGTACCAGAATACCACCAAGCAGACCATGTTTGATAATTACTGCGTATACCATTTGAACACAATGCGGTTTTACACAATAAAAAAAGGAAACAAATATTTTGAGAAAATAAAAATTAATAGCCAATATAAAAGCCTAATTCCAATTTGTGAGATATCAAGACTTTATGCAGTATCTACTTTTACACTGCGCATACATTTTTATGTTTGCATTCTTAGTGTTATTACATATTTAGATTGCTTGTATCCACAGTACTACAGTAAATACATCTCTCAACATTTTAAGCACACTTTTTCTTAAAACTTTCAAGAGTGAAACTAATAATTTTTAAGTGAGTTATCAATTGCAATGCACATAATTATAGTATGGATGATGACTTGCTTTCATTATTGTTCTTGAAGCAGAAACCTGCCTTGGTATTGTCAAAGAACTATTCTTTCTATATAGCGTCTCTCTTTGTATCTTTTTATTCCATTATATATATATATATATATATATATATATATATATATATATATATATATATATATATATATATATATATAATCAGAATCATACATTCTTTATAGTTTTAGTGTATCATAGTGAATGCTTCTTTGCAGGGCAATGAAAGTTACTTGAAAGTCAATTCTTCATGGAATGCTGAACTCTTGTTGTGCTGCCCACAAGGACCAAGTATAAACTGTCATAATGGGGATAAGAATGATCTTTGCACAGCAGCTTCCATTTCCTCTACAGACAAAGATGTGTCTTTTAATGAAGATCTTCCTGACTTAACGGGTTTTGAAATCTACATATTTATTTGAACTGGTTTTGCGGTGATAACATATTTATTTGTAATCTGATGGACATGAAATTTGTAGGTGATAAAGTCTGATGAGGACGACCGCCAGGAACTTATCAAACAGATCTCAATTTAATTGAATATAAACAAATGTTGCCTATCAGATGCAAGATTCACACAATTTGACAATTTTGCAGAAACAATATATGTAAACCTTGCAAAACGCATATGCCTAATGCAATTTTTAAATACAATGTATCCTTTTTATTGAATTATGTAACTTGTGATTCTATTGAACGTAAGAACATTACAATAATAAAGATACTGCTAGTTACGGTTTTACCTGCTTGTATAATAGCATCATGTGTTGTTTTGTATTTATTGAGGATTGCTAAACTATGGTTACCTTTTTTTAGGAATACACATATATTAAATAAATCAAATGAAGCACATGCAGCTTTTTTAAATTGCAAATTGTCAAAGAGTTATTTAATTACTACTGCAAAACAGAATACAGTACTATATCAAAGATAATGACTAAGTTCTATGCTAACAACAACAGCAGTTTAAAGTAAATGACATCACTCCATAGTCCAAACAAATGAAAAATTATCCAATAATTTAGACATGCAAAATGGTGTAAGGGTACAGCATGGGAAATCCGCATTACTTTATTTGAAACTACCCTAAATAAATATTGGGCGTGGTTTACGGACGTTCTATTCTGCCATATAGTCAAAACTTCCGAATTTGGTTATAGATAAACTTTGTCATTAACATTTTTTCTGTCTGATTACCTGTAAAACGTTACTGCCAAAAACTGACATAAATAATTTTTTTTACATAGTTTAGTCAACCACGAAAAAAAAAAAAAAAAAGCACAAAGCAGCACAACTAGACCTCAAATAAGAACAATGTCAAAATTGAGTTAGAATCATTATATTAGTAATTCAAAAGTTAATATAAGTATTAGATTGCAGGAGTAAATATTCATTCAGGGTGGGATTTATCTCTTTCTACAGGCATCAACAGTAAAAATCATATTGACGTAAGATATTAGATCACTACTGTCAAGAAAACCATATTTCACGATCAGTTGAATCTCACAGTTCTATAATACAAAACATATCAACACCAACTATTACTGTAACAAGACGTTTTTTTTTTTCTTATTAATGAAACAAATGTATATATGTATAGTCACCGAAGCCACTGTCCTAGGAAAATGCTCATAGAAAAGCAGTAAATCCTTAAGAAAATCTTCCTTACAAAAAATTAAGCACTAAAGAGTCTCTTTCATTTCTCACAACTTCTCAATGTAATTAATGATGCACACTTTACTGCATTTTTCATAGATATGCCAATGTTAATAATTGAAATGATCAAAGTATTAGGGAATTCTCCATATATTTACAGATGATACGATTGTTCTTGTAATTTATAAGACGTATTTGTTTATTTAGCTCCAGCTCAGAAGGATACAGAAAAGAAGGATCATGTGATCCTTGTGACGATGATAATCATTCCGGTTTTGTGTGTAATGAGTATTTTTCTCGTCCTCATCGCCTTTATATGGTACATGTGGAGAAAACAAAAGTTAGGTATGTTCATTTTTTTAATATATATTTTTTTTTGCTTTTTTAACATAAGGGCTAATTATTTAGCATAGTCATACTTCATTTGTTATATTCACGAAACTCTAACATGCGTTTTAGAATTTCAATCATTTCATCACTGAACTAAAAAGAACTAAAGACAATTAAAAAAACAGCTACAATCCATTGATCTCTTCTTTTACCCAGTATTTTGATGACTAAGGCACTTTGGTACAACATAGGTAAAGATAGTCTATGAAAATGCATTTTGATATTGGCACAAAGACATGTTACTAAGAAAAGCGTAATAATTTCTCTTTCGTTCGTACGAAACACATTGGTTTATGAAGTATCACCCATTCTTATTAAATTGTAGGTCTCTCTTAAAAAGTCAATGTTCGTTGATTCAGGGGAAGCAACAACTAATATGCAACATTAGGAACATATTTGTTCTTATATTGAATTTCATCTCAATGATTCATAGAAATGAGGTTCTTATTCACGAACACCTTATGTTATAATTACGTAAATTTAATATTGAAAGTTATTGTCTCTTTATGAATTGTAAATATTGTACAGATTAGGCAGGTAATAAAATCTTATGTTTGTATGAGACATGTAGTACCAAATGTGCAGCAGATACTTTCCTATGTTCCTTGTCATAAACACAGATGATTTTAAGTACAAGAAATAATTCAGATATTGACAAGAGATTATATAAAAAATTTCATCAAATGCATTTACAGTATAATTGCATACATGAAATAAACAGCAAGTTGATGACATCATTTTCATTTACTTGAAAGCTGCTGGCAAGGCTTGTATCTCACCACACGGTAAGATCATTGCTGAAAGAAATCTAGAAACATAGCTGTATTATTATTTTAACATATTTTAGTATTGAAACAGCTATTAAATTACATGTTGGAATAATGTATTATTTATATTTATTTCAAACGAAACATTTTTATTTCACGTCAGTGCCTGATAAGAAACAGATCTTAAATAATTTAAAATGCTTTCATATTGCTGTTTCCATAGTTACAATGATGCATCGAAAGGCAAAAATGGATGAAGAACGCCCCATGGAACTTCAGACTCTTCAAAGTGTATCTGAGCCGACAGGTTTGCTTTATGACTGAACCCTTTCATGTAACGTTTCTGACTAGATTTTGGGGCGATTGTGTTGTTAACTAAAAAACTCAGGAGAAAATGCATATAATTTCGTAGGATATTTATAGTGTATGCACAAGATATCTAAGTTTTGATGAGGATTAAAAATGTACCTCCAAAAGGCTGCAAGGGGCTTTCATTAAATACAGTACTCCTGGTAATATTTCTATGCTCCTTGTCCTTGATTGTACCTTCAATTGATACTCCTGTCTTTTCATAAGTAGCTACAAACTGGAACGCAAATTATTTGAAAAGATTACATTAAGTGTCTTCCTGATCTTTTATGCACACACACACATATATATATATATATATATATATATATATATATATATATATATATATATATATATATATATATATATATGAAATCATAATTTTGTTAATATCTTAATATCTTTAATAATTCAAGGGAGTTGTAAAGTTATAAAGATCATCTTAATATATTTTTCATTCAGATTGAGAAATTATCATCTCTGTTCATACTCAACGACAAAGTTTCTTTTTAAAACGGAATTGATGTTTTTTTCATCCAATTTTACATTTAATACATTCATCTTGGATGATGATGTAAATATTTGGTAATGTACTTTCTTGTTTAATGAGTTTTATGCAATTATACGTATAAAACACATACACTATTTTTGTTTTGAATTTAGATATGCATTAATGTCGAAAAGATTAAATTTAAAAACGAAGTGAATTAAAAACCCTTGAAAAGAAAAATAAGCTCTCACATTAGGAATGTTTATATTGTAACACAAATTGTTAAACCATTCTTAATTGCAATTGCATCATTTAGAATTATCTGCAATACCTCACAATCAAAATCTATAGTTTTAAAAATCTCCTTTTTACAACAAGATAATTATAAAAATGGCTTGAAAATATTTGTATTGTAATGTAATGCTTTTTACATGATACTATGTTCTTTTGTTGCCAAATATATGTAAATTTAAATGGGATTGTATGTAGGCATGACCAATTTGTGCCTAACATGTTTATTTCAAGGCCTTGAAGGTGTTTGGTGCTTACAGCAAATATTATATAATCAGTCACTAGATAATATTCTTCAAATTTGTATTTATAAGTGATGCAATTTAGAAGAACATTAATATATAGTTTTTAATGAAGTTTATTTTCTGGATAAGTTTCTATATCACTGAAAATTGCTAGTCACCTCGAGATTCATGTCTGACAGATGAAGAAATTATGCCAATGTGTTAACTTATTTCAACATGAAAAATGTCAACAGTTAGACTTATGAAAGTGAAATTCACATACAAGTGTGTCTTTTTTCAAAACTTCTCCTTTATTGATACATCTTCAATAAACGCCTGATGCATTGTCTACTTTCAGTTTAATAGTTGTGCGAAACAACCTCAAAGTCTATTGTAGGGTGATCATACTTATGCAGGGAAGGGGGTAGGGAGGGATTTTATGCTTACCAACCAAGTAGCCTTCTGTACTTAATTCCATACAAACATCTGTTTTTAGTTTTGGACCCTACAAAACTTTGCGGTTGTGATAAGGTACTTTTTTTCCCGAAATGCCACAATTTGCATTCATATGTGATTGTTTTGCATCAAACCATGTTAATTTTCAGATCAAGAATTGCGCGAGATAAACCGGAACCAGAGGCTTCAAATAGTGAACAACGTTAATTTGGATTCAGATGTTTTCAAGGGCATGTTCGATTCTCATAGCCGTTTAACAGCAGATTTGCATGCTTTAAGAAAAGGTATATACTTTGGTTGTTATTTTTTATGAACAATCTAAATCTGTTTTTCTGATTATTGAAAAAAAGTTTTGGGGGATCATCCAATTTCTTGTACTTGTGTGTAATGTTATGGGCAATCTATCATATAAAACAAATATTTACAAAGTCCACTTTCAAACAAATATTTTATAATTAGGTGCTTTATCTTCAAGAAAAGAGGCAAACAATTAAATTAGGGACATGTAAGGCCAGTATTAGTGCACCTCCTAAACGGTCTGATGGACAAAGCATTGCCCTCTCTTTGATCAAATGATCTAAAGACTTATACTTGAAGTTACCAACGTAGCATGCTGTTTACTCCACTGTTAGAAAAATGTGCTTCAGGTAGAATTATTTTTAGTTGCATATAATCTATTTGAATCTCACTGAACATACTAAAGCAACTAAATTGTTCTGTCCTTGAGATTTAAATCTCAATGCTGTATCCTACAGATGAACTGAACATATGATTAAACATCACGATATATCATGGGTTACTTTGTTGAACAGGTCTTATGTTAACGTGGGTTAAGCGTTCGAAAATGTATTATCTATGACAACCTGTCTATTTTAGTACAAGACAAACAAGTTGTCGAATACAGTATGTATACATCTACATTATCTGTGATTACATTTTTTAAAGATTGGACGTGAATATTGAAGGTCTGTGTCAATGATTGTACAAGTCTCGCTGTACTTTTTGAGTCGTATTTCACATACATTTCATCCTGATAGCTAAGGCTGTATTTAACAAATAGCTAACCTTTATCTATGCATCATTAGTAAATATCTCTCTATCTTAAAACACGGCTGCCTTGTAGTATTTCAATTCAGAATTCATCAATCCATCGATTTTTAGCTCTACTAGTAATATACCAGTAGTGATTATGGGGTGGCCTGTTGTCCCTCGTCCGTTTGTCCCTTAGTTAGCACGGTTTTTTGTCGTTACTCCTCCTAAACTATTCCAAGGATTGCCATGAAACTTTACACACATTAATCACATGGCCTAGTTGGTCCTGAATGAAAATAGTGAAGCTTGGACATTCAATATGACCACCACAACGGACATCTTAAAAAGCTTATTGTTGCTACTCCTAAATGGAAAGTCATACTGACATCGAGTTTTCACTGTAAGACTTCTAATTATGTCTAGTTAGTTCCAAAATGAAAATGGTGCCACTCAGACGTCTAATATGGTCGCCAAAGTGGCAATCTTCACGATCTTGTTGTCGCTATTCCTCCCGAATAAATGGTCATATCAACATGAGCTTTCACTAAAAGACATTTAATTGTGTCTAGTTGATCCTAAATGAAAAACAAATTGCTGGCCTGACAGTCAGTATGGCCATGATGGCAGCCATTTTCAAAATCTTGTTATCACTACTCCTCATGCATACAAAGTTATATCAACATGGGGATTTCACCAAAAGACTTCTTATGATGTCTAGTCAATGAAAATGTTGCCAATCTAATGACCAATATGGGCCCCATGGCAGCCATCATAAAAAATCTTGTTATCACTACTCCTCATACCCATTAACTGATCCCTCCAACAAAAACAAAGTTAAAAAGACCGTTTGGTTTTCTCTTCCTCTTTTGCTGACTGTCTCTCTCTCCATAGAGAGGGAGAGAAAGATAGATCATTCTTATAAACCAGGCAAATGACCATTTCATTTTTCTTTTGATCTCTGTCTGTCTGTCTCTCATTATATATATATATAATTAAATGTTCTTTATTTGATAGAGACTATATATATATATATATATATATATATATATATATATATATATATATATATTAATATTGTATATAAGATATTTTATAAAGTATGCAAGAAAATTGACTTATCATGGATTCCTGGCTTTTACTTTATTTTGGACTAGTAGAACATCAGTCCCTTGGAGGGACTCTTGCTTGATGGATGTGCTGGACTTTGTTTAGACATCAGACCAGAGCCAACTAATTATAAGCATGTAGGGATTACGTGCTGCAGCTATTTGCGATGAAAATTTAAAGACAACTAGTGTCTATTGTTTTCCAATTCAACTAAATAACAAATGTCTCAACATATCAATCCTAAAAAACAAAATTAAATTAAATTCAAGTTTTAATGACAAAAGGATGGTCTACGAAAACTGCGTAAACAATGCACCAGTAAACAAAAGGATACATGGGTAGAATTGTTTGAAATTTGACTTATTCATAGTTTAAATGAAGGCCATCATGATTAATGTCGTTAAAGCTGGCAGTCCCAAATGAGATCTAAACAGTTTGCATGAATCATTACAGTCCTAAAGTTTGTATTATTGAAAAATTAATATGTATAGAAACTCAGTATTCCACATAAGTTTATAAGTCTATTATATTGAAACACTTTCTTAATATAAGATTAAACAAAATATTGAAATGCTTTCACGGTATTTTTTTATTCCTGTTTTCAAAATACTTTTATATTTAGCTTTCCTTTATGTTATCAAACAAAATTATACTCTATAATTTTGAAAATGCACTAATTAAAAATTAAATGGCAACATTTATGTGAAACGACAAACATATTATAAAAAAGTCTGAAAGGTTCAGAATTTATTTTTGAAAACTTATCGAGACAATATCCACGCTCCATTAATTCATTTTTAAACATTCGTCGAATGACAAAAAATCACAAAATTTACATTCTTCTTTGTCGTGATACAGTACTTAATTTTGATTCTTTCACATAGAAAATACAAAGCTCCAAAGCCAGTTGTACCACCTAGAACATTCATTACAGTTTCAAAACAGACAGAAAGTCAATGATGCATTGTGTGAGATGACAGTTATGGTTCATAGAGATACCAATGACAGTAAGTAACAAACCTCTCTTCCCGCATGCACATCAATGCACGTGTATGCATGTGTGGTTGACTAAGTGTATTTTACATAAAGTCTCAAAGTGCTTAAAACTTGAAAGAATATATATTTGTATATTTATATAAATATATATATATGCCAGGCTCTGAATGTGATTTATTTTCTAAATATTTCTTGTTTTCTATTCTTATATACTTTGTTATTCTTCTACCCAGATCGAACAGTCTTTTAATTCATCTATTACAATAATTTTGCTCTTGTATTTGGACCACAGTTTTAACTTGGGGCTATTTTTTATTCATGTGTTTCATTGGTATTTATGTAACGAATATCTAACTAATTATAGAGATAATATTACTAGATTAAGTAAGCTGACAATTTTATAAGTGTCAACCAACTAAAGGCATATACATTGTACAGTAAAAGATCTAGATAGTCATTAAAGTCATTGGGAAAGTTCTTAAATGTACGAGTTTTAGTGGTAATTCATAACAGAGAAAGAAAATGCAAATCGTTAGCAAAGAAAACTATTAAAAAATAACATTTCCATACATTTAAATTCTTAAATTAACAGGGACAAATTAAACAATATAGATCAAGTTAGAAGTGAAAGCCAATTTAATTTTTTTTTTTTTAAAAAAAATATAAATCTAAGACTTAGAAGGAACAACAAAACGTTCCGTGTTACATTTGAAGGCTCTTGAATGTAGTCTAGTACTGAAACGTTTAACAGTAATTATTCAGATAGTGCATAGCAGAGGTTGCGTTTGTCATAACAAAGGTAGTCCCACAGGCTATGAACTTTCCTATATACATCAAATTTGTATTTGGGCCAATTCTAACAGAAGAGATTTGAAGAAAAATTTTTTATCGGTCTTAGATTAACACTAGTATAGTTTTAGTTTCGAAAGAAATGTATACGCAGTTTGTATTTATATTTAGATTGGAACTGTAGAAGAATATCAGTAATTTCTCTTGAAAAGTTTCTTTCTGTAGTGGATTACGACATATTTTCCCTTTTTGCCTTTTTCTGTTTTATTAATTGATTAAAATAAATTGCCAAAGATTTTGATAAAAATACACAGCAAGCATATTTAATATTTAGTGTCTAATCTTATCGTGCAGATGATACGGACACATCAGCTGCGACGACTGATTATGAAGACAATATTTCAGGTTTGTATACTTGATACACGTAGTATCTTTTACTTCTTGATTTTGCATGTCTACGTCTATTATCTGTATTTATCATTGTTTATTTCTTTTTAAATTAGAAACATTAGTTTAAGTTTCTATACAAGTAAACTCCTATGACTCAAACAGGGAAAAAAGGTTTTCTGGTAGAAACAAAAATGAGAAACAAACAAATAGCTTTCCAGATTTGAAAGAATTAAAAATACTTTTGTATTAGACAAAGTTGCTTATTATTTCTATATTTTCTGACCTAATTCTTAAACGTAGTACATGCATTTCTAAAATAACTTCATATCAATCTTGAATGATCACGTATTAAAAGTTTTGTGCATTCGTGTCTATCCAAGGGAATAAAATGAAATGAGGTAACATACATCATTGAAAAGATTTTATCAACTATACAATTTTGATCTTGATTCATTGGCATGAAATAATTCCGCCCAGAGGAGTAACATTCAATTTCAAATGAGCAGATGAATCTTCTCTATTTGTCTTGTCAATATGCCCTTTTTTCGTGATGTCTTTTTGCTTTTTGATTCATAAAGTAATAAGTAAGGGTCACATAGCAAACTCAAACATCGAATTTGAATTATCATCATCGAAATATGCTTATAGTAGTGTATACATGCAGCACCTTGCACAATATAATTTTTGGCATTAATGTACTCTTGTAGAGGGTATACAACACTAAAATAACAACAACAAAAATTTAAAAAAATAAAAAAAATTGCAAACGCACTAGTGCATTATAATGTTTTTTTTGTATCAACCAACTCGTGTGGGTTGTTCATTCAGAACACCTCTCCATCATAGGCGACAACACAAAAATAAAAATCGAACAATCACTAATGCACAAGGGAAGCGATCACAAAGTAATAATTTAACATTTGGACTGATCATAAATAATAGTACAAAGTTACATTTGCATTAAATTCAACATTTTTCAGACAGATGATAGAAATATTTTACGAGTTTATTGTGAAATCAATAATTTCAGTATCAAGAGATAGTGCTATTTTTTGCAAGTTTGGACAGGATAAATATGTGGTCAAATCTAATTGTATTAGAAAATATAATAGTAGAGAATAAAAGTATTAATGTTTGATTTCAAACAGCCAAAAAAAAAATGTAACAAAAATAGAAGTACATTCTAATCTTTCCGAAAAGATGCAGCTTTACTGATTAAATTTAATGATGATACTATGAAGATCAGTAGCACCAGCCCTGGTAGCAAGATGAATATAACAGTGCAGTATGAGGAATTAATAAATTACATATCTGATGTGGGTAAATATACAGATTTGCATTCGGCTAAATTTACAGTAGAATTTGAAGATCTCATAAAGTGTATATGTCAAGCTCAGACATGCCTACCGTCTCGCATTTTGTGTATTCGTCCTGCAAAATGCCTAAATTTGCCTTAGCATCCCACAAATACGCATTTAACATTGAAAATCGGCAAAAGTGGGGATACAAAATCCGCATGTCATAAAATATGGTATGACCCACCGGTGAACAGGAATTTATCAACCCTGCGCATGCGTGCTGGTTTAAATAGCCATTGCAATCACGTGTGTGTTCCGAGGCAGTTCTAATCTACCAGTCTACATTCACAGATTCTTCTTTTAAACTCTCTGTGTTTTCAAGCTTTTGTTTTTGCTTCTGGACAAAAAATCGCAAAAGCATGGCTTTTAAAAGACAATTGGATATTGATGAAAGTGATTCAAAATCTAGATCGAAAAAACAAGCACAATGTTTTCGTAAAGAATACACTGACGAGTATGAATTTATAATGCCAGGCAAAAAGGTAGACACAGCTGGGACCCTTTTTATGAATTTTTCAAAGAGCAAGAGAAGTCTGCCTCATCCAGATCTGTAAGCTGAGACACACCTTGTCTTCTCCAACAAATCGCCTTATATGTCTTTTCTTGGTAGATGCTCTAAAACCATTTCATGAGGTGAATACAGAGCTACAGTGTGATGCGCCATTAATACATGTGCTAAAAACATCTTGAACAGCTTTTTAAAACCATTCATTTGAAGTTTGTGAAGCCTTCAGCTATGTTTTATCAGCCTGCAACAGAAGTACAGTTTGAAGTTAAGCACCATCAGAAATAGGATAAAGATCTTTTGATTGGACAGCCTGCAATTTACTTTATTGCTAGAAAAGATGAGGTTTACCTGAGAGAACAGAGGCTGCAAGACTTTTATGATGGGGCAAGACAGTTTTTTGAAACATCAGCAAAATACATTAGAGACATGTTGCCCCTTAAAAATGATGTATTAAAGCATGCTGAAATTTTGGATTCAGCATTGCAACTAGAAGCCAAAATGGCATCTGTGGATTATTTCTTGAAAAGATTTTCACTATTATTACATCAGAAAGTGACTGCAGCAGATGTGAAATTGGAACTGGCACAATATCAGTCTATAGATATTGTCATGTCTGAGAAATAGAATACAATAGATGAATCAGGGGATGCTATCAGCCAGTTAAGGAAGATGGAACAGCTATCTTCAAAATATTGCCAAAAATATTTTTTTTCATTAATGACAATACCTCATTCATCTGGACACTATGAGCGAGTTTTCTCCCTAGTTAGAAAATAATCAGAGTTCAGGAGTAATTTGACTGCAGAGACTGTAGAGGCACTTTTAATTTCAAAATATAGACCAGGGACAGCTACAGACAGGATCTACACTGAAAAGGAGCTCCAAGACCTGAAACGTGCTTACTGCAGGTCCCTTTGCATGAATTGAGTGGACTTGAATTTTTTTAATATATTTATATATTGTAAAAAGGTGGGTTTTATATATAAATATATATTGTAAACATGCATTACTGGTATTAAGTAATTTTTTTGAGAATGTATTTTTTTTTTATTCGCGCTAACATACTTATGTCCCTCATTTTCAAGTTCTGGCCATCATTTTCAAGTTCTGTCCCTAATTTTTGGTGGTGGTGTCCCTCAAACAAAATTTCTGAGGTAGGCATGCCTGCAATCTACAGCGATTCAATGGAAACAGAGATTATAAAAAGTTAGATTTAAGGCAGCACATGGTGACTCAAGATTTAAAGTAGCTGTTGTAGTCTGAAATCATTCTGTATTAAAGATTAAAGAAACATTGCAAATTCCTCAAAAATGAAAGTGCCTGTTTTAAACTGTGGTTCTCTTGGCTTGCTGATAATACCTGAAGACAATTTATCAGATGTAAAGTATTATTTATGTGTTTTTTAATGCCAATGTATATGACAGACATCAGGGACTTTGTAGAGCCTACAAAGGGCAGTATTTAAGACATTTTTACTACGATTCTGAAAAGTCCTGTTGATTTTACAAATATCAATCTTTTGTGGTGGCAAATTAAATAAAACTGAACCAAAATAAAATAAATACATTAAATAAAAGATGGTTGACTGAACAATCTATATACACATTACACAAGCAAGTAATAATAAAGATTTCAGTACTAAAGAGTTGACGTCAGTTACGTGGATGGCCAGTGGTAGGCAGACATTTTTGAAATGCAAGAATGTAAAAAATACAACAATTGATATAAATACATTCTACCAGTGATATATTTTTCTTGGGTAGAAAACAATGAAACAAATAAGGTAGATGACATACACCATGTGTTTAGATGAAAATTCATAGAGAGAATGCCTGAACAGTTACGGTTTGAGAACGCTGGAAAAGGAAAACATTGAATAGTTTTCAGATAAAAACATCTGTAGTGGAAACGTTTCCCAGAAACTTAAGGACTAGAATGTTGATCTACTTTACTCAAAATAAAACCAGATAATGCTCTGGCATTTTACCAAAGCTAATTGATGGCTACAATAACACTCCCCATAGATCAATATATGTGACTCCAGTTGAAGAAAGCTATGAGGAAAATGTATCCAGTATGGATCAGTCTATTCGGTAATGTGACAACTGATACACTGCAATGCATAAATTTAACATTGGTGAAACTGAGCAAATTTTTGAAAGGAAACTATTTTTGAAAAAGGGCTACATTCCTAACTGTAGCGAGGAATATTTCGAATCAATCAAGTAATTTTAGATGACGTATATACGGTTGCTGACACAAAATAAACATAAATCTCCTAAATGCACACATTATTCTTTTAAATAAAATATCACAAACACACAGTAAATATTTGGCAATGTCAACCTTGATTACTATAACATTCCTTTACCTACTCCATACTAGCATGACCAGTAATGTGGTTTTCCAGAAATCTTCCTCAGTATTCAGGCTGTAGCTCATGAACATGTTTGCAAAAAATCTGCCAAAGCTACCTTGTAACATTGGTCTTATCTCATTTAACTCGTTCAAGCAGTTTCCAGGTTTTTTTTTTTCTTCTCACAAATTTGATTCCTTTTCTTCATGTTCTGATATTCAAGGGATAAAAAATAATCACACGCCTGTGTGATATATGCACTATTATAAAAACAGGACATATGATCTTCAAACTTATTAGGTATACAACTATTTGAATTTTCTATTACTGTCCATGTTCGTGATCAAGAATTATTGCTTGCCTTTGTTTTTTTTAAGCAAGTTCGTCTTTATCAACTATAATAAAGTGACACAGCTGCTGCTTAATCGATTACATAATATGTACTTGAATTCATTACTTCTAATGCTCAGCAAAATAGAGTTGTACTTGTTAGACAAAATCAACAAACTGTAGCTTCTACTTAGAAAATATAAATGTGAAAATCCTACTATAGTACTAAACTCCTCCATATCATGACTATCATTATGATTCTGCATTATATACTGATGCAAATGGCAGTATATTATAGACCGGAGTAAGTCTGGATATGACATGACATTAATGGCTCATGTGACTGAGAACACATAAGTGACACGGAGACATTTATCTATTCCTTTTGTCTGGTTAACCTTATTTTAGTCCGTTTGTGCTAGCAATGTTTGATTTCTTATTTTTTGTGAATATGGTATACCTGCTTGAGTGGGTTAATGCAAACAAATATACTGCACTAGTGAGCTTGTAGTTTTTGGCTTTTTATTTTAATGTTGTCATATTCGTACATGACTGTTTTCATGCAAATTAAAAAGATATATACCGTGCTAGGTGCTTCATGTACACACAACTGATGATCCTATTTATATCATACCCTTTGACATGCCTACTGTGTTACTTAGGTTAAAATACCCATATCATAATTTAGAAATATGTAATATCTATAATAATTACGTGACAAATGACACCATAACGTCGTACAAAACAAACGCGTTAAGACGAAGGCATCAGTGTCATGTCTCTGTAATAATCTGTGGTTGAATCAAATAAAATCAGTATTTTTCATGTGATAAATAGAATCTTATATTTTCTTCATTTCATATGAAATTATTCTACTCGTTTCATAAATTTAATTTAAACTGAGCATTCCTGATTTGTTTTTTACAGAATAGTGTCTGACAGGACTATTTTTGTTGTTTGAAAACATGACAAGTATTATGCTTCACTATTTTGTTTGTAAAATCTTTATGTCTGTAGATGCTGAGGTATTCATGAGTTTTGGTAAAGGATTTGTGACGTGAAGAAAATCATAGCCATTTGAGGACTGAAGCTGCTGTGAAGAAGGAAACAAAAGAAGGTAAGCGTTATGATTGCAGAATAAATATCGCTATACTTCTGAATGTAGTATGCAAAGCTATATGACATGTTTGTATGTTAATATATTTGGGGTTAACTGACTTTTGAAAATCTGAAATGTCGATTACTTTTGTTGTTGATATTGTCAGTGACTCAGTATGAATCTGCAGGATGTCAATTTCAAAGACTTAACTGATGAAATCTATTTGTTTAGTTCCAAAGGAGGCACCTTCATCCGTTTTGGTTTAATTTAGTTTTTTTTTTTATAAATATTTTACCCCAGTCACATTTCAGTACCGAGGTTGGGAATTGGGGACCTTGGTCTCACAGTTACAAATTTATAATTTAATATAACTGTAAAGTATTCCTAATAGCAGTTAAAACAGTATAAAATTACCAAGTTTAAATACAGTTATCGTAGTTACGTTTCATACATATATCTGAAGTATTAGGAGACAGACAGACAGAGACAGAGCATGTGTTATGATACAATCAATATAGAAGTTACAATTTCATCAATACCACTAATTTACACGATAAACCATTTGAACATGCAAATATTATTCTGTGTCTTTATATCTTTTTATCAATTAATCTTTCGTCGAGTGCAGAATTACCCCTCGATCAACCTACCAGAGGAAGTATGAATATCTAAATTAATGTACTCGTCATCTTCCACTAAACCCCATATAGATTACGTGATAAATGTTGATATCATTATATTTTTTCTTAAACAGATTTACAGTCATTCATCTTTTCACTTATGTATGCATTCATACCTTTATAAAAACACAGACACACACATATATATATATATATATATATATATATATATATATAGAGAGAGAGAGAGAGAGAGAGAGAGAGAGAGGAAGGGAGAATGCGAGAGAGTGTGACAATACGAAATTTTTCCACTTGAGTCGAGAATTATTTCATTATATGTACAACAGAAAATGTAGATTTTCTTTTTATTATATTTTTTAAAGTGGAAAAATTCAATTTGCGTGGATTTTCCCATTCTGTCTGTGACAGCATGATTAATACTGTAGATGAATGAGGCGCATTACTTCATCAATTCATGGACTGCGAATGCTCTGGAGAAAACAGCCAAAGAGTGGAGAGGAATATGTGTGTTTCATGATTCTTTTTATTGGTTGGTAAGATTTAATTTGTGATCTGTGACAGTATTTTTAGTCTAGGAAATCAGCCTTCCTACAAGCCTTTATTCCTGCATTGACAAAATCTCTGGTTGAAATATTGAACACGCAGATTCAACAATTATTGGAAAAGTCCTCTGAGAGTTTGTTGGAACCCTTAAAGTAGAAAAATGCGGTACAAAGAATACAGATAGTTCAGTTGAAATATAGAGTGACAGTCTTAGAGGCAAATGTTGAATCTTGGGAATCTGAAGTTGATAATTTTGGAACAAAATTCACAAAGAGACTGCATAAAGTTTAATAATATTCCAGCATCTGTGTTATGAGACAACAAACATACTGATGAGGCTGTCATAGAAGTTTGCAAAGAGATCGAAGTAGATCTGAGGAAATCCAATATTTCCAGATCACATGTCCACTAAATGTTGCTGAGATTATTGTTAAGTTTGTGATTACGAAAAGCAGGCTGAGGTATACTCAAACAATAAGCAGCATAAAAACCTAGACGGAAAGATGTATGTAACCAAACATTTTACCTCTAGCATATGTTCAAGGGTCAAACAACTGTCCAAGATGAAGAAAGATAATAAGATAGCTGCATACTGGACAACAGGTGAAACAATCTATCACATGGAAAGTGACCATGATGCTTGGACACAAATCAAGTGAAACAAGATGTACAGGACGTAAAAACCTGGCAAGGAATTCAGGATCCTGACAATCACTATTCGGATATCTATTAGTTCAGTAAATTCAGATTACTTTAATATGGTCTGACCATTGAACTTTGTCTATATTTGTCTTAATAATGGCCTGATTAATACTTGTATAAACTCCATTTTTTGATGATATCGCTAATGAATTGATATTTATTTTTTGAAAGTTTTTTTCTCATATCATTTATATGTTCTTCTTTGATCCTACCCATTGAATATAATGCGAGTCAGTAATAGGTTTTGAATCATTTCTATACAGTGATTGAATTTACCAATATGTACAGTGTAGAGTTATAATTGTTGTTATTTTTAGTATCGCTTAATGATGATGCTGATTATTATTATTATTATTATTATTATTATGATTACTATTATTATTATTATTGTTATTATTATTATTATCATCATCATCATCATCAACATCATCATCTCAGATAATGTGTATGATCAGTTACGTAATGATTTTGCAATGTTTCAAACTGTTCACATTTATGTCTAATTTTGTTGCCCATTTATATTACCATAGATTGTCACTGTTGCTATCTTTAACAGGGGAAGAATTTTCGTCATGATTTGGACCAGGATTAGTTTTGATATCCTTTTGGCTTAATAAGAACCATAGAATAACAACGATCAAGTACTAAATGTCTGAAAAATAACTCAAGGACCTGCTTAGACTTACCAACCAATCTGTAACTTTGCAATGTGTGATCCAGAAAGGTGTGAGCTGCTTAACTCTTAATTTTGCTCTGTTACACGTTTAGAATATAATGAAGGACATTGATCACATGTCAGAGTTAGAAATCAAACTGTTATCTCTGACATCAGTATACATAAACATGAAATCCAGTTAAATTAAATACACTATTCATACGTCCAATTTAAGAACGTGTTTGTGAAGCCTAGATAATTCATTGCATAGCTCCTGCACAACAAAGAAAAATTATTGATTACGAAACTCTCAAAGCATGACAACAATCCTTACAAACTTTTAGATTTTTCAGAGATAGTTTTACTCATTTTCAATTGCTCTTTGGAACTTTGAAATTTACTATATTCAAAATGGTCAAAATATATTTATTTATGTTAAAGCAACATTTATCTACTCCAAGTACCGGGCCACTGACATTGAAATAGGAATATTCTAGCTGGGCTTGCCTAATTGGGTTGTTTTTCCTTCATGTATATCATTTATACCAATATGTCTCTCCAAATTGTCAGATGTCAATACAATTATGTTTTGTACATGCATCAGCAAGCACCTCTCTTGCACTATGATTGTTTAGCATACTATATTTATAGGTATAACATTCTTGATCAATGACTTGATTAAAATCATCACAAATAATTGCATAGTCATTACTAAAATCTGTGATAGCATTCTTAATTTCTGAGGAAAATGTTGGCTTTTCACAGTTAGTACCATACATATTGATTCAAGTAAATCTATATTTTTCCATTGATAAATCAAGAATTATTTTATCATCGTTATCTGTTTTTGTTCTATTTATGGTGAATTGAAAAGTTCTGTTTAGTTAAATAGCCACCTCTCATGACTATGATGAAAATAAATTGAAAACACACTCATAGATCCAGGCTATAATGTGTAGCTCTGTTCTCCCATCTTTAATTAAAATGAGTATTTTGAAGTAAACAAATTGAATATTTCTTTTGTTTTAAATGGTCAAAAACATTCCTTTTCTTCACTGGATCGTGTATCATGTATACTCTCTGACAATTGATGGTAACAATCATGAATATGCCGTCCATGTTACATCAGGAGTAAAGATTGATGTGAAAGAATAGACCTTCTCTCTGCAGAGGAATTCTAGTCAGCAGATATGATACCAATTTGGTAAGTTGTGCACATTCTAAAAATCTGTATATTCTGCTTATAAATGTATGACCATCCTAATATATGTATGACCATTGTAATATATGTATGACCATCGTAATACATGTATGACCATCCTAATATATGTATGACCATCCTAATATATGTATGACCATCCTAATGAGTGCAATACACAAGCATATTGTAAGGGAGAATTTAATGGACAAAGTTGAATGGAAGATGAGGAAAGATACAAAGAAAAATGAAACAAAAGGAAAAAAGATGATACTAAAATAAAATTTATTCAAAGGCCTTGAGGCTTTTGGAAAACAAATACAGATGTATAGAAAAAGATCAAAGTCAGTATAGAGCAGACAGTACTTGGAAACGTGGAAAGTGCATGGAAACGTAAAAACGATATGTGCACTATTTCTTTTGGAAAATAGGTAAAATGACTCAAACCATTTAAATCCATGTACATAACGAAAGAAACTTCCAGTACACTCTTTCCTATCTCCCTGTACAGAACTAAGTATACCTATTCAAAAATAACGGGTAAAAACAATGTGTTAGATGCATTTTGCTGACCTGAGCTTTTACATGGTTATGATACTGAAGATACTTATGTTTTCTCCGCTTCATTAGTACTGGGCCATTTAAGAAACTCTGATAAAATGAGTAAAATAGTATACTTATCTGTCGTGCTTTTTCTTGCGAAGAAATATCAGTCAAACCCCTTGCTAAGGGAGTCCATTGGAAAAATAGGTTGGTAAAGTAGATAAGTTGGGTAGGAAATTCCTTAAGATATGTCAATTAGTCGAAGAGTTACTTCTCTTTTTTAAACACTGTTATAGAACCTGAGAGAGAGAGAGAGAGAGAGAGAGAGAGAGAGAGAGAGAGAGAGAGAGAGAGGAGGGATGGAGGGAAAAACTGGTGACATGTAACTCAATGTATTTAAATCAAGTAACTACGTTAACCAAAATAAATAACAATAGAAATAAAATAGACAAAATTATGAGAAGTCAGACTATATTTAAACTCTACTTGCATATTGTGCACTATCCTAGTTTAGATAGGTCCTCCCTAATTCGTGGTCTGGTCAGTTTCTTGTTCTTTGAATTTGCAAAAATTCTCCAGTTGAAAACCGCATTGATTCATTGAGTTCATATAATTTGAATTCATTGTTGCCTTCATAGTTATGCATATGTTGCCTATGTGATATCCTCGTTGATTACCAGTCTCCAACCTATCAATGTTGTTCTCTTCACAATTGACTCCAGTCGTTTCCTCTTCGAAATGAAGTGGCAGATCATGAGGTCTGTTGGCTGGTTCTATAAAGAGACTCAAGTGATGAGCTATCCTAATGTCATCAACTGAGATCCGAATCCTCAGTTTGTTCCTGAGCAAGCCCACTACCCTCTATATACAGGTGTCCACTGATTCGTTCTTATCTTTATCCCATAGACTATTAATAATTATGTTATTTTTCCTCATGCATTGTCCCTGTTTCTCAATCTGTTTGTGTAAAGCTTCATTCTAGTCTACATGCCTTCAATCCTGATTAAACAACCGAATCGTCTGTTTTAAGTTTTAGATTTCGGTCTGACAGTTGAAAAAGTCCCTTCTTAATATGTTCATTTATTTGTTGACTTAATCTACATTTTTAAAGGATATCATCAGTAACCTTCACCAAATTCTGATCAAGGATGGACTTAAGCATACTTGAAGTTTTTAGAGAATTTACTTTGTTGTCTACATGGTCCCTAGAAGCTCTTTTCTTCCAGACTGGGTGGAGGAGCTGGGGTGTTTCATGTCCAGTGAAGAGCAGCAAAAAGTCCAAAGTTTACTGATTGTTTGCGTGCATATGTACGTACCACATTGTACAGGTAGCCTTTAATCTCACCATAACTGACTTTTTGTCGAGCGAGGATGTCGTGGATCGAAGTAGCTTATAATACAGTGCAGTGTCGCGTTACATTTTTTTCCAGGCTCAGAGTACACACGAGCATTCTCATTTTTCACCAAACTTTATATGTATATAGCTTTTACATGCACTTTTTCACCCTTCTTTCATTCATTTTCCTTTAAATTAAAATTTGATTATATCAATCACTGCATAATATGCATTGGTATAAGAACCCTGGATTTATAGTTAGAACTCATTGCTTACACCTTCACTTACAAAATTAAGATTTCAATACTTACAGCCAAAATTAAGATTTCAATACTTATGGAACTTCTCATGCTCAGTAGTATGCTTACTATTCATTGAGATGTACAAATATTTTCAGTAAAGAACAATTGTTATATAGTATTTAATAATTTTAATAATGTTTAGTATTATTGTTACATTGAAATATATAGTTTTGTGATTTGAATATAATGATTAATTGCAAACTGTTCTAGCTTGTATGCAGTTAAATAGAGACATATAAATCTAGCTTAATAAGGCTTTGATTTAGTTTGGTGTTTTACGGCACAGCAACACAAGTAGGTTATTTAGTGCCAAGGCAATTGAAGTAAAGTGCCTTGCCCAAGGACACACCACAGTAGCTGACCCAGGCTGGTCGGAGGGTAGGATTCGAACCCGCGCCATTTGGGTCATGAGTCCGGCATGCTAACCACTGAGCCACTGCGGCTCCCAGCTTAAAAAGGCAAGCACGTACAAAGAAGACACTTTATCTTTGTTCACAATGTTTTGATATGACAGCAATCAAGAAAATGATGTGAACATTTCTCTGTACATTATTCAATATTGAAACAGATTAATAGTACTGCTGCAATGACCTAAAAATGTAATCAAGACATCTACCCTTTGAAAATGTGTAAAATGTCAATGCTCTGAAAGTAATAGTTTCATTTTAGTTCATCTCTACAAAACCATTGCATGTTTGATAGCAGATAGGCATCATTTGTATAAATTTCCATGGACTTTATGCTAGAACGCTTTCTGTCAAAGTTATTTTTTTCTTCTATTTCTATTGATATTGGCCATACTTGTGGGCAATCTGCATAATGTATACAAAACTTGGAATCCCTTTATGCCAGGATACTTTCTGTCAAATATGATAAAATTCTGTTGGGTAGTTTTTGAGCTGTATAAATTTGTTTCTATTTATAATAACATCAGCCATATTGGTGATTGGTTGGCATATTTAAACAAAATTGAAAGGTCTTCATGTACGTATGAATTTTTAATTTGGTTAAATCTTGCTTAGTGGTGTTTTAGAAGAAGTCATTTAAATGCTTCCTTTGTTATATTGGCAACCTATTTGTTGGTAGTTTGATATCATTTGTATAAACTTGGAAGGTCTTCATGCCAGGATAGTTTCTGTTAAATTTGGTCAAGTTATGTAATCAATATTTGAGAAGAAGTCAATTTAGGTAATTCTATTTTAAACCAGTCTGATGGTGTAAAGTTATGACTAGATCATTGAGTTATGTGTAGGAACACGCCTATAAAATTTGAATTGTTCATGTGAAATGGTTTTTGTCTAATCGTGCTAGCAACCTTCCCAGGGTGAACAGAACAGGACCCTTTTTAATAGACTGATATTGTATTCCAAAGGTAAGCAACGTCTCCATGGACCCTGCTATACAAAATAAATCTATCACCATCCTCACTCTATTTTATAGCAAGGATATATTTCAATGAATAGTCATCGTGCAGCTGCATGCTATGATACAAGTAGTATTTACACATTCAGAGAAAAACTATTATGATGTAAACGAAAATTCTACGTTTTTTCTCCAATGTTTAAAGTATTTCAGCATAATAAAACATGTTGAATCTTACCTGCAATGTCATACCCAGGTCCCCAGGAGTGCATGGCGGAGTGACACGATCAGCAGACGAAGCAAAAATGAGGGACTTGTACACTTTTCACCTTCCGACGGTGCTATGATTTTTGGCATGTAAAGAACATTTGGCCGCATCACATCGCCCTGCATTTTTAAAAAAAGAATTAATTCTCAGAACGTTAAAGATTTCAAATTGTATAATAGCATCAAATTATTATTCCAGACTAATTGAAAATCATAACTTAATAGAGAATTTTAGTCCAATTGTTTCAGTAATTGTTTTAGCCACATAAACCTCACACGTAGATGTTTCTAAATATCGTTTGCATGCTTATATTTATCTCTACAATCACAAATGTTCTGTTTAAGCTATATAGTCTCTTTAAATATTGTATATTTCTGAGAGAGAGAGAGAGAGAGAGAGAGAGAGAGAGAGAGAGAGAGAGAGAGAGAGAGAGAGAGAGAGATCATACACAAAGGTGAGCTGTACGTAGAAGAGTGAAATAAGTTCTAGTTATACTATTGGCATATTGTTAATCTGCGACCAAACCAAGAGCATTTGCCCAATAAAAGTCTGCAGGCGTTAGCATGTATATCATGAAAATTATGGAGCACATATTTACAGACTGAGCAAAAATAAAATATAAAAAAAAATGAATTATGCAAAGGAAGGAAAAACTGCATAGACTAAATGCTAACTCTTAAATTGAAATTCACATATAATACAACTGAAGTAATACAAACGAAAAGGAATACAAGATAATGCAACACAAGCAGCAGGGGCAACCGCTTAACTAAAATATGTGCAACTCCAGAATAAACTGCTGATGTCACAGGACATGTACATACATAAGCAGTAACTTGTGCAACAAAAGAATTGTAGAAGTTTCACTGCTATATGTACAGTATTGCATAGATTATAGCACAAGGAAGACAACTACAACTAAAGCAAAAGCAAAGCTGACAAAATGAAGCACTCCAACAAAACTAGCAATGACTTGGATAGAAAGGAGAAAACAAGCCCCAAAATGCACACAAACTAACGCAAAAAACTGAATCCAAAATGAACCGTAGAACTACACTTTTCAGAGAGTCTTGCATCTATCATACTTATTAATAACTGAGTTAATTGAAATACTTGTATTCAATTCTTCATAAGTACATATACAGATTAATGTGACAGGTCAAGGATACATGAATTATGTTGATCATTTTTCAATCGTTACACGATAGTGATGTTTGAAAAGTAACGATCATCCAGAATATCACTCGCGTGTTTTATCATCCTGAATCTGCCAACGGTGTGTAGGACTTTTCAAACTTAAAATAAATGTATTAGTTTAACCTACAAAGAAGACATTACGTGATATTTTCGGTCACCAGAACCACTCCAAAGCAAACCATTAATTGAATTACAATTGTTTTACATTTTTTTAAATGTACAACGGACAATATCTACTGGACGATTTCAAATTGTCATACACCAACAGACAAAACTTACAGGCTGTTCCTTACCGTGTGCGACAAGCTGATACACATAAAAATACTTCTCTGCTATCCTTGCCTACTAGACATACAAGCTGATCATTACAGAGAATGGGCAAAGGAAAAAATAAACAAATAAATAAAACAATAAATTAAGCAAAGAACAACAATGTATACTCTTTGTACTGAACAGCATAAGTCAGACATATCTTTCTTCTGCCCCCACCCCCAATAAGGCATGGTAAACTTCATCGCATGTCAAGTCTAGAAGTGGTATGCTACAATATTAATGACAATGCCACATTGATGTATGGGATGAAGTTTGAGCACCTGCGAGTTACATGTAGATGTTAAAGATAAACTTTATCTTGCGATGGGAAAAATATTTACATTTACCCTAACAATCTAGATTATATAGGCTTGCAACATTTCTGTTCTATGCCCCCAGAAAGGTTCTTGAGCAAAACAATGTACAAACTATCTATACAATCAGATGAACATTCCTCTGATGGTCAGGGAAAGCACTCGTGATCATGGCAGGTAAGCTGCATCTGTATGTAGCTTTAAGTGGAACAGACCTAGATCTGTAACTTTGTTCAAGAAATATACTCAGATGTTATTTCTCTATCTGGCTCAATTAATTTCGGATCGACCCCTTCTAGGGCGTTTGGTCTGCAAAACAAGCTTCTTGATTGCCCTAGAATCTGTTTGAGAATTCGGCGTGTTGCAGGCACAACCTGCCACCTCAATTTTGATGGCTTAAATGTTACTTGTAGTTTTGTAATCGAATCGATTTTCACCCATAAGAACCGTTTGTACTCAGTTGGTAAACAAAAAGTAGTTCTTCGCCCATTTTCTTAACTGAAGCCTTCTATTCAGGCTATGTTTTACGACCTGGTTCAGCTGCTATAAGTTCTATCTAAACCAAGCAGAAAAAAAGGTGGGGTGGGGATGATATTTAGGGAATCAAAGGACTAATTATACCTGCGGAACAAGCTAACAAAATATTTCCAACAGGTTTTGCCTTTGTATTATAAGTGGGCAATTCATTCGAAGTGATATAAACAAGATATACACTGAAACTTTTCAATGAACAAAATTAGAGCAAGCAACTAGCAACCTTTCGTGTGTTGAGGTACGATTAAACGCCAGTTAATCACTTAACTAAAAAAATAAATAATTCATTAAATATTCATTCATTTATTCATTTTGACTGACCATCATTCATTTCTTTTTTTACTTATTTCATTTGCCGATTCGTACATAGATTGTCTCCTTCCTTCCTTCATTTCTTCCTCCCTTTCTTCACTCATTTTTATCCACTATATCCTGATAAATTACTCTCGTTTGATGCAGCAAAATTTGTCTTAATTTATCGCTAAAATAGTTAATTTAACCTGTGGCATAAAGTTTTTTAAAGCAACATATCGCAATAAATAAGGCAGTTTCAACAGCCATATATATCTTGTCCAATCGATAACTGTCAAATAAGCACTGGTTATCAGTAATCATATTAGACCACTGATCATTTAGATTGTGATAACAACATAACGTGTAAGTTACATTTGAATCATTGCTTACTTTCCTAAGTAGCTGTTGTTTGTTAGGGTCTCTGCCTTTGGATTTAAGCCACCTATGCTGTTTTCACTCTATAGCATATATAAATTGATATAGATATAATTTGACCATTTTTCTCCCAGTTTTGATATAAGTTTAAATTCATACAAAATAGTGGTATTGAAGTATACACAAACATCATTGACTTGAGTGTTGATATGCTAGTACGTAGAAGCTGCATTCATTAGTTATATGCATCTATGTAGTTCTGTGCCCAATATTCTTAATTAACCTAATTTAATAATTTGAATCGAACTGTAATGACGACATCGGCGCTATTGAATTGTGACGTCTTATACCCATTTATTCTGGACATCATAAACTAACTTCATGCTGTTGTCACATTTTGCACGTATCTTGTAATTGATGTCGCCAATTGACCAGACTATACCAGTCTTAATAAAAGAAAACAGCTGATCAAGACTAGCAGGATAGTCTGCAATGTATAGTTAAATGTCCTCCTACAAACCACGGTGGAGTATTCAATAAATGTAATAATGATATAAAATGTCAGTTTTCACGACTATTCAACTCCCTTATAAGTTTCAACAAAACTTACAAGCTGACTGAGGTCAGTGCGAATTTGGAATGTGATTGATCTAGAAAATAGGTTCTGATGAACATTTATACCTACTTACACATCCCCAAAAGCATCCAACTGAACAGAAACAGTACGATTTTGTGAATAAGAATAATATTTTGTTTTCTTTTTCGTATTCATTTTATTTACCAATTCCAACGAAACACAAAAGCTGATTGAAGTCAGTGAAATTATGGAATACGAATGGTGGATGAATGAAGAACCATTTATTACATACTTCTTACAATTTCTTTCTTTTTTTCCTTATATTCAAAATATGCAATATTCTGCGGTATCATACATTTTCGATATTAAATGCATTCCTTATATATAAATAAATCCGGATAAATAATACAAGCCCTGGTCACTAAAGGAACTATTTTGGCTGGTAAACAAATGTGGCAGATGTCAGAAGACGCTACCGGTGATTTGTTTGACATGTTCGATCTTTCTCCCGAAGAAACTAATAACTGCTAATCTAATTTGAAGATTCATAGATGAATAACAGAAAGTGAACCCAAAGAGGAGCACTGAACGCGATCTATTGAGAACGTACCTCCTCTTGATTTAAACTCAATACTGCCGGAGATGTTCATTGGAATTAAGAAATATGACATGGAGGACTATGAACGGTGTAGAAAGGCATCTTAAAGACAAGGGTTACCGAGCATTTATAAGGGACAGACCTTTGGCTAAATCAACGCAGGTGCTTAATGCTAATAATTGCAGTTAAAGAAGAATTGCTAAGGGAGAAAAGTTCAGGCACCAGGAGCAGTCACAAAACAAGATTAGGATGCCCTTTTCTATGCAATGGACATGGATGTTGGCACCCCCAGAGCACTGTAATTTACATGTTTTTATATGTTTGGAAAGACTTTTGGGTTCAGAGGGCTGGATGAACATAGAAAATTGAGATTTGGTGATGTATCCCTAAAAGTTACTGCTGATGGGATATAATACCTTCAATATAACGTGACTCCAATACGATGGATTGCAGTAAAATGTGTGATCATTGCTCTAATGTGCCTAAAATATTTGCCACCAACACCATATCTGAAAGAAATTCAGTACATCTGTACAAGTCCTACCTAGACAAGAGACCCCTGAGATGAAAGAGATAGACTCCCCCTTTTACTTAATCCCCATTACTGCAAGAAGATTGACTGAAAACTTAACTCGGTGCCATTTGTCATCCCGTGGGAATTTTGTGAAGAATGTTGGCAAAATATGCTATTTTAAGTATTACGCTATGTAAAAAGCAATATGTTTAGCCCATTTTATTAAGCATCAGACCGAGAGGCCCTGGGTCACACGGAAATAATGTATAAAAGGTCAAGGACAGCGTTTCCATTTCTTCTTGACATCAACCTGTGACATACATAAGATACTGAAAAATTCAAAAGCATTATTGAAATTTCTTCTCATCAAATTCTAGGTCACAGCTCAAGGTCAAAGGTCAAGCTCCCATAATACTATTTCAAACTCTACTCTACGACCGCCAAAAGCCGTAAGACAACTGCCGGTTTATTCCAGAGTTAACATTTCGCACCAAATTCAACACAAACTAAATAAGTAAACTTAAATTTTCAAACTCATACATTTCCCATGATGTACAGATTTATTAAATAAACTGTCGACCACCACAACGTTACAGTTTATATATCTTCACCTAAGTGTGAATCATGAATCATGTGAAAATGTATTTAAATACCACCAGATTTAATATTTCCAACTACAAATGAGAAATTCTTAAGAGTGTTTTCGCATAGCTTGTTATCTGCCACACATTCGTAGATTCATGTGCAGTAAAGCAGCGTGAAGTTTTATTTCATTTTTCTATATTATACAAAAATCACAAAGGTTTATAGTGCATATTTGATAAACATTGTCTTGTAAAATAACATATCATTATTATATATTTTATAATGAGACATTGAAATGTATCAGTATGATAAAATTTGTATCGCC
The DNA here is from genome assembly GCA_029931535.1 of Margaritifera margaritifera. Lineage (NCBI taxonomy): Eukaryota > Metazoa > Mollusca > Bivalvia > Unionida > Margaritiferidae > Margaritifera > Margaritifera margaritifera. The sequence continues at coordinate 218,391 of JAQPZY010001599.1, forward strand.
ACAGCGGCGATACCACTTATAGAACTACTTTATTTTCCCATTTAAGAAATAAATATTCCCTTATTTCTATATTTAGGCCTATTTTATTCTTCTTCTTCTTCTTCGTCTTCTTCTTCTTCTTTCTCTCTCTCTCTCTCTCTCTCTCTCTCTCTCTCTCTCTCTCTCTCTCTCTCTCTCTCTCTCTCTCTCTCCATAAGTATAAACAGATCTTAAAATATCTCAAGACTGTACGTTTATGCAAGCAACAAGGATGTGCCATAAAAAAAGCCTAAATCGAACTCCAAACAACAAAAGGTAGGTATAGTTTTCCACGTGAATCGTGCAAAGTTTATGTGACTGAACTTTCATGACCTGTTGCTGTTGGTTATTCACGGCCCCTGTGCTGATATTCAGTGTAACCCATATATTGCACTCTAGGACAAACGTTACAAGTTTTCAGGGAAAACTCTGGATTACATATAACCCTAAAAATGGGCGAATGTAGGTTAAATACATTTTATTCAGGTTATGTTTTTATAACACACATTTAAACTTTCTCAGCCGTCCAATTTGCATAGAAACAGAATAAATTATAGATATAATATTGTTGCTTCAAGAGCCACTGGATGAGAAAATAAATCCCAGATGTCTATGTGATGTAACAAAAGGAATCGTTTCGCCCTAAATTCAAGGTCTGGTGTGTATTTCAGCTCCATATTGGTGAACGGGACGCATTCTATTTTCGATGGATTAAAATTAACAGCTCAGAGATTTACCCAATTCAATAATTTTTGAAGATCATCGTCTAATAAGCTTTAAATGAAAAGTGGATCAGGCGATATGCATTGTAAAGAGGAAAGTTCTCCTAATCTAATGCTGTAATGCAGCCGTTAATTGCATTGGCACACAACGCACACGAAATCCACGCAAATCGAAGACCTTTGCCTCAAAACAATATATAATAAAAAGAAAAACTAAGCTTTTTGAGTAGATATAAGGAAATATTTCACAAGTAAATTGGAAACATTCTGTGTTGGCTTCTCCACTCGTGGGAATAATATTTTTTTCACTTCGGGCGTTTATGGAAACACCGCCACATATGAAAATGGCTCCTTGCTTATTCTATACACATCTTACAAAAGTGTGAAATAAAGATTATCGCCAAAAAATAAACGTATGTCATGCTTGTATGCGAAATAAACAATTTAGATTTAAAGACCTAAACATTTATTAAACTATGCAGGGTATCGGGTGTATTAGCACGCTGGTGATTCTTGTGCTATATAGATTCACTTTTTATGAAACCCACAACATGCTGTTGTTAGTATTTAATTATATGTAGTAAGTTACCTCTCCATTGTGAGCTATCCTTCATAATATTTGCATTTTAGACCAATCCCAGATGCTGCTGAAAAGTACAAACGTTATTTGTTATGTACACATTACCTAGGAGACCTATGACAATGACTGAAGCGTGTCTAGAGGACATGTATAGTTATGACATCAAGTGGATTCGTTTATCATGCAAACACCAATGGAGTATGCCCTGCACTTTTCTTATTAATAGGGGAAAATATAATATTATATTAATCAGAATCGAATAACTTTGTTCCTTTGTCATTACAGCACCAATTTTAAAGTCTAAGTGTGTGTAACATTGTATCATTTTTTGCTATGGGAAGCAAATACAAATAACTTTTACTTAGTACATGTATATATCTATAGCATGTACCATTAATCAATATCAATATTCTTAGTCAAAATACATAGTTTGCTGAATAATTACTGTGATTACCAATTTCTCATGAATGCATCTTGTTATACCTTGTTGTTATACGTCAGTTAAAATCTTTCAACTCATACACAAAATAAAAATTAATATTTGTATTAACTACACCAAAAATCATTCTAACCATCACCAAACATTAAATGTACAGCACAAGTTGTTATCTTTCTTTTGTGAGAACAATACAATACGACTATTTAGAAAGAAAACATTTATCACGTTTGATAGGTAATTTTCTGTGTACAGTGCTTGGGGTTGGACATGGTAACACACGAGCTTAAAGCAAGATTAATCTGAATCGAAGCACAATCTATATTCCTTTGTATACTTATTATAAAGTCAAATCTAAGGTCAATATTTCAATCTTAATGTACAAGGGTTTAATGCAATTCTTCAAGCATAGTTTACAAATAATCAGCATTCATAATTTGAACTGAGTTTTTACTCAAACTTGAGACATTTTATGAAAGCGGGACCAGACCTGAAAATCATAACAGCTCTGAGCATCAGCCTGAGGTGAAATTTTCACTTTCAACCAGTTAGAAACTATCTTTTTAAAGTAACGTCTTTTGTGACTAGTTGAAACAAAATCTCGAGCTCGAACTTAAGCTCACTTATTTTATGATCTCCATACGAGTTCATTGCTATTATATTATTTTTCACATATCATCCAAACTTTTAACTCTCATCTCATTGCATATCATCATTCATGCTCGAGAGACCATTTAACTGCAGCATGGGAATATTTATATTAGTCAAAATCAATTCCTCTAACTCAGACTACTAACAAAATTGATCCGATTGTTTTTGCTTTTTTAAAAAAAATATTTTACCTGTGACAACTTTGTTAAGTGACAATTTTATATCACTGGATTTCAGTGTGAGCTTTGATTTAAAAAATGATTATACACATATTTGTATTTTTGTTTACTACTTAAATAAAAGAAAAATTATTTTAAATCGTCCTATTAATGCAGTAACAATTGCATGATCTTAAATATGTGATATAGTAGAAAAAATATAGTAGAAATATCTAAAATCTATTAATAAAGTTTTTTAGTATCAGTAAAACTTATATTAAACTTGAAGTTTCAGTTGTTACGGAAAACTGACTGAAACCAGGATATGTGTCAAGGACTGATAAAAGCAACCTGAAACAACAGCGGTAGTTTCAAGATTCATTGAAACTGCATGGAAATAATGCCAGAACCCGGAAACTTGGAAAATAGATACTTATGTAGTTTCGGAAGGGTTTATTTTAGAGTCCTTAGAACTAAACAAATGCAAGATCCACATTTCCTAGAACAAATAATATGTGCTATATTTGTGGTATTACCCGGATATAATTGTGATCTGAGTCATATCAGGCCAATTTATTCATGACCAATTTTAGCCAAACTCTTATAGTTGCATGCCAAATATATTTCCACTTTACTCACCAAATCTTGTTGATTTCCATGTCAAACAAGGAGGGTATCAGTTGTCAGAAAGTTTGTAGTGTTGGTGTTTAGCAAGGTGCAATTTTTGGATCACATGTTTTTGAGACCCCTAAACTAAATTTGCCATATCTTGCTTAGTTATAGCAATTCTTGAATGCAGTTAGAACTTATTTATAATACATGATCTGAAAATATGTTTGAAATGGAAAAACGCAGATAAATTTAATTTTAATAGGAAGTAAAATAGTTTAAATTCTAAAAATGTTTGAAATATATAAATTGAATTTTAATGCAAATTTAAAACATTAACCTGCCAAATAGTAGACAGCAAAGTTGACCAGTGAATGATAAGACAAGTGTTAGCTTGGGTCTGTGCAACCTATAACTTTTGGTCCAAAGGTAGTGAAGCACGACAGCTCACGTTGATTTTGAAGGTAAATTGCAATATAATTGTATAACTGTGCATAGGTGTACACACTAAAGAAGCAATGAAAGTGCTCTGGTCCAGATTTATTGTGTCAGGTACTCATCCAGTTTTTAGGATGTCATAGCACACTCAAATTACCCATAGGGATTGGACCAATGCTATTTTTAATAGCAAAAATCCAAAATGTCTTAATGTCAATAACCATAATAGGTGGCCTTATAGTAAACAAAATACAGTTTCAGGGAAGCTCTGTCTCACATAACAGTAGTGTTGATCTCCCTGATAAAGACCTAAGTCATGGCTTTAAGGTACTACATTCCAGTCTAGTGGTATGAACTAATCCTGGTGCATTTTGACGGGTACGTGTCCTAACGAGGCCTTGGTATTACCACCTGAGATCATAGAAGCTAATCCAGCTCTTCTGCCTTGTTCCAAATACAAGGCCTGAGCTAAAAGAGATAACATATGTTTCTTTAATCTCAGAGATCAACAAGATATAGGTAAATGAAGTGAAAATGTGCTGTATAAATAAATTTCAAAATGACATTAAGTGTGCAAGCACCGAAAAAGCTCTAAACTTTACATAATGACACTCAGAAATGTGAAGCAATGGACATGTAATAGAGTGAATATTCATCCCCAAAATATATGCAGTTTCCAGATGTATGTTTATCAGAATATGTTTATCCATTTACAGGTTAACTAACTAACGAGGAACACCAGCTAAAGTCTAAGATAATTGTTTTATACAGAATGGTTTATTTGTCTTACTTATTCTGACCATATTGTTACACTTTGATGTCCACCTCCAACTGATGTCTTTGGATTGGTCTAAGTAGCATGAGACTGGCTAATGTGTTTGCACCTGAGGACACTTCTCACAATAGTCTATTAGTTGTCAACATGTCAAATATTTTTTTAGTCTGGTCTTATATAAGAAGGTTTTTACTTGAGCACTTACAGTCTCATATTAAAATGATTACCCTTGTTCTTTGGTATATTTCATTATTTGAAGAATTTTGTTTTCTCTTGCTTTGCATACCTTTGGGCCAGTTCCTCTTGTAGGACTTTGTTGCATAATAAGACAATAGCTTGCTTTTGCACTGACTTTGCTCTGTAGACTGGCATATATTAGAGACACTTTTTGTTTAAATTCTGGGATACTTTAATTGGCATAAAATTGCTGTTTGGATTGTGTTTGAGGAATTCATATCCAATTATTGTCTAATTGTCCTCTACTGGACCAAGCCTGAGTGTGGCCATAATCTTCACTTGACACTTGACAAGGTGTGAGAGATATGATAGATCAGGTTTCTGAGAAGGGTAGATATTGAAAGTAGATATGCATATTTTGCAAGACATTGTAAAACTATTACTGCGGTGAAATTTGATTCCTTTATTATGTAATTGTGGTGATGGGTAATGTTTTAGTATTTTGCGTGTAGAGATGAAAGAGCATGAACTAAGAAGAGATTGGAATAAAAAGAGCATGAAATTCAAAATTAACAAAAACCAATATATATATTGTATTATGTGCTTGTACTCTGGTATTGCTTATCATGCTGTTATGTAAAATTCATAAACATGTAATAAATCAATTACATTTATGAAAGTTGTTAAAAATTACCACAGAATACAAGCATCAGGTATAACAGAAAGTGAAACACTGACTGAACGGTGTTATTTATGAGACCTAGAACCAGTCAGCTCGTGGTGGTATACCTGATGTTACAGTAAAAAAAGAAATACGTGACTGTTATTGGTGGATAATCTGATGTTATGCATGCAATTTGTTCCCTAAAAATAGCATGGATCCTACATTACTACTACCGAGTTAATTACTTAATTTAGAATCCTTTTTTATCGCAACGTAGTTCATAGACATGTACTCCAAACTGTAAATAATGGGGAATTCTCTAGCTGCAGACTGCCGGTGTAACAGTACAAGGCTGCTACGCTAAAAAAGAGCAACATATTATTTGTATGATCTCAAAAGGTGCCGCTAGGCTCAAAGTATTACCAGTTACGTCTTGTTCATGGCAGTTTCACTAATATAATATGTGTATTTTAAGAAACACTACCATTATAGACTATGCAAAATGAATAAATGGTATGTATACATATAAGCAGATATGTGTTCCTAATATATGACACCATCATAAACATAGACATGAATTAACAGCGTTAACCCATAATAAATGGTGTAAATGGCCTGCAACTAGAAAGATGTGTTCATGAGTTTTGAATACAGGCTCCATTCTGACTTTTAAGTGAGGAAAAATTGAAAATGAGGCTGTGAAAAGTGAGTACAAATACAAAAAGTGTCACTTTATTTCTTACTAATACAACTTAAATGATGCAAGCTGTCAATATTTCAAAGTTCTAAAAATTAAAAATAAAATAAAAACAAAATTGTGAAAATTTAAATTAAAATTTTCTAAATATATCAAATTATAAAATTTTTAATTTTGTAATGAAATTTTCATGATTGTTTGAATTTTGAAGATTTTGGCTTCAATGGTGTGCTCAACATATAAAATTTAAAGCCCATGTACCTACTTCGTCCTCTTTTTAAGTACCACTGGCAGGACTCAGTACACAATTATTTTCTATATATATTCTCTACATTTGCTTTACAGTACTGAACTTTACAGTGTGTGCAATCACGTTAATCATGTTAATCAAAAGTGTCCTAGTAGACAAACTTACAGGTAAGTTATTGTCATCGATTAGCCACAATTTGCGGGAGAGGTGGAACTGTAAACAAAGCAACGTGTCATGGGTAATATATTTCACTTTCGGGACAGCATCAATGCCTGATTACTCGCTCTGGTCTGTAGCTAAAATACACACAAAACACAGACAATCGCACCATGATACTCAGATTCTAAATAATAAACAGTGTCCTTTAAATTAATACAAAGAATGCCTACATCCAAGCCAAGGATCACCACCAAAAAAGGCGAGGAAAAAATACCCTAAAAATATATAGGGACTACATTCGTGGGTCTTGATTCGGGCGTATTAATTGTGATCTCAGTGTTACGACTCTAGGTCTTAAAATAATGTAACAGAAAGAAAGTGCAACCAACAATGTGAGAAAAAAATCAACAAGCAACTTATTTCTAGACAATTAAAGTGAAAATTCAAAAGACACTTACAATAACGTGAATTAAAGTCTAAATAATCCAACAATCCTAAGTGTCCTAATCACAAGTCCTAAATATAGAATGTTCAGAATGAATTCCAGTCGCCATGAATGTCCTGATGTGTCAATAGTCTTGAATGTCCTGATATATCTGAATGATGTAATCCAGAATATCTTCGAATGAATTCACATAAATCCCAAAAGTCAAGTATTAATCCAAAATGAGAATGAGCACTTTTAGTAATTCCAATGAAGTTAATTTCAAATAAATAATTCCTCCCTCTGAATGTACTCTGATTTTCACAACTGTAACATCTGATTACTAAAATAAATTCCTTAATAGACTGATCTTTATAACATTAAGTTAAGTATAGGAATGGAATAAAATGTTCTATAAATATAAAGACAAGTCACTTGACAGAATATTCTAGAATATGAGTAACTCTAATGGAAAATTGCTGCCTTGCTGAATTCCATGCCTGTTCTCTGCTTTTGACACATCGACCAAGATGACTGCTTTCTTTATCTTAGAGGCAGTATAATGTATCAGCTTTACGCGTACACAGAGCTCAAATGTTGAAACACTCCAGAGTATTAAAATAGCAAAGGAACTTAATAACTAGCGGTTGTCTGTGTTACCTTCCTTGAGGTTATTACTAGAGAACGTTCAAATTCTTTTAGCAGTACTAATTCCCTTAAAAGAGTGATAATAATCCACACAAATAGTTGGCGGAGTTTTTCAAGAGTGACATGTTAATGTCTTAAATTTACCTTTCTTCATTATAAACCTTAAGTCCGTGGACGAAATAGTGCTAACCTTCAGATGAATTCCTCAGTATAGACGTAGGACGGTCGACCTTCTTTTCCGTTGCATGCAGGAGTTAATTCTGTCTGTTCAACAAGTTGCTATGTTCCGAGGACCAATCGCTGTCTATAATAAGCAGAAAAATGTCAGGATTGACAGGGTAAACATATTCAATGAACAATATAGACGTTGACGCGGTATGTGTCCTTGATGAGTGCTTCATCTCAGACTTACCACTATTTTGGCCACAAGTATATAGATTTTACCTTTTCGAAATGCAAAAGTTACTGCTTCACATCAATGGCATATGTAAAATATACTTTACTAATAAAGGTGCTTACTACGGCGCTTGTGCCGGTATATTATGGCGCTTGTTACAGCTTAATAGGGAAAATAAGGGTCGTTTGATTTACACAAAATCAAACGCGTGAAATATAATCTTTTAATGAGGGTTCACATATATATATATATATATATATATATATATATATATATATATATATATATATATATATATATATATTTAAAATCAGACAAGTGTTCTTTACACATGACTAAACAAAATAGTTCTGGGCAAAAGCGGTATCTTTTGGACATTTTATAATTTCTAAAATCATCATGTGGCTGTCAAGGTAACGTCATTTAAATAAGACGTTTCTAAAAAAAACTATTACATAGATAAAATAAGGCTCTGTTATGCATCTGTTGACAACGCGATGTGGTTTCTTCAATCAATTATGCAGCCAATTTTCTGCTAGTGTTATCACGACTCTAACACTATGCCTTGCATAAGAAAGCGAAAAGTGTTTGATACTTTACAGATACTTTTGGCCTTTTCATTTCTTAGTCTTGAAAATATGTTCTGCCTTATAAACGTCATCGTGTTTGTTGTACAGAGATAACCCATCCTCGTACAATATCTCTTGAATATCATCTCCCTGTAAATCTTATAATTCATTGACAACTAGGTCAATTGTTATAATTTGTCTAATTTTAAATATTTCTTCCCGTAAAATTAGACAAGTAGCCTTTTTAATGTATGCTCTTATATTTTGATTCAAAAGAATCTGACCTATTTTATATTTAGATGATCCAAAGGTATTAGAGGTTAGATGTGAAACAAAATTAATCCAAACTATAGATAGATTTTTACTCTTTCCTAACTTCAGTAGGATTCATATCTATCGAGGTATGCTGAGTGTTATTGTATCCCTCAATTAGTTTAGATAATACATCTACACATTTTATCTTAGCAGTTATATTAAACCTTTTTATTATATAACTTTTTTCTAACTGAGTTGAAAAATATTCTATATTTTCCATATTAAAAAGGGTTTAATCTTTACTTGTGTAATGTGTAGGAAGCTTGTTTGAGTAACTGTTATGCTACTCAGCAGATATTATTTTCATTAATCCTTTTTAAATTGTTCCCATAATTGCGTGATATTTGTGTAAGCAACCGGACTTTTGGGGTTGTAATATAAATATATAAAATAGTATTATTAATCAGACGTTTATGTTAAACATATTATTACATTTTAAATGAACTATATCGTATTACATTCGGTTCTATTCGTCCGCTATTTTTATGAACTTTTAGCCTTTTATCTTTCTTAACTTTTGACCCTAAAGTTTAACTGCTCTTCTTCTAATATTCTGCACCTGTTCTGTTGTCTCGGATTATACTATAATCCTAAGTACCGCTGAAAACATGGTTGTTCCAAACAATACATAATTCTTGCACACCTATGACGGGACTCAAACATATACTGTTAAAGTAGTTGTGATGTAAATTCTGTGCACTGTATCTCTATGCCATGACTCAATTAAAGGCCTTCCTTAGAAAATAAATTATAAAGTTTCGTTTAGAGATAATGAACAACGCTATTTAATTGAAATTAATTTTCAGGTAAGGTACGCACTAATGCTTTAAAATTATATAACTTTGTTTTTTCAGTTCTATAATTTAAATATTAAGCACGCTACAGAGCAAAAGCAAACTATCAACGTTATTACAGGCAATAAGGAAGTAAATTTCTACTTTCAATATTCGTAGGAGGTATTACAAGAATTATATCATAAATAATATCGTATGTAATATCTGATAATTTGTCTAGAAGTCAAATTAAAAGTCCTGCTGCGTGAGCATCATTTGCTACAACTTAGGCATTTAAAAATTTGCATCTTTGTTTAAAATGTTCAAAACAAACAAATGTTTTCATATCTTAAGACAACATTTAATTAGTGGTAAACCTATGTCCTAATTTAGAATCAATTAGTGACATTATAACCATCAGTAACTGATTTAAATGATAGCGCTAATTTTGTGGAATCGAGTGACTTAGAAAATTCTATAATTTCGCTAAAACTTGTAATTAAAAACAGCTAATTAATAATTAAGATACTTGTTTATGTCAAACATAAAATCAGTACCTTAATCATATTTTAGAGATTTTGAAATGGTACTTGCTATGCATGCACCATTAAATTCCATGTTTTGATCATTAAAAATTATCTGCAACTCTGCTGTCTATAAAAGCAAGGAAGAATATTCTCTGATGTTCGAGAGAAGTAAAATTCGTTCAAAACATTCTCTCATATTATTTTTCGAGTAACAAATTTGAGACCATACTTCGACAATATCTTGACTGGAAAATAAATAAACATGTATTGTATAGTTGCTTTACGGCATAAATCGAAAAATACGTCTACGACGCCTTTAAAAACTGACAAATTGACTATCAGATAATTAATGGATATTTTATTGGATTTATATTAAGACTATTATTTTAATTTAAATCGATGCCTGACACAGATGATTATCTTAGGTTTCTGTACTACGATAATAGTAATACATAGAAAGTGGCATTATTTAAGATCATCTTTTTGCCATGCATAATTGACTGAACCGAAAGTTCAATAAATTTGGATAGTAAGTTAAAAATGGTACAAAATTATCTCCTTGTGTTTTGGAACTACTATATCTATTACTAGTTCGCTGTTAACGCCGATTAAGCGTGAGGTGTAGAAAAGTTTTTACATCTGGGTACTTTGAAGTAGTCTCTCATTCGGCTGATGTAAAAATTTGGTCTTTATCCTTCAATCAGTTATGAAGTGTAAGACCTTGTTTTGCAGTAGTAGCTGTATTCTACACTTAAATAATGCTGCAAAGGTATTACTAACAGCCTTTTCTTTAAAGATTTAAACACGCTCATGAGGATTAATTAAGTATAGTGACTTCATTTTCTGTCAAAATTGTGATGCGGATAACGGTAAAGACTGAGGTATTCATGTTTTAAACCGTCCATATAAGGTATACAACATACAATAGCTCACAAAAAATGGCGCCTATTGAACTCTACGCAATCGTCGAGAGAGAGAGAGAGAGAGAGAGAGAGAGAGAGAGAGAGAGAGAGAGAGAGAGAGAGAGAGCACGTTTGTATACTACTATTACAAGTGCGACTATGTGAGCTCGCTGCATTTTCACTGGCAGCTTATCATACACAGTTTTGTAAAATACCAAACATGAAAATAAAATAAAAAAAAAAAACAGCAGTCATGCACACATTTTTAAGAATTCGAAATGCATTCATTCGATATCTGAAAAGATAAAGTCTGTCACGTGCTGCGAGAGGCGTATGTCGAGACAAGTTAAACATGTTAAATGACACATTATATCCTTGATTAATCTGTTGACCGGGTTTGTGACAATTGATTCAACATCTTAGATTGTAAGACAACTCACACTTATAAAACAAATAAAATAAACACCGCATTAATTGTATTCGTATGCTTGTCATGTATACACTTGTCTGTTTTGATTTTTTTTTCTTTCTTTTCTTTTTGGTCTGTAACCAATATTTACGAGATTTCAATTGAAGAAAGTAGATCTTGTATGGATTTTGAATAACTTTTGTGTGAATAATTAATTGACCGCTTATAATGTAAAATTCTTCTTTAATTAATATCAATCCTAATAAATTTAGTGTGCACACTTTTTTGATAAATACAAAAAATATAGAAGCAATCTGAGGAATGTAGACTAGTGTAAAAACGTGTAAATCCCAACCGTTATCACCAACGAGATGCGCTGGTGCAACCAATTGGAACGTCTACGGCCGTTTCCATCGCGAACTAGAAAAACCTCAGATGCCAATAATCGCCACTTGTAACTGCCCTCAATCTCGTACTTGTTATCACATCATAATAACTTCAATGACGTCATAATGACTAGATGACGTGACATTGCTAACACCAATGTAAGCAATAGTTTCAGACTTTTGAAACCGAAATGATTTCTTAATTTGTCTTCACTAGAAAGTTGCAGGAATAAACACAACAATTTACAGTGCAGGTAATTCATTGATTGTTGAAATGTCGTCGAGTGTTATTTTCAGCACGTATCATTTTATAAGAATCTGTTCTTCGCACATCTAAGCAGTTGTTCGTCCGCCAAAAACTTAAAATTTGATAAGTACCGTTACAATCACCTTCGAGTCATTCTTAGAGAATTGAAGTTACTCGAATCGTATCGGAAAGGGACTAGGATGTTCCGAATACTTGTGCGACTTCACCGGAAGGGAAAGGGAGTTGATTCCATTCGTACCAGCGGAAGCAAAACGAATTAAAACAAACAAAGGGGGGGGGACGGAGCTTTATACGTGGCGTTGTCTATCAGGTTCATATGAGATCGACAACCATACAATCAACTTTTAAGGTCCACCACAAGCACAATTTTGTTCGTTTTGTTTTTGCTTAGATTTTAATTTTTCGACATGTGCCGGTTGACAAATTCGATGGTCACTGTCCATTTTTAGTTGGCACTGGCTATGCTGTCCGTCAGCAGTGATACTCGTTCCGCTAGTTTATTTTCCTCTCACACATTAAAGGTTTTTGACACTGACACAGATTATAAATTCTATGCATACCAGAACGAAAGGAAGGTAAAGGGTTATAAGGGTCATTTTCCATAAATGTTTGGTTCATGGCTGATTTAGTTACCCAGGAAGGAAGAAATTGTTTCAAAGAATCTCTTTCCCCATCTGAAACGTCTAACTCACACGAAATTAGTACAAATTACCATGGCTAAGCTTCGATGAAGCGAAGGAAAGTGATAATTAGTCTCATTTGGTAAACTATATGATTAATTGCAGCTTTGCATATGGCTTCGAGCCCAGTGTTATGTCTTGTGAACTCGTGGGTGATTGTATCGTTCAGTGAAACTAGGGTGATGATGAAATATGTATGTTGTGAAAAATACATGACATTTTAACAAAGGACATCTTTGTCAAAGAACAAATTAAAGCTGTTTCAACTGCCTCATAAGGATTTTTAAAAAAAGAAATAACTGTTAAGAAAGTTATGGTAGCATACACCAGTAACAGATGTTATTAAATGCCCCTCGTATGGCTCTAATTATTGTGCGCTACATATTTCAGCCATCGCCCAGTGTCATGCAGATTTGATTGTTGATCCTCATTTCCTATTTTATTGAAAGAAAATCATATTATGCACGCGGCATAATAATTATTCGAGCAATCTTAACCTAGTACATCATATTAGACCTAAAAATTTAATCATATGATAGATCATAACTATGCAAAAATATCGCAAGAATCGGTAATACGAAAGATATGCTTGCGTTTATCTCCTGGCTTTACGACGTTAACTAAGCTAAAGAAGAAACAATATTATCCTTCCTAGTTTTTCTATGGTCGGAAGAGTGACGTAGTATTCACAATAATTTCCTTGGTTAGTATTTTACTTATATAAAAAGAGAAATCTACATACGCAATTTATATTGACTCACCAGTGATGTAAAAATGGGCTGCATGAGAATATTATCTCTTTGTATGTACATAACCCACATCATGGGAAAAGTGAAATATAGCGGTAAGTATACAAACCTTAGATAATCTAATAGAATTTGTTGAAGACATAATTTGTATGCATACAAATATCAAATATTGCGTGCATAGATATTTATCAATTTCATATTCTCTCTCTCTCTCCCTCCCTCTCTCTCTCTCTCTCTCTCTCTCTCTCTCTCTCTCTCTCTCTCTCTCTCTCTCTATATATATATATATATATATATATATATATACACATATCTGGAGACGTGAACTATACAGAGATTTAAATAGCATTTTTAGAAGAGCATGTTTAATTTACTTATATATTTATTTATTTATTTATTTGCTTAAGAAGATAAAGTGTTCGCCTTTGCTGGATGCAATGCGACATTAGAATGGATTCTGTGGAATGGGACTGGCACCGTAACTGCAAGGGTATGGAATGCAAGTGGAATCAAACTAGCCTGGATGGAAGATCAATACTGTCAGAAACTCAAAGATTCCTCTGTGCACTGTTACACACGGAAGCGTGGAGAGGAATGGTTGCTATCTGTGGTCTTGATCAACGTAACAGAGGCAAATAATGGAGGATACACGGGTGGGATAAAGTATGGACTTGCAGAAGGAAAAAATATCACCAAAGAGCTAATAGTTTTAGGTATGTTGTTACAAATAGTTCATTTATTGTCAATGTCCGTTTCTGTGTTGAGTATGAGTCTGGTGAGAGTATTTTCGTTCCGTGCTTTGATGGTAGATTCTAAACTGAATCAATCGTAGCTGCTGACTTTGTTATAGAATAATCACTAACACTATAATTATCATCACATAGCTGAAATTTATCTTTAAGTGACGAGTAAAATATGCAAATCAAACAGCGTATGTCATATACATTTTTCATACATGCATGCATGTAATGGGATCGTTATTAGTAGGAAGTCAATTTATCAGTTTGTGAATTACAGTCTAATTACATGGTTAGTATTTAAAATATTTGGATCGAACACTACATAAAATGTTTGGAACATACATTAGGTTTTTGATATCATAATGTACAAAATAATCTATCTTTAGATCTTTAGTTGGGAGTATTCAGAATACATCAGTTACTTTGGTTTACAAATCAGAATAAATGAAAAAAGCGAAGAGCTGAAATCTAAAAATGGTGTATATGATATAATGACCATAGAGGAAATTAAGCTGCGAAATCCAAATGTAAAACATATAAGTAGTAAATAAATAAATAAAATAAATAAATACTATAAGATGTTATAGATGTGGTTATGATGTGTCACTAATTGATTCAAAATTAGGACATACGTTTACCACTAATTAAATATTGTCTTAAGATATGAAAACATTTGTTTGTTTTGAACATTTTAAACAAAGATGCAAATGTTTAAATGCTACAGTTGTAAAATTGATAATCACGCAGCAAGACTTTTAATTTGACTTCTAGACAAATTATCAGATATTACACGCTATATTACATATTATAATAATTCTTGTGATACAGCCTATTAATTACTTTCTCGTTATCAAAGAAGAAACTCGTAAACCGTCGAGTCTTTAAAAGCACGTTGTAAAGGTTGTGGAAATTTGCTCTGCAACGAAAGTGATGGACAATAACTTCCGTGTGCACTTTTACTGCCACCGACAAAAACTAAACTTACTACATGAAATTTAAATCACATAATTTGTGTTTGTGAATTCACTGGTAGAATGCTCCTCACGAAGATTTTAAAAGATGTCTTTGATTCCTGGTTGCTTCACAAGCAAATACAAATATTTGTATAATTAAAGAGAATGATTTCCTAGAATATTCCTGTCCTTTTTCCGTTTAAAGAGTATTATAGTCCAGAACTAGAGCCACTTATGATCGTTCGTATAGACTGTTGTACTTTAGTGTGCCAAGTAACTGAAAGTATACAACTTTTATTTTATTAAAGTTCAATTTTTTAATATATCATGTTATATTGACTTTCAGACAAGCCCCAAATTGGGAAAGACGACAAAATTATCCTTAGTGAGCCACTGAATATATCATGCGCTGTTTCTGGCAAACTCGATGGAGTGAAATATCGGTGGAAATTAAATGGGACAGATTTCAATTCTACGGGACTCATTGATGCAAATTTGTCTATTCTAATGTTCAAACGTTTATGGACGGTTGACAAATCAAGCGTATTCTCATGTGAAGTATGCGAAGAGAACAGTTGCTGTATACAAAGTGAAACTTTTGCTCTAGACCCATACTGTAAGTATAAGCAATTCTACACCTTGACATGCTAAGTTTTAAGCTCTTTTAAAAAAATATTCTTGATGTAATTATAGGAATGTTTTGTGTATCTTAAGACATACATATATGAAGAGACAAAGAAATAATCAGAGGCCGACAGACAGCCGACCAAGTATCCATTCTCAGCTAACCAGCCAAAACGATACATAAATACATATATACACACATGAATACAGACAGACATACATACTGGGAATTTCAGGATTCTTATCACACAATTTATGCAGCTAATAGTTCTTTGTTTTACATTTAGATGGACCCTATACTGTGGATTTGGACATTAAAGAAAAACGCATTTACCTTAATGAAAATGAAAAATTCACAGTAAAGTGTTCCGCCAATTGCAACCCGGTTTGCAGTTTCTGGTGGGATGGGTACATCAACAGCGACAACGAAGAATTAGTCATCAGCGACTTCGATTCAAGAAAAGCAGGACAATACATTTGTAATGCAAGAAATAAGGAAACAGATATAAAGGCAAAATCAGACCCCATTTTCCTGCATCTTACAGACGGTAACTCCTATAAAAACAGCCTTCTACATTTATGTAGCGATCAACCTTTTGATACAATGCATTACTGTTATCTCCGGTCTGCTCAACATAAAGTATTGACACATTTTCAAATGTTTGCATGGTCACACTTTGTCTAATCTTGCTCAAATGACAAAGATAAAGTATGTTGCATGAAACTTTTACCTAATATATATCATTAAAATGTGCTAGTTTGTTGTCCATTTCCTCGCAATAAAGTATCCACACAGATACTCTTTGATATATATATATACACACACACACACACACACACACACACACACACACACACACTCATATATATATATATATATATATATATATATATATATATATATATATATATATATATTCATTCTTTCTATTGCACAATTAAATAGATTATTTATATTTATATTTTATTTTGTGTCAGATCTCTTAATACTGTAATACTAGGAAATATTATGATTATTGATTCTAATATTGTCAGTATATCTTTGACTTGCTGATTTTATTTCAGTCACTTCTACGGTAGCCTCAAGCCAGGAACAAAATAAAGATAAACTGATTAGGACCTTTGGTAATAACGTAGAACATATATAGATTGTATATACAAGCACATACCAATTGTTGCAGCATAGACGGAAATAATAAATCTATATTGTCAATTCTCCAGACGTATTTTACCAAAGATAATATATTCACACAATTTCTATGCCAAAAAGCATAAATCTACATATTTTCGTCCAAGCTTGTAAAGTTACAGCGGTAATCTTATTAACACGCCAAGCCGCAGGCCCACCAAAAATAATTTTATATGAAAATGAAATGGGAAAAATCATGAAAAAGCACATAATATCAAATGTTTAAACAAACATATATTGTGTTATAATGATATGTACTGTAATTTGTAGTCATTTACGGAAAATTCCATCAAATAAACAGTGCAAATATGACATTATAGGTAAATTGAAACCAAGTACAATAATCTCCCATAATGAAAAAAAAAAAAAATACATAACCTAAATAATCAAGTTTATGATCTCTAGATAATCCAAACTAGCGGTGGGTAAATCATGACAATATAAAGAATAATGTTAGAAAGTCTGTGAAATGAGTAGCTAAAGTTAAAAACCGTTATAATTGGAATGCAAGAACGAATGAAATCATTGAAACTTAAGCTGAAAATGAAGTAAATGATTATGCAAATTCAAAGTGATAAGACCTGTAGATAAAGGTAAAAATAAAGAATATGTTGTTACTAGTGAGGAGCAAAGTTCCTCTTTCATTCATTTGTATTGATTTCGCAACTTTCTGACCAGTGTCAAAATCTACTGGACGGGTAAATGCGAAGAAATAGAATTCGTATTTGGAGCGCAATATTTCACTTGTTCCGAATTAAATCAGTATAAGTGCAATATATTTCATCAACTAATTTGTTTTAAATATCACTGTACGTTAGTTAATCTATAACATGTAAAAAAAATTCCATACGTGCGTCTGCAGATATTTTAAAATAGATTAAATTGATGGTTTTGTAAAACCTGCCTCAAATATATTTTTAATTGAATTACTTATGACTGAGACACACTTGTGATCTGCAAAAGATACAGTAAAAGTAATATACGATATAGAAGAATATATATATATATATATATATATATATATATATATATATATATATATATATATATATAATAAATTATACAAGCAATGCTGCATTGTAAGAACATATCAATAACATGTATATTTTTGTGACACCATAATTGTATCACACGATAAAAAGCGAAGACACTATATATATATAGCTTCACATGACCTATCAACATACAATATAAATAATTAGCCAGATGTGTCAGATTTATAGACCCGAGTTATTCCTCTAAGCCTAAAACTACGTGTAGAATACAAATAATGTTAATTACCTGTAACCTTGATATGGTTTCTTAATTTATCTTACAAAATATCTGTAAGTGATGATTTCGTACTTTGGAACCTCTGAATTGAAAAACTGGTGAATCAGAATATTCTGACTTTACATGAAACACAGTATAGAAATAACCTAAAGTCCGCTTTGGTCAACAGAGGTAACTTTAGTACACGTTATCCTAAAAAATAATTGTTTACCATTAAAAAAAAAAAAACACACAAAAACATGAAGCAGTTTCTATCTACAATGATAGTATATTTCTAATTAATGGTGTATCTGGGTCAACTTTCGTCCCTTACGTGGGAACTAGAATGGATCTCCTTGCCATTCGAAACAAGGCAAAGAGAAGAAGAAAAAAAACACCATTATGTGCCATCTTCTGAATTGCTACAGTCAAAGTGTTTCGTATCTCAAGCAGTACCTGGGGAGTGATTTGAAGAGTTTGTTTTATCACTGTAAGGATTCAGTCTGGATATTCTTTTTATGGCTATGTTGATTTAATACAAGTTTACATGATCAAATTTCATTCCCAATAATTGATGAGGTGTTTTAGTGCCACTATCCAATCTTTTATGTTTACTGAATCTGAACTTCTGAAAAACCCATCTAAAACTGAACATATAATTAAATTTAATCCCTTTCAAGCTGGATAATTATTAAATCCAAAGTATGTGCAAAATGGTAAGTATCTTTTCCTTTATGTTTCTCATATGGTTTCCTCAGCAAAGACTGATTTGAGAGAGACTATAAGATCATTGTGGTTTGGTTTGGTTTTGTGGGTTTAACGCCATATTTCAGCCCATGATAGGCTATACATGGCGGCCAATATATTTGGTGGAGGGAAGTACTCGGGAAGACCCAGGGAAGAACAACCGACCCATGGGAAGCAACTGGCAAGCTTTCTCACATACCCACATATGCCGAGCCGAGATTCGAACCAGCGCGGACAGAGGTGTGATGTGAGTGATCTGTAAAGGCGAGCGACTTAAACCACTTGGCCATCCGGGGCCCCAAGATCATTATGGAGTTCAGTTATTTGTTAATCTAAAATTAAATAAATTACCATGATATTAGAAAAGAAAAACAGACAATTGACAGCATGGATTTCTTCCAACTGACATAGTTAGCAATGGCTCGTTTAAAACAAATATTAAATAAGGATTTATCATAAAAATTGTAGTTCAAAAATGCATCCTGGCCGGTTAGCGTGTTTCAGTTCCATCTGTGCGTCTAGTTTTTATATGACATTTATAAAAAAGTACCATGAAACAAATTTATCGCAAACAGATTCGCATGATTTTATTTTTTCCTCTAACATAGTTTAAACAGACAGGTAAATAGTATTGTCACAGAAGCCCCAAACTTTAATACAAATCATAATAGAAAGTAAATCTAGAACATTGATTTTCCGTTTTCTCTAGGCAAATATTTAAACAAAACTGAACAAACAAGTATTATGTCACATGCTTGCCACACTCGAAATTTGAACTGACGCAGCAAAATTTTGACAAACGGAAATGTTTAACATACAAATAGGAATCGAACAAATCACCCTATGCTAATCCGTGTCTAATTAGCAAGCCCATATAAATAAACATTAATCACGGGATCAAAATGCATTCTTAAGGAATAAACTTTTTAAACAGTACTGATTAGATCAAAATTACACAATATGACCACGAACTTCCTTTGACCTGAAAATGTATTATTATTATTATTAGTAGTAGTAGTAGTAGTCGTAGTAGTAGTAGTAGCATAAGACTCTGATCCTAATTCAAATTACAGTTAGTTCAAGTTGTGTGGCATACTTGGGGTGGTATATAAGTTTTTAATTCGTTTGTTCAACTGCAAGGACATTACTATGAAATGATGTGTTTCATAATATTTAATCTGGAATGACTAATCGAAACATATTAATTTTCTATAAATACATCATATGAAGATTCATCAGGATGTGTCCCTATTGTGTCATTTTGCATACATGTTTATTCCTACAGTCTCCATCAGATAATTTATGTTTATGTTTCGTAATGCATTATTGTTTCGATGTGATTTCCGGTATTGCTAAGCTCAAGAACAAAAATTGCGCATTTCTTTTTTTTTTTCAGATTCCCCACCAGGACTTCTCGGAATGGGATTAGCGATAGTTACCGTCTTCCTGCTCATCGTTGGATTTTTAATATTAAAGAAAATGGGATGTTACAGCAGTATAAAATTAGGTACATGGCTTTCAAAATTCAAACATTATACAACAAGAAAAACCCTCAAAACTTCCGGTAATGTAAACATGTTAAAAGTTGTTTTTGTCTAGAAAAGCGATTACAAATTCCCTTTGTCAGGGCTATGAGTCATGCTATCTTAGTAGCTTGGTTTCTGGTCATGTGGCTGCATTCGGCCAACCTCTGGCAACTGCACAATTTTTTACAGCTCTCACATGACATACCTTATTACGATTGTAAATAATAAATAAAATGAGTTTTCTTCAAAATGAACATTTGAAAACAAACATGTATGATGTAGTCCTTTTGACATCTTTGTTGTGTTTCATCAGTGGAAAGATTGAACATTATATTAACTGATCAAGCCTTTATGCAATTCTAACTTGAAATCATAACACCACAGATAATTTTAAAGCTTTTAGTATGCTACCGTCGTATGCAGTGGTCAAAGGCTGTCAAATGTTGTAATATATCAGTGTAAACATCTATATGATTTAGTTGTTTGTGTGTATTTTTATGCCCCTAACTAAATAAATATATCGATAATACCAGTTACATTCAATACTTGTACAGCTTTTGGATACTTAACTAAGTTCAACTGATTTCAATACTTGTATTTAATATCTAAAACAGCATGAGGTTAAGAAACTCACAAGTCTGAGACTGAGACTAAATAAAAAAGTATACTATTTCTCTACTAACATTTGGGATTGTATGAAGAAATATTTCACATTTTCAAGATTTAAACTGTGACGGGTTTTTTATTTTAAAAAAAATAAATAAAAAATTCTGATTTTAAGAATGAATCTCGTGCTGGAAATGTTTTAAAATACCCAGTCACAGGGTGAATTACAGGATAATTCATATTTATATATAACTAAAGTTGATTCCTATTCTCCTAGTTTACCTTTGAATTATTATAGGTTATCATATATCATGTCAACCATGCGTTGAACAAGTAAATAATGAAGCATGTGAAGAACTGCTAAGTTCCAAGAAGCGAAACCGACCCCTTCCCATGCCACCAATGCAAGAGAATGCATGCAGGAGAGCTCAGAGATCAAATTATCCTAATATACACCGCAAATCCAAGAGCTTGCAGAACCTTGTCGACTACACCAAAGACGTTTGGAATCCGGTTCGAAAAATCTTGTCTTTGCAAACGTTGATTCAGTTATCACCAACGATTGCAAGATGCTCAAGTAGTGATGGCTCAGTGGACAATGTGTGTGGTTCCAAGAAAGATGTCTGGTTTAGTATGCAAGCGACTGCTACAGGGATTAGCCGGGTGAAAATGCATTCAAAGGACGGAAAAGACCAGAAAGGAAGTACTGTTGATCAGTCTACTGGCGCAAAAGCTCAAGGCATAACTAATTCTTCACATGGAAGTTTCGAGCTAGAGTCCCAAGAGGAGCTATATAACAGTATAGATGAGGTAACATGTGACGACTCTCTCTCTCTCTCGCTACGTGTCAGTGTGGAAAATTTAATAGTAAAATAAGAATTTTAATAGTAGAAAGCTTTAAAAGGAATTTCTTTTCAAATTAAACACTGACCAAAATCAAACAGTTGAAATTATGGAATGGAAGCTTCATGATAATATTGATCATAATCGGTGATTTAATGAAGTTTATTCCATTGCATTGTCAACAAGTTCTAACAACATATTCAAGTTATTTCGAAGTTCACATGGTGGCGTTAAATGGTTATAGAAGTGAACAAAACAGTTGTGCCTACAGAATGTCATTCATCACATATAGGCAAACCTTTGCCGATTATGGTATCTAGAATCGACCCTGGGTACTCACTAGGGCAAAGTGTGTGCATTTTCAAACCTCGATTTGCAGTCCATATTGTACTAGTATTGTCAATACCCCTAAAATTGCATCAGGATATGATTTGTAACTACGATGATCTATTCTATTAATTTTAGTTAATTAATTTGCTTATACATATGTAAACAACCTTAATATTTTGTTGTAGGTTTTTTTAGTCACCTTGGGTATTTATTCGCTATCTAAAATTGTATACCGAAGGAGGTCATTAATATAAGGCTCTTTCATCATTTCATCCACTGTGTGAGTGATTTACCTTCTGGATCGATTTAAGCAGCTGTGTAACTGTTGATCAATTCTGTCACTTTAAATATATGTAAATTATCTTGACTATAAATGTTCACTCTGTTCTGATAGGCTGCCATGTCGGTCTACGATTACGCTAGAGCCAATGAACATGAAGCAAATATACAGGAGGACCGCAGCAACGCTGACACTGGAAACTACGAATACGACTATGCTATTTTGCCTGCTCTGTAAAAGAGGGCAAAAATGTGGTTTGTGATGGTACAGAAATCTATATGCTTGTAAAGTATGAAACCTATATCCATCACGAACAATCTGCCGTGCACAGAAAAAGGGTCACGTGACCTAAGGATCGATTAATGACGTGTTATTTCTGCAGTATCAATATCGTTATCTGTTCAGACTCTGACCACGTATAAAGCTATAGATGAATTACAAAAATGGTTTTTCAGATCTATGTACCAATTAATTTATAACAGGTGGATGGGGATAACACTAGCGTTTAATGATGAATATATATATATATATATATATATATATATATATATATATATATATATATATATATATATATATATATATATATATATATATGTCTAATGATTCCTGTAATATATATTAAAACATTTTCTGTGTATTTTCTACGTCCTTTTTGTAAATCATCTGTCATCGTTTCCTTTCAATAATTTACTAGATGCATTTGAATTCATTGCACATTATGTTCAATCTATCTGCCATAATTGTTAGGTTTTGAGTCCGCAAAGATACATTTTGCCATGCATATTCTGGGCGGAAACTTTGGATAGAGTCATAACGTACAAAAATGTATACATATTTCTAATAATCTCATATGCTTTTCATTGCATTAACATAATTAATACCATTACACCGTTTCAGGAATTTGCCATACGACAGTACATTTTTCAATTTGTATACCCCAGCTTCCGGGTTTGTAGGATTCCTGGTGTGCGTTCGTCCATCACATGTTTCTGAACGCAACAGTTTTGTTGGATTGCTGTGAAACCTGGTACGCTTTATGGTCCTCATCTGAATATGTGCATATTGACTGTGATTCCGTTATTTATATGATAGGTATTGACCATTTGTACCAACAGCTATCTAGTCTCACAATCTTGGTAGATGGAGACATTATTATAGACTAATATCCATCATGGGCTAAGCGTGGAATGCGGGAGTGTCGGGGGGCATATTTACGTAAGCATTTTGCTCACCATTCCTCTACTTACGTAACATATCTAACATATCTACTGATTTGTTGAGGTCCTAGAAAGTTTGGATATTAAATTGACATGCAGCAGGAAATATTTTACTGTAAATTGTTGGATAGTACAAGAGGGAGAAACAAACAAAAGAAAAAAAAAGATGAGCGCACACGGTATATGAATTTGGATGTATCATTGTGAATTTAATTGAGTTCAGAATATTTCTTTATTGTTCTCAACATAGCAATAGCCGGATATCAGTTTTGTATTGTTAATTTTCCCCTAGTATGTTTTTTTGCCACACTTGTCATTTGTTTTATATTTCCGTTTTTACTGATTCCTCCTTTGTTTTCAACAATTATGCATATTATAAAATTTTATATCCGTTCTGCTTTATGTGTGTTAACATTTATCAAGTGTATCTATGCACACTTATATATTTTCTAGCACAGCAAGAATTTAAAGCTTGATACTATACAAAACTCAAATATGATAAAACAATAAGCCATTCAAGCAGCATCCATTTTATTTTATTTTCATTTGAAATATCAAGCACACATCATCGTTTAGCTGAGTTCTCCCTCAAATAGATAGACATACACACACTTATATATATATATATATATATATATATATATATATATATATATATATATATATATATGTGTGTGTGTGTGTGTGTGTGTGTGTCTTTAATGTCATATATATATATGTGTGTCTTTAATGTCATATATATATATATATATATATATATATATATATATATAAAGTCTTTAATGTCAACCTGAAACCACGAGAGGCCTATTGGTCTAAGACCCTCGCCTTTAAGGATCACTCACATCTCACCTCTGTCCTCGTGGGTTCGAGTCTCGACTTGGCCAGCGTGGGTATGTGAGAAAGCTTGCCAGTAGCTTCCCGTGGGTCGGTGGTTCTTCCCGGGGTCTTCCTCCACCAAATATAAAATGTCTTTAAACCCACAAAACCAAACCATAAATGTCAACCTGTTTACGTTAACCAGATACATATATATAGCACATATGTATTAAATATGTCTTTGCATTAACCACCTTTATAAAACAACCTAAATGTATCGTTCCAACAAGACCATTTTCAGGCTTACCACATGTACGGATTTTTCAGCATTATTCTGATTTTTTGTCATAGCTGAGGATATGAGGACGGACAGTGTAAAAGTGCGGATTTTTCATGATAGAAATTTACGCCTTTTAATTGACTATTTGTTTTCAATGGAAGCATCCAGTGCTTAAATTTTGTTTTCAAAATGCATGTAGTATATATAAAAAATGTTATAATCTTGAATTACAGAAAAATGCCATGAAAATGATTGATACCGTGATTTTTTTACTTTTTTTTTTACTCCTTGTACCAATTTCCTTTATGTCCACCTATCTTCCTATCCATCTACCTATCGACCTACCTACCTATCTACTATCTATCGATATATTTATGCTATTATCTAAACTGACAATTTTCCTTCCAACCTTCTTATTTTTCTCTCAGGTATCATTACTCATATATCGTATCCCCCCCTCTCTCTCTCTCTGTTTAATCGTAGAGTGAATTATTTTTTCAACATAATAAAGGATGTGTTGGTCAAGGGAATGACAGAGAACATAGAGTAGGGTCTTATTCTGTAAAGTTCACAAAAGGTGCGATTATTATTTGTGCTACAGCAATATAATTTTTTCTTATAAATCCCAAACAAATCATTTCTATAATAAAGGCAGGACAAAGCGGTCTTCTGGTTTTAGTTAATATTACTAATCAGGATGCTGGAGTTGCGATCAGGCAACATGTTTTTATCGCACTAGATCGGTGAAGATTATTTGTATTGATCTTAACGGCACTTTTAACACACTATTGGCTATATCATGCCCAATAAATGGGAGAAAAGTGGCTCTCCCAAAGACACACCGATGCAGCGGACCAAGGCTGGCCTGGGTGGGTATCAAACCCGCGACCCTTATATTACGAGTCCAACGCTCAACCAACTGAGCTACAGCTAAAGTGCAAATATTAGCCAAGATATATGTAAAATACGAGGTGTACATCTTGATGGCCTACAATATATGAGAGGCTGCATAATTAAACCACAACAATGGAAATAATAATAAAGAAGTCATGGGTATTATAATGCACACATGATCACAACCTGGTACCATTTCCGAAGAGGAAATGA
The DNA here is from genome assembly GCA_029931535.1 of Margaritifera margaritifera. Classification (NCBI taxonomy): domain Eukaryota; kingdom Metazoa; phylum Mollusca; class Bivalvia; order Unionida; family Margaritiferidae; genus Margaritifera; species Margaritifera margaritifera. The sequence continues at coordinate 244,287 of JAQPZY010001599.1, forward strand.
ATAAGGTGTCGATGATGATGATGATGATGATGATGGTGTGGTGTGGTATTAGTGGTAATGACGACAGCTACGACCATGATACAGACAATGCTAGGTTATATTTCCCACTCCTTCTTTATTGACATACTTTGTTATTGTAAATTGAAACTATTACATTTAGTGGGTAAAATAGGAGGGCTGGTTTTATACAGTCTATATATTATTTATTATAGCATGAGGCGGAACTAACGATAGTCAATAGTTTTGGGATTTACAACAGCATAACCCATTAATTACTGGGGGGTTTTTTTTGTTGTTTTTTTTTTGTTTATTTTTATGAAGGAATAAACTTTAATTTATGCCACAGGTTTATACATGGAATTTTGTTTGTATAAGGAGGGGAGGTAATTGCGCTATGTGATAATATATTGGTACAAGAATGAGTTGTCTCTTACCTGAAACGCAATCGTACCGGATACAAGTTATGAACCAAAACTTCCAGATTTGACATAGACAGATATACCTCACAATGAAGTTGTTTGCATTTGCAACAAACACAATAAAGAGAATGTTTGCATACCCCTATGTTACTTTCAAATACTGTGACTTAAAGTTCATTATATGTGGTATTAGGGAAACAATACACTGCCAGCTGATGGAAACGAAGCTCCTATGTGGTTGAGATATGAGCTTGATTTAATCCAAAGCACACTTTAGCGGTTATTAAAACTAGGAAGATATATTTCTTAGAGTAGACAGTATTAGCTTCTGAAAGTGCAATAAGTGAATTATATAACAGAGAAAAACTTGAACAAATTATTGGCTAGATTTTGTTCCCAAATTTACCCCGGCAGTCCAGGAAGTAAATACGACCAAATGGAGCTAGCAGTCTATTGAGAGATCTACATCTGAAGTGAGACAAAACTCTCCAACCCAAATTACACCCATGAATCACATAATAAAATCAACGGAATTAAAAGTTCTTTGAACAGTATGCAAGATACGCAATGTCTCTTTTTAAATAATCAAGATTACCAGTAAAAAATATCTGTAATACTTTTTTCTTTAAAAATCAAACCATGTACAAAGTACGAAACTGTTTAACGGAACCAATGGCACGCGTTTGAGCTGCAACATTTAGTCTAGTTTGCTTTCCTTCACTTTTGATTGAATTTTCATGCAAGCCAGGGAAATGATGACAGGGCTCAGTTAAGGTTATCGTATATTAATCCGCTGAGACGATGGACTAATGCTTAGATGACCTGGGGGTAACAAAAATCGTTACATCAGCGATATAATCTGAAAGACTATGAGCTGTGAAGAGCGTGCATTTGTCACGTGAACCCCACACATAGTTTATTCTTTTTGCTGTTTATTCTTCTTAAAAAGGCCATGCTATTAGTTAGAAAAAAAAGTGCATCACTTAGTAACGAAATGAAAGTTCACCGTCTTTACAGTATCATATGCCGTTCCAAAACAGAAAAGACTAGTCTTACTCCGTTCTACACATGTATTACCGTGACAGACAACACGGGAATGAACCAAGAAATGTAAAGAGATGCAGAAGAATTTGCTAATGAAGAAAGCAAACTAATTCCTGAATAGGCTTGCTCATAATTCTTAAGTATTTCATCATTACAGTCAGTGATTGAATGCTTTAGGAGAGCTAACTTCCCTCTAATATTTTACGTGATGCAATTGTTCATTTAACTGAGGTGAAAACATCTTCATTTTCATCATATATAAATCTTATGGCTTAGAAATTAAACTGGAGGTACAATTTGTATAATATTTGGCGACAATTCCAATACTCGACTAATAATAAGGCGTAGAGCAGCATCTACAGCAAACACTGAAATATACCCTGGCAGAAATAGTGTTATCTCTGCCATGAAACGTCCATAGCAGTAATATGTACTACTCTGGGTCACAAGAAGAAGTAACATTACGACTTTGGTTTATATTGGGGGCTTGTCTGGGGCACAATGGGAATTTAACATTGAGGCTACATTGTTACACTGTTAGAAGTTATTGATCTCAAATGGGGTTACATTGTTATATTGTGACAAGTTGTTGACCTCAATGATATGCCCCCACCCCCACCCCCGGGGCACAACGGGAAATGTAATCATAAAATGTTTAGATACTATCCAACACTTTTAGATTACTATCCAACACGCACCCTTTGAGTACTATCCAATACCCACCTTTTGATTACTATCCAACACCCACTTTTTTATTACTATCCAACACCCACTTTTTGATTACTACCCAACACTTACTTTTTGATCACTATCCAACCCCATTTTGAGTACTATCCAACACCCACCCGTAATTACTAGCCAACACCCACTTTTAGAGTACTATCCACAACGCCGTTTGTAGTGACCAATACCTTTACACTTACTAACCAACGAAAAGGGTAACCTGAAAATGAAAGGGATGAAATCACACAAACATACTATCACACCACGCCAAAGCAAGGGGTAGTTGTGTTTATATACACACTATATACACACTACTATCACACAAAAGGGTTTTACATTTTAGATGGTTATGAATATTTACATAAACATAGACATACACAAACATAAAACATACAAACATAAAACACTTGTAGTGGCAATCATTTTGAGTAGTATCTCTCTTTTCGAAGATATTTGGGTGGCCCTGAAAAAAGCCGTTGGGTTTGTTAACCAAAGAGGGCTAACAAAGGTGGCACCGCTTCCATGTTTTCAAGCTGGTCCGTAGACTAAGACAAGCTTCAGGCACCCTTGCCTCTCCACATACATTCTTATCTTCCAAAAAGCTGTGTCGGTGATCCTGGTAATGACCCACGATGCCTTGCCACGATGCCTTGGCATACATGGGGTAATCCAGATCAAGCATAATGCCGGAAATGATGGTAGAGGATTCAACACTAGTGCACAGCTTGTTGGTTTGTCTTGTGAATTAGTGACACACAGTGGGCCGGATCGAAACGGATTGGGAAGTTCCACCAATCCGAACGCGTGTAACATAATTCAGTCAGGGACTGTTGTCTATCACTTTATATATATAAAAGAATTACTTCAATTTGACTTTGTGCGATTTCTTATCTTCTTCACAAGAATTGTTGCCGGCGGTAGTACCACCTTCACCTCCTTCTCCATCATTACCAGTCTGTGACAATTTCAGAAAGAAAAACAGAAGGAAGAATTGGAAAGTTTTTTGTAATGTCAGAAAGAAGAAGTATTTGTTCAACAACAACAGCAACAACATCAGGAAAACAAAAAGCAAAAAGAGGAGAAGAGGAAAACTTTGAACAGTGAGAAGAAGAGGGTGAAATAAAAGGCTAGTCTGTTACAAGACATTTTGGTGGAGTTACAATACCTGAGAGAAATGTATCAGACTTCTTTAACCAAATCGAAGAGAAAGAGACCTTCATGATCCATGACTTCTAAACCTTCTATGACTACATCGACGTTCACCACCATCACTGAGATGTCAGCAGCAGCAGCAGTCACTACTACCACTATCACAGCAGCTTCAGGAGTAGGACTTGGCCGTGGAAAAGGATTAAGAGTTTGCACTTGATGTTGAAAAGTCCATAATTATTTTTTCTTCAAAACCCCAACGACCCTTTTCATGGCCACACAAATGTCTTAGATATGAGATATTATTAAATGATTGCAAAATCAAACGAAACTCAGATTCCTCCATTATAGTATGTGTGTGTGTGTGTGTGTGTGTGTGTGTGTGTGTTATCTTATCCATACAACAAAACAAATTAAGACAAAGATACACTTAGGGTTTTTGGTATATTCTCTTGAGATAGAATCACAATGAAATTTCAAAACACATCACAATAGTCCATTTACTTCTTCATTTACTGTCTTTCCTTTTGAAATTCTTCACTGGTATAGGTTCTTCTTCTGCTGCTGTTTCTTATGCTTGTCTCGCTTTTCGAATATCTTTACTGGTATGGGTTATTTTTCTTGTTTTTATGCTTCTGAACATTCCTTCTTGTTCTCTTTTTTCTTGGGACACTCTGAAGATTAATGTCTTTTTTCTTGAAATGATAACAGGTATCTTTACCTTTGTCTTTACTTTCTCCTTACGTTTGTTTGGTATATTCTCTTGAATACGAACCACAATGAAATTTCCCTCTTATGTTTGTGGATATAGTGTGTATATAAGCACTCCTACGTTTGCTTGTGTGTGATAGTGTCTGATTTTATTCCCTTCTTTTACATCTACCCTTTTCGTTGGTTAGTAGGTGTAGGGGGTATTGGTCAGTCACTCCAACTGAATGTTGGATAGTATATAAAAAATAGGTCCTGGATAGTATATCAAAAATAGTTGTTGGATGTTATATATAAATAGATGTTGAATAGTATATCAAACATAGGTTTTTAATAGTATATACAAAATAGTGTTGGATAGTATATAAAAATAGAACGGTCCACAATATTAAACCTATAGACAAATTTACCATAGGATTTCCTATCTTGAGTCCAAAGTACCCATAATGTTAATTCTACGTGTGGGTCTCTCTGGTCTCAGGATGAGCAATCCTCTGTTGAAACAATTTCCATTGAAACTATATTGAGGCCAAAGAGGCCCATAATGATAATCCTTTGGACAATGTTTAATATGGGATTCCCCATCAGGAGGCCAGAGAGACCCCTACATGTTAACCCTATGAAAAAATCGATTTAACATAGGATTTCTCATCTTGAGGCTCAAGTAACCCATATCACTACTCGCTTCAGTATGACTACATTAGCTTGGTCAACCTGCTGGCAGCGTCATTTCGAAAATAGGCCGTCACTTTTGTGGTTCGTAGACGTTTTCTATGCCAGGCATGGCTTTCTCCAGCGGTGCCGTTAAGATGAGGCTAAACTTTAGGTCATCGAGGTTTTTGAACTCCCTAGAATGGATCACTTGTGATCCTGACGATATAGCATTAAGAAATGTCAAGGCGTCTGCTTGAGCTCGTGCTTTTCAGTCACCGTGGCGCGATAGTCTTTACACCTACGTTGACTCTACCCAATCGTTCTTCAATATCGGACAGTCGCCTTCTGATTCGGCGTGGTGGTGGAATAGACCTCTGCGGCTCTTTAGACGGGATAAATGAATTTTACTCGAGAACACTGTGTAGTGCTTTATCATAAGCTTCTTCTGCAGATGATCTGTCCGCGCGGTAAGCGCATGCGCATGCGCTGGTTTCAAAACGCGTTTGCTACGTGGTGCTGGAACTGACCGCTTCCGTTCTTGGCTTTGTGCTAGAATTGGCCGCGCTGCTGGTGTCGGTGCACGAAGAGCTGCAAGCCCATCGGAATAAGTTTCTGGGCTGATCTCCCTCTTTTTAAATAAAGTGGTAAACTTCCGTACTGCACTATACACCAGCATTATATTTAACCACACAACTTTTCTTAAAATGAAAATTATTTCATTTATGTATGTCAATCATTATAGGCATATGTATGTGTCTCTAATTTAAAAAAAAAAAAAAAAAAAACAGAAAAAAACCCAAAAAAACAATATGCATACAACGGCCTAAACGGGCGTGCGCATGATCATCTGATTGAAATCTGTTATCTTTGCAAGACGCTTACACTCATACTCAAATGTGGCCTCTCTCTTTGGCCGTGCCTTCAGCGCCATATCTCCGCACTGGTAGCAAAGAGCATATTTTGCTTTAGTCCCTATCCCACATTTAGTGCAGGCGTATGTTCCTCTGCCCTTGCGTAACCCCTGATTGTATATTTTACAAAACTGCACCATACAGCTCCTGCCGCACTGATCCATCTCCCCAATCAACAGCCGTGGACATCTATTATCCCCTAGCCCCATGTTTATATAGCTAAGTATATTTTTCTTTAATTGATACAAATAATTAGTTGCCTACATTCTGGTAGCAAGACAGGGCGGTGAGGAAATGCGGTATACGACATTGCTATTTTAAAAGAATGTCCGGACAAAAATATTAGAAAATAGTACTTACACATCCAATAGTTAGTAACTGATATATTAGCTCTTATCATACGTTGTAGTCGCTTAGGTATAGAGCCACACAATCCTTTGGATAAGAGTCACTGAGAGAGTCTCAAATGTCAAGAACAATACGAATGTGATCAGACCTTGATTTGATTCTATGTAGTCTTTTTTCAAGCTTGGGTGTAATTGTTTGCCATATATCCTCAATAATATTGAGGTCCATGGTCTGTGTTGGCAATGATAAGGCTTCATTGTTTTATCATTTTCCACCGTTTAGTCCTTCTAGGAATTGGGGCCTGACAATTATCCTACTGGAACCTCCATTCGCCATTTGGAAATTATTTTCCAGCATCAAACATTTTTCATTAAAGAATTCTTACACACTTGTGTCAGTCAATTTTTCTCTCCACTGGAGGTAATGACCCCTCTCCACCACCACACCCCCCCCCCCAAAAAAAAAAAAGCAGACAAAAAACGGCCGAATATTCTTGAATGGCAAATGTGCACTGTTCGGACCTAAACACTCTGGTTCCTATTCTTCTTCAAGCTTTCTCCAAACATACGCTTTCGATCTATACCCAAAACAACTTTAGCTTCATTTCTTCATTTCAAAAAGTTACTCTTGACTACTAGTTTTCAATGGTCCCGTTGTGTCTTTCTTTAAACGATAAAGTACGAGATGCACGATTCTATTGAGAAATCGTAGTTTGCGTCCTTACAGTGCATCTCCAGGTCCTAAACTCTTTAACGTTTTCTTGACAGTGCTCTCAGAAACATGAACACTGACAGACTCATTAAAGTTACGGTAAAGTCCCGTTAAGATTGTCTACGATTGTCAAAAACTGCGATGAAAAAGACGAGAAAATACATAATCACCCTTTTGCTCATGATATTTGATCACCCGCTTATTTCTTTATTTTTATGGACCCCCTTTTGTAAAACCTTTTCAAAAGTTTATAAATTGTCATATTCCAGTTATTTCCGATATTTTTTCTACTATTAAAATCTTTTTTCGATTAACCAAATTATCGTCTGCCACTGACCGTCCTTCAGTTCCTTACCGTGAGGCAGAATGTTTTCTTTACACCACCAGGGAAGTCTAAATATAGCACTATTTACAAATTTACAATTTCAAACTACAACCAAGATGCTCATCGGTACACACACACACATAAAATCAAGCTTGCGTAATGGATCTTATCAATGCCGTGTGTATTTGAAATCATATTTCACTAAATGACGTTGACTTTTCTCACTGAGGTGACTACTCACTTTTGACCTGGTACTGTACTTAAAGATGCAACGCCCTGATGTGGCACACCGAAAAACTAGGCTGAAAACGGAAGTAGTATTAGATGATCTAATATAGCGGACTATCGAACAGTAAAATTCGTGTGAAGAAGATAGACACTATTTTTATACGTGTTTCTATGGTGAAATTGGACAAGTCTGGTATTAAATAAGAGGACTATTTGATTTTGTTTAGGATATATATGCAATGCCTTCAGACTTTCTGACAATATGCTGAAAAAGCGCCGGGAGTGAATCACACCTGCCTGCTCCTTTGAGACACATATGATCATTTTAGTACCCGGTCGTCGAAGGAGGTAGGGGTACTAATATTAGGGCAAGGTTCCATATAGTCGCGGGATACCAACAAAACCCCCCTTTCCAATGTTGTTCTACAAAATATTTGAAAATATTAAATTAAGGTCACGCAATGTTTGTAGCACAAAAAAAACAAAAAACAAAAAAAAAAAACAACAACAACAACAACAAAAGAAAAAAAGAAGAAGGTACATACTTTCCAGGTTTTTTACAAGAACGACGACCCGAAACGTGTTTTTCTTGGTATTACGTGACTACCGGTTTGACATGTATGGATTGCTTTTGCTATTCGTCCTAGTCTTACAATGTAAGACGTCCACCGTGATATTTATGTTGTTTGGGTTTTACGTCTTACTTCCAACACAAACGGTTGTGTAGAGGCCAAATTTTCAAGAATACCTCACACACTTGGCAGCCCATATTGACACTGTTGCACAAATTAAAGTCTAATTGCTTTAGTCGGAACATACTTATTCTGATAGTTTTTTCCTGATGGAATCAAATTCTGACGCAAGCAAGTCGACACATTTTCAAGTTCCGCTGACACATTTTAATGGGTTGAAATGCGATGGTAACCGAGGAATGTCGAACTCGGTTGAAGTAGGGATATTTTCTTTAATGAAACAAATCTATCTAATCACTTTCGTAAACATTAGTGTGCATTTCTTCTTGATCAGCCACCTTGCAAATTTAAATTTCTTTTGTTATCCTGAAACAACTAATTGTGTAGTTGTGTTTCAGTTGAGAGAATGAAATAAACGAGGCAATCTTGGAACCAGTGTGGAATCAAATCAAATGAAAGATAGATCAAACTCAAATAATAAAAAGTCAAGCATTCAAAAACGATTCTTATAGGAAGCTGATAGAGAATGAATTTGTCATGTATGCATTGTTGAACAAAAATGCTGAACTGAAACCAATGAAAATGATAACAAATCAGAAGGAAAAAGATCTTAAGAAAGGGCATAAAGAGTTTAAAAAGGAACAAAAATCTACCTATAGGAAATCATAAAAGTAATTATGAAAGATGTCAGCCGAAGATATAGCGTATCCCCCGCATCTTTCTTGATGACTCAGCAACAGTGTAGACCCATAGGTTTACCGTTATTCGGGCTAGTGCTAATATAATTATAGATAATTTGTATGATATGATTCAATGGCAAAATACAGTTCGACATATTGGGTTATTGGTACTTATTTGAATAGTTTCGGAGATATGACCCAAGAACACACACACACACACACACACACATCATTTCTCACACAAAAAGAACACCTGCAATAGTTATGAAACTCTTGTAGGTATGAAACTTAATAATTGACATTTCGCGAATACTGCGCTTCGAGAAAGTAATGCTCGACTTATTTGCGACTACATGGATTCACAAAGGTGGAGCAGACAATATTGTGAATTTACACTCAAATGAATATAAGTGACCGACCATTTAATTGGGGGGGGGGGAGGGGCCTGGGATTTTATTTCGAGCCTGGAATTTTTTTTTCTGCTTCCTCAAGATAATTAATTTTTCAACCAATACAATAGGTATAATCGGATTTATTTTCCTATTAATCAGAGGAAGAATATTTTTGTCAGGCTATTTGGGAGTCGGAATTTTTTTCTCCCCAAAATCCCATGTCCCCCCTCCTCCTCGGAAAATTAAATTGTCGGGCCCTAAACGACATGTATCAGTTTTCGCTCTTAAAAAATGTAAATGCAAACGTTTACATTTCTAATCGTTATAAATAAGAAAATAACATTTAGTTCAACGTTTAGCACATCTCAGCAATTAATAGGATGTATAATGTCTTTTTAAAACAAACAAGTTATAATACGTACTATCGGATGGCACATCTAGTGGTGATCTTTTTAGGTATAGTCAACCGGATAACCTGAATACCCTGGCCATTGATGGGAGAAAAGGAACCATTGCACATGACGGCATCATTGAGCTACTCTGGACACCAGATTGGTGTAAATCAAGTCAAGTTTGCATTCTTCCATATGAAAAGTCTTTACTCTCAACTGGCTGGACTCTCTCTCTCTCTCTCTCTCTCTCTCTCTCTCTCTCTCTGCGGGTGCGGTATCCCGACATTCATCCTCACTATCCTGACTTAAGCTCATGACACTATTTAGGTTTGGTAAAATAACTTGTGTGGGTTGAAGTCAAAGTCTGATAACTACTCCAACGTAGATAAACTAGATTTTACTTTTGGACTTGGACTGTCGTTTAATTGAACGCAATTTATGTTTTGCTGTAGGGCTTCATTCAAAGGAATCACGCCTGATGTATAGTGAAGATGTAGACCATGGATTATTGTGTCTCTTCTTGTAAACAATACACACCGATTGAAACCATGTTCTATAGTCGGTCGTTGGTCCTCGTTTACTCAATTGAACGTGACAATGTGGGTTCCAGACTATGTTTATCTGAATCTGTGTAAATCTTGGGGCTTTATGAAGACCGAGGCCTCAAGGTTTTCTTTTTGTCGATTTGAGGATGAGGGACGTTGTTCCTCAGAAATACAGAAATAGGAGGTAACTCCATGGAAACTTCATCTCTTCCACGTAGAAGGTCGCCATTCTTTAAACCATACGAATCAGTCCTGATCTTTTCTCCATTCTGCTGTGTGGGTGGAGTTTCGTATTGTCCTACCAGATGGAAGTCGGGAAAGAGTAGAGTTGTGCTGTTAAGGGATTGAATTTTGAGTGACAGCAATGGCTTGCAACCCATCCATACCGTTGCTGCTGATTGCACACAAGCTGCTTAGATCTTTGAGACTATTGCTCTTGAGGCTGCTGATTAAACTCCTGTCGTTTAGGGTCCTAATTACATCAATGTTCTACATACTATATGGATTGTACTGCTGTCTGCCAAATCAATGCTCGGAAAATCTGCAGCTCTTTGTTCTATTAATTTGTTAAAATGTTGGCGAAACATGTTTCATTTAATTCTTTGTCTTTATTGTTTTTCATAGAGATGTACAGAAGGGCTCATGCGCCCTCTCGCATATAGTAAGAAACGACTAATGGATGTACGAGCTGCAGTGTCTCAGTGGTTAGAGTGCTTGACTCGTGATCGAAAGGGTGCGGGTTCAAATCGTACCAAATGATCAGCCATAGTCGACTACCGTGGCGCGTCGTCGGGCAACACACTTTACTCCACTTGTTTCGGCGGTAAATACATTACTTGTGTTGCTTTGCAGAAAAAAGACAAATGGTAACTAATTCTCTTTTGACCGTTTTTCACTCTTTCTTCTTCTAAGTTATGATGCTGATTTGTTTACATGGGTATGTACCCATTCTTGATATAGAATCACGGTCATCGGCACCACAAGAGTATATACGGCTTCCATTTTTTCTCCTTACATTAAAAATCGTGATGATAAAAAATAGACTTTCATGTGGTCATTTATGACAATACTCTTGGCTCTGTCAAGTCTTTTAGACAGTTCCTTGATTTTAGGTATGAATTTGCCTAGATGCCTTGGATTCATGTCGTGCTTATAGAATTGAAAGTCTCTGTGCTGTCTGCTAGGTACAAATGTTAAAAGACTCTCCCCCACAAGGAAACGAATCATCTTCTCCACATTGCCGTCTCTGTTCTGACTCCTCCTTCGGTGTCGGTAAATCTCATTTTCAACCACCTTAGCATCAAAAAGCACATCAAGCGATTCTCCCATGGGACCAACAATTTGACTGCACACACCGATTGTATTTTAAGTGTATCGACCTTTAGCTTCTTGCAATAGATCCTTGAACAGTCTTTCAGATATTCGTTCATTTGGTCCATGGGAAGGTTTCTGCCAATGCCCCCCTCCATAACCGACTGTCCTATTCCAGGTCATTTCATGCCTTAGTTTTTCCGGTAACCACCCATTTGTGGCAGCAATCAGGCGATGGATCCAATCAATTGGTTCGTGCAGGGTGTATGTCATTGCCACTCTCACAACTAAGGCCATCGCCATAAATTATTGTTGTATGTGGCTTGCCGTGGACATGAAAGATTGCACGTACAAATCAGAGGCATTGGCTCTTGATTTCAAGTCGAGATGGGTCGCAGGGACACGGTTTACAGCTATTTATTCAAGTGCCACATTAATGTAACTGTTGGGTGTATCGGGGTCGGATGTCGTGTTGACACCTTTTTCCCCACGTTGTCCCAACATGCTGTAAATCCTGGATTAGCTCACCGTTCCATACAATTGATCCACTTTCTTTGTCATCCTCTGACAGGTCTTCCTCTTCAGTTGTTTCTTCTGCTTCCTTAATTACACCTCCCTGATTCTCCGTTAGATCTAATCGATCGAAATCATCATCGTCGTCGTCTTCCTCCCCTTCTTTTCCCTCCTTTTCCTCTTCATTCCCTCCTCCTCCCCTTCGCTATCCAACTTCCGTAGTAAATCCCACCAGCAGAGCCTTCTACTGAATCTTCATATTCATCAGTGTCTGACGGTGGGTTCATCGTTTCATCAATGTTTGGAATTGTCACTGACATATCCATGGATACACCCAGATCTTCCTCTGTGTTTCCGATAATTTCGTCGGTATGGTTGCCTGAAAGTTGCGTTTCAATTTTAGTTTTGCATTTTACTGCCGCTTCACCAAATCCCTTCCTTATTCTATCTACTGCGCTCAATGTCCCTCTGTATCCAGACAAATACCCGTGCGTGGCAGCTGTCTTGTCGTTTCCGTTTTCAAACCACCCCTCCAAAATTGTGCAGAGAACTTTTCTGTAGGAAATCTGCCTTTCTAGGGGCCCTGGCATAAAGAAGGCATGCTGCAGCTGTGCCTATGTACGACTTTACTGATGCACCGTCTTCTGTAGGGTTTCGTCTGTAGCCTTTGATTTTACTGCACTCCTTAATGTTACATACATGATGGGTGCGTGTTTTTCTAATTCGTTTAGAGTGAAGTCCCATGAAAAAGCTCTTATATTGGGAATGGTAGCTTCTTTACATAATGGAAAATCGTGCTGGAGAACTTGTTTTACTTCTTTTTGTACCTTTTGTCAAACAAACTTCATAAAAGCTCTTTTAGTTCCGGACACAGCATTATACAGTCGTCTTTATGGCTCTTATGGCTGTCACTACGGGATACCACTTTCTTGACTTCGTTGCTGTAGCTGTCAGTTGGAAAAGGGTCTTACGGGTCGCCGTTATACATTACAATTAGAGTTAACATAACAAATTTAATAGATCTTATATCTTTAATATAGAAATAAAATCTTGCTTTATTTGTATTATCTCTTACTGTATTTTGTTTATTTGGGGGTGGGAGATACGATTCATAAACAGTTATTATACTTATTCTTATTATTATACTTATTATACAAGGCTCGGTGCCTTGCTTTGTCTACAGCTTTTAATACCATACCTAGCAGAAACAAAACTGTAAACAATTTATTTCAAATCGAGACCATCTGAAACCAGATTCAATACTGATTTTCTCCCTCTAAATAATCTACATACCAAGTTGTAATCCTATTCATTGATTTATTTTGTAAGTTATGATGCGGAAACTCTACTTGTTCCGATACGGACGGACGTACATGTTTATTCCTGTAGATCGCAACTTAACCATCAACAGGATCCTTATAACATCACCCAGTTGGGTATGTAGCCCTTATAATAAATGCAGGCTGACATTATAAATTCGTATTAACAAGTAATTATAAAATACAAAAATACATATGAGTTCATGAGAACAAGTAATCATAAAATACAAAAATATGTTGATTATCTCCGTCCGCGCAAGGGTTCGGATAATCGACGTTCCACTGTATGTAGGGTTTATATAATACTACAACATAAAACAAATGCCATACATAAAATGGCAAAGAAGCCTTGAAATGTATCTTTTATTTGTAAAAACGAATATAAAATAGAACATGTCCCCTTTGTATTTATGTCAATGTCCGTCCCAATGTCTTCGAGTCCACTACCCTCAATTAAATGAAATATTCATGTCATTGTGAGCTTTTAAATTTGGGAACGTAATACGTGATAGCACAAGACGGTCTTTGTGAAAATGAAATAAGTATTGAAAAGAACACGTATCAACCATGTTAGATAATCAGGCAGATAAAATACATAGAGAGTACATCTGTAATTTAGAGAATGACCTATAATTGTATGATTACGGTCAAGACTTAAACATTGGATGTATTTGTCGAAAAGCAAGCAAGCAAACAAACGTGTGTGTGTGTGTGTGTGTGTGTGTGTGTGATGGATGGTAATGTTACATAAAAACACTAATATCAATGTATCGTTGTTTATTGTAAGTTTTCGGATGGGGTTAAACATTGAGTTGGTATTCAGATACGTCAAAAACGACGCGTTAACCGTCTACACTTAGTTTACAGGCGTACTGGTATAACGCGGTTTCTTGGCAACAGATGCTCCGCACTGTTCTATTTTCTTCCCAATGTAGGTGATGGAATATGTCTTACCCAAAAATTCATTTAAAGAAGTTTGATACTTCATTGTCTCACTTAGTGTGCTCCAACATTTCCGTTCCCACAAAGTTTCCTCTGCGTTTTGATGACACGGGGGTGAATCTGGAGCCAGTTAGCTTCATATGGGCCTCAAGTGCATTTTCATTACTGTTTGTAAGAGTGTTCTCCAGAGAAAAGCTATAGTATCCTCTGTTATGAGGTTTCTTGTGAAAACGTTCATTGAAGTTACAGCAGGTAGCCATGTCCATTTTAGTTCAGGCGACATAAGTTAACTTTTTCAACTGAAGAGTGAAACTGAGATCGAGGCAAAATAAAAAAGGGCGCATGTAGAACCGATTCACATGTGGTGAAGGCAAGGCTTGCTAAATTAAAGATAGTTCGCGATATGCGTATGGAAATGAAGAATGAATGGCTGTTAATTGCAACAGCTGTGTTAAATAACAAGAATGTTCTTGGGCTTCTTCCGGCTGGATTTTGAAAAATTATATGCATGGTAATACCTACTATGATAAAGGAAAAAAGAGACCCTATCAAATTGGTTATTTCACCACTTGCATCGCTTATAGATAACCAAACTGAGTCTCTTCAACAGTGGAAACTTTCATGTAAACTTGAAAGTATTGCAAACATGGACAAAAATGTAGTTACGGGTAAGCAAGTCAAATTCAAATTATGCTTTTATTTTAGTGTTTCATATCAGTATACTTCTGTCATGACATGCATAATTTGTCATTAAAGACATATTACAAAGAAATTGATATATGTTCAGTATGTTGACATTGTTGTAATGTTACATCTATACGTATAATAGTAATAACTGGTAAAAACACATTAAGCGAAAAGAGTTGTGTAAGTTAATTTCATACATTCACAAATCTGGATTTCCATTTTTGTTTATTTACCAGGTATCAGAAATGGAAAATACCAATACGTCTTTTGATCTCAAAAAGCGTATTGGAAGAATGTATTTTATCCAACTGTATGGCAGTCGAAATGTGTTCTGTTAGTTACTGATAAAGCCTACTGCATATCTGAGTGGGGAGAAGAATTCAGGAGTAGCAGCGATTGGACGAACTAAGAAGCATATTCAAAGCACCAGTTCTGGCACTTACTGCAACAAGCATGGCAAAGGTCAAAACAGATATTCTTAATTTTCTACAACTCCATGATGATGATACAGAGATTGTGTTCAAGTCTCCCGATAGTAGATAATAGAAATGGTATCAGTGTTATTCTGTACGACAACTTTTCAATTTCCTTAAAAACAATCAGCAACGATATCGCGACAATAGTCGAAAACGTGCATTAGAAACCAAATTTTGCAACATCTGTCCATAACAAACAAAGACGTGAATACTAATATATGAAGGTTGTGATGATGTACTGTATCAGTGTACTTCATGAAATGCTGCTCCGTAGGTATTGACAAATGCCCGTTTTAAGAGCACTAAATTTTATGCCCGTAAATTCCTCTCACATGAGTGAGTATTTTTGGTGAAACAATGCGTTTATATCCAATAAATACCCAAATAATCGTAACAAGTTTCTCAGAACCAGTTGTTTTACCTGTGCAAGTATGCTTGTTATCACATCCATTATTTCTGAACTGAAAAACCTTCAAGGCAAAACGTAAGCATTGTTGATTACGCCGCTACTGGAAAAGTGACTACCATACCTAACGATGCTTATGCTGGTGAGACAAAATATCAACGGCGATTGCCTCGCTCGCCTGTTTTATTGACGCATTCATATTCACTTACAATAAATAAAGCTATATAGATACATTTGTAGGTATCAAACATGCCACCATCAATTTAATAGAAAAGACCTAAATGAGTTAGTCAAGTGCAAATACATATCCATTTGACTATCTATATATGTATCTATGTTATTTATGTATTTATTTATGTCAACGGTACATAAATATATAAACATAACTGACAATGACAAGCTGATTAGACCTCTTTTTCACGAGGTACACTGACGATGTCTGAATATGTCTGTAGTGGCTTACAAAACTCCAAGGCAACGGTGTTGTACCGAAAGTGATTAGACAGGTTCCTTTCGTTAAAGAAACATATCCCTGCTGCAACCGACTTCGGCATTCCTCGGCTATCATCACATTTCAACCATTTGACATGTATGTCAACGGAACTTCAAAATGAATCCACTTGCTTGTGTCAGAAAAAAAGAGATCAGAATCAGTATAGTCCGACTAAAACAATTAGACTTTAATCTGTGCAACAGTGTCAAGAAGGGTTGCCAAGTGTGTGAGGTATTCTTGAAAATTTGGTGCCTCTAGTTCACCTAGGGTTACCATATTCGAATATTCAAAAAGAGGACACTCGTATCTTAGATTAGTCCTACAATGTAAGACGTCCACCCTGCTATTTATGATGTTTGGGTGCTACGTCTTACTACTTAAATAAATGGCGTTGTGTAACGTGATCCCCGGTCGACTGACAGGGAAACTTGAAGCAACATTACTGATGTTACTGTTCATTATTGTAAGTTCTTTACTATGCAGTACTTATTTTAACGTGTGAAATAGTGTATATTTGATAATGACTATTTTGAAACTTTTTATAACTCATTTCAACATCAATATGTTGCACTCTTGCTCGAGTCACATACAAATTTTGCTAACTTTCACGGGATCACAGGTAGTATTAATTACATTAAGAGTAAATACACACACCACGGACAATAAAAGGACAACTTAATGCTGACCTAATTTTGTGTTCAAATATATTTTTCTACATAGTATAAACAGTTCATTAGGTTACTGCCATAGCTAGCCCTGTGGACAAGTCATTTTGGCAGTGATTGATGAGCGTGCAAGTTGGCTGTAAAAAAATTACAAATCCATTTGAGATATCAGGCACTACACATCAACTAACTTGTTTATTATATACTCTTATTTGCAAGTATTACCTTGTTTCCTTTTATATTATTTTTATTTTGAATGGCAGATGGTGCATTGATGTATATCAGGGGTGTCAAACTCATTTGCTATGGTAGGCCAGATTTTATATAAATAATAATAATAAATAATGAGTCTGGCAGGCCATATCCGGCCCACAGGCTGTATGTTTGACAACTCTGATCTATATAGAATGGAAATAGTCCATGCCACGAGATTAGGGAACCTGCAAGAATAGGAGAAATGAGCATACATGATGCCATATCAACACATTGCTTTCTCTTACAGGTTACGTGTGTGTATCATATTGTTAGTGGGTGTAAAAAGATAATACTTCTAGATGGTTGGTTAAATGTTCACTCATTGCATATAAGTGCATGCATAATAACATATACACCTATCTAGTTATCCAATACCTGTAGAGATAGCATGGTGAATTTTCCCATGGTCTAAAGCAGATGATGCATAGGTGGAGAGATGAAGTCAACACGTATATTTAAAGTGCATGACAGGAAGTATTCATCTAACAACCAGGGCCCAGTTTCACTAAACATTTTAAGTTTGAGGACATCCTCAACCTCAAACTCGCAACTTTTTTTTTTTTTTGCTGAGCTAAGATTTTTCTTGCGCCGTTTTGCCATCTGTGCTCACATTAACACTTGAGGATCCTTAACCAAGGATGAAGTTTGAGATAATTTATTACAATCATAAGCGACCACACCAGAAGATTCTGTACTTTGGAGGTTGAAGAGCTAATAATCGCCATGGATCCACATGCTAACTCCCATAGCTGTAAGTATTTTAGTCATCTGGCAGAGTTTTATTTGCTTGCTACAAAACAATAAGTATGACATAAAAAGAAAATATAAAAAGATCAGAAAATTGGAATGAAACGGAGAACATTTTACTTGTACAGAATGTTCTGCAAAGGGAGAACATTCTGTTTAGAAAATTTACAGGGGAAGTTTCCCCACTTGATGAGGAAAAGGCCTGGCTTGAAGTGACAAATATGAATAATGCATAAGGATGACGTACCAGCATTGTTAATATATTTAAACTGAGTACTCTACTATAATTTCTCACTGTTGAAACTTGGTATGCATTGCTGAATTAGGATATTTTATGATTTTTTTTTTAAAACTCGAAAATGTGATCAGCTACACATATCAAATCCTACAATGTTCTCTAAGTAATTAAAGTGCTGCTGATAATACAGTTTATAAAATGCCAAATATGGTATATGTTATTTGCATTAGGTTTATAATTGCCCTTTTATATCATGTTTTCTATTAGTCTGGCTTTAACAAAACTTGTTTCTGGCTGCCTATTGGTAGTGATCAGCTTTAAAATTAAGCTCTATTGAAGTATGCATGATTGAAGAATTCATGGTAATTTCACACAAAAAAACCCCAAAACAAATATGAACTAAATACATCAAATATACTTTCAAGTTCTGCCTTTGTTTCTTCACTGAATCCAGCCAGGACTTGTATTCAGAAAATTCCCCCATTATTTCAAATGTAGGCAGACCCCCCCCCAACTTTTAATTCATTAATAGACCCTGGATGATAATCTAACCAGACTTTATTTAATTTTGTTAATATTCTTTAAAAGCATTAATATAAGATGCCTCCATTATGTGCTCAGGGAAACTAGTACATGAACAAATCAAAGAAAATGCCTTAAGATGTTTGTATCTGCCACCACACCCCATCAGCATGACACACTTGTTTTTACATTTTTTTATATTTTACGGTGTCACACTGAAAACATTTTGCAATAATACTGTAAAACTATACAATATAAAAGGGTAGCAATGGTTGCCCAAGCAATATTTAAATGTAATATAATCGGACATCTATACATTTTAAATTTTATAAACATTTTTTTTCTTCAGATATTTTTGTACCTAATTTATTGGTCACGAATATAAATATACTATTTTATCACAGCGTGATCTGTTTTTTTTCTAAGTACAGTCTTTGAAGCATATCCTGTGAATGTGTAACTATGCAGATTGGGTCCTGAAAGTTAGTGCTGAAACAAATATTTAAATATTTAAATAAGAATAATTTGTGGCAAGATATTAAAATTGGAATATAGTATTCAAATATTAATTATAATTTATCCATGTATGTGTCCACTTTTAATGTGCATCGAGTTAATCTACTTTGAAATGGACCTTGCTATGTGCAGTGTCACTTAATGAACATACTATGTATATATGTAGTAACTGTAGTCCTGCAAAGCTAGCAACCTGACAACAGCCATGGACAAACCATGAGCGCAGTGTGGAAATACTCTGAATTGTGTTCCCAGTGAGACAGCAAAAAAAACAACATGCAGTGATATTGAAACATTACCATCATTGCCAGCACTAACATCTTGTGAGGAAATCAGAATTTCATTTGTTGTTTCAAAGCATAAAGTTGTTCATAAACTTCTATTCACAAGAAACTGACTATCATGGTTTTGTTTTCCATAATACTTCTTTAGTGATCAAATGAAAATAAGTGTAAGTTGTACAAATTTTACTTGGTTTTAACAAATAAATGCTGCATATCCATATTGGGTCTTATTTTGCTTGTTATTGAGCGTTTATTTGCAAAATTTTCCTGAAGATATTTATTACTAATTTTTTTAATTTATATTTATTTATAATTTTTTAATTACCACAGAATTAACACAAATTCTGAACAATTAAGACTATAATGGTTAAACACACCTTTTGAATTCTGAGAGAACTAAAGATTCAGAAAAAATCACACAATCAAGTCAAGCTTGCACAAAATGACTCATTTATTATCAGCTGTCATTTGGAAATTACAAGAAAAATAATGCAAATAGCCTAGTTTTTTAAACAATTGTCCATGAATTTGCTAGTTATAAAATTTTATGGAGATAATAAAATGAAGTCTCATGATGAATACGTACTCAAATTGATTCATTGTATGAAAGCTGGGCTAGGCTTAAACAGCTGTGTATTAAAATATTTATGAGAACACTCAAAATTGTTTTCCCATGCATTCTCCAGTTTCTTTGGTTATCACTGATTATGCAGATACAACAATTGCAGCTTACATAGCAATTAATGGATCTGTATTTCAGCCAAAAAACTCTTGTGTTTTAGTTTTTAAATGTCATCACTCTGTAGAATGGTTATCATGCTTAGTAATTCAGCAAGCTGGAAAACAAAACAAGTCGTATATTCAAGTCAGATGGGTAACAATTTTTTTACAGGATTTGGTCAAAATTCTGGTTTCATGGCATCTGATTAAATACAATTTGGTGGTCACTATGGTAAATATTTCAGGCTGACATCACAGTGAATAGTGAATCAAATACATACAGGTTTTTGAATATTTGAAAGTAAAATCAGGTATTCGTTTCAGCACTAACAGTAAGGTCAGAGTTATTCAACTGATGCATGGTAATTTGATAAAATGAGTATGCAGAAGATTTTAATAGCTTAAAATTGTTGCTGTACATTCAAATACATTGCAGAGGCACACGTTTATATTTACACCCTCAAGTGCATGACCAATCCAGATCAAATTATAACCGACAAATATATGAAGATCCGAAAAGATAACACTGGGTATCAAGTGGTGTTTGGGTATATAGCATTTAAAATTCATTATGAATACATGTATATTGTTCCGATTTTTAACTTTTATTTGCAAGAGTTTTTAAACATTTCTAAGGCTTTAATGATTCAATCAAGATACTACTGCTTAAGATCAATATCTGTAACAGCAAGGCTCCAGGTAGGTCTAGTTTACGTGTCAACACATGGCTACCAACTTGAAAATAAAAGTGCATTTGGAATATTTGGTCACCAAGAGGAATGAAAACAAAAAACAAAAATAATGCTTGCCAAGAATAAAACACAAATCAAACTTTGTAAGCATTTTATTAAAGCAAAGTATTTTTGCATCAGCTGTCACAGTTAAAAATAGTTTAATAAGAATATAATTTAAGACTTTTTGTCCAGGGTGACTTTATATCACATCCATTAGCATCTCCAACAAATTTACTTGCCATATGAAATATCTGGTTGAAATTTCGAATAATTTACTTGCAACTTGGAGTCCTGAACAATGTGGGTTTTTTTATTTTTTTTTAGCACTTCCTCACAGCCAAGAACAGTTTTACAATGCAGGAAGCAATATGATAATGTAAAGTAAAGAGGAAATTACATTAAAATAAAACTATAAAATAGTAATTCATGTTACCTTTAAATTAACTTTCCAACTGAATGGATCATTTCTTTAAAAATTATAAATGATAACAGAATATGTAAAAATACATCAGACAAGTGAAACCTATTTTTCATGCATAATATTGCTACTGATAACAGAGTCATAGCGTTTAGATATTCAAGTATAATGGGCATAATCCTGGTCAGCAAATTTTTATATTTAATTACATTGTGAATATGTATATATTTATTCCATTTAAAGAACAGTTTCTCTAATGAAATTCTCAATACAATTCAAACAATATATCCTCAAGCAGAAAAATTGTTACATTCATATCATAAAGTCATTTATTCAAGAGATAATTTCTTTTATTTATACATTTTTTCCCACAATATTTAAGTGGACAATTTTGAGAAAGAGATGGATAAAATTAACCACCTCTGTATGCGGGACACAATAGTGAACCTGTACCTAGACCAAGTAATCAACCACCGTGCCCTGATATAAAATACAAGTGTTTCTTGTTTACCCAATGATTTAAGACTCTATTCTTAAATTATATGCCCATGTTTGAAAATAATCCTATACCCATAGGTTCCAAATTTTAGTTGTATGGTTTTTTCATGTGATTAAGACTTTGACTTTTCGTCGTATGATAGTCCCTAAAGGTCAGAGATGATGCTTATAATAAGTCTGATAAGAAAATGATAGTTTCTGCCCATTAAGTTTATTTTAAGACTGCATACCTTGACCAAAGGTTAAGGTCACTGAGACACTTTCATCAACAATTTTCAAAGTCAGCTATATTGTACTAGTACTAACATGGATGCCTATTAAACATAGAGTCCATGCATAATCTACCAGAGTGCCATACATGATAGTCTTGTTACTAACAAATGATGATATATTTTTTTAAACTGTCATCGAGTTATTACTCTTGCAAACAAAATCAGATATCATGTCAGATTTTAATTGCCCTTTATTTTTTTAAAAAAATTGAATCTAATAATTTGACAGTACAAAGACTTTAATTTCATACTCATGGTATTAACTTTTTAATACCACAATATTGTCATTCATTAATAACTTTTAAACAATCTGAAAATTCACCAAAAGATTATCTCATTGTTATTAATGTGACTACATGGTATACTATATGTCAAGAGGAAAATCATGTATTGTTAGCCATTATTATAAAAAGTGAATATTCTTTGCACATTGTTGTGGGCAACAAAATGGCAATACTATGATTGTTATGTCATGAATGAGATCTCTATATAGCATATGTAGTAATGCACCATATTTCATAACAAGTAAAATGTAAACATCACACACACACTCACACACACACATATATACATCTATATGTATATTACTCTTTGCTACTTATGTCTCTTTATTCTTTTATTTACTTAAATATTAATTTCTTTCCAGATTCAATGTCCATCATATCACTGCATATAAAGAGAGATAATTTGATAAGTAGAGGGAATGAGAAATCAGAAAGAACACACACCTTTGCAGATGCTGCAGTGGTGAATCTGGAACAAGAAACCAAAAAACTTGCATTGGAAACCAAACAACTGGAGAAAGATGTTTTGAAGCTTGATCTGGAAATTTAAAACAAATTATAACAGAAGAATGAAATGTTTCAAAAAGTGCAGACAAATGTATGCCTTCAAAATTAAATTCTTATTTTAAAAAAGGAAATTCTCTTTCAGCCAGTAACTCAGATGTGTTTTATTTAACAGTAAATAACCTATGTGAGCTTTACATCAGATATTGTACATGCAAATATAACTAAACTTAATTCAGTGCATAAGATCTGTCTTTAAGACGCACACAATTTTACTGTTTTAAAACCTTTTTCTCCAGTTCTTTAGAATATACATATTTGTTTTTTAGTTTTTTTTATGTTGGAAAAAATGGTTATACCGATATGCTTACAAATGCTCTTGAGACACTTGAAACTCTTAATCTTGTTAAAATATTAAACTTCATGGAAATTTTGTAGAAAATTTGAAGACATTTTGAATAATTGAATTTACTGGAATGAATTTAAATGAACTTGACAACCCGTTATTCCTATATCACTTAGTTATTGCATTGTTTAGGTTCTAAACAATTATTATTAAAAATTGAAAATGATTTAGACCAGAGACATAACCACCCCAAAGTGAAATACAGATTGTAGTTTTTGTTTAAAAATAATCATTTAAATTTTTGTGCAAAATATCTTCCTCAAAATTTCAAATTTTGTTTACAATGTGTATAATTTGAATCTGAAAATACATGTGGTTATAATTACACATTTTTCCAAACCTTTGCAAGAAACATTTAGACTGATCTGAATCACATAATGTGATACAGAAAACTAGACATTATTATTTCATCACATCAAGAATGTATTACTTGTGTACTTATTAGGGGTGCGCGATAATATCGAATATCGGTATATTGTGGTATTGAACTGGCAATACAATAATCACAATATAAATATATTATATTGGTATAGTATGATATTGACGTAAATTTTGATAAAAAGTTGCAATGAAACTGTTATTTTAATAAATTAATATTAGCAATGTTACTCACTTAAGATAGTTTCCGACTGACAGTGACCGATTTAATTCCATACCTGTACCTTCGGTGATCTGCTTCAGTAACATTTATATTTTGTTTCCCTGGGAAGTTGCAGATTGGGTATCGGAAGTTACATCAATATAAATCTTCATCCTTTTGAAGCTTGAGCTTCTCTATGTCAACAAATAAGCACCTTGCGGACATTGACGACTAAACGACATTGACCTCGAGCAACAAGTGTTTCAAGCATGGCTGAGTATGACCTGGTGAAAAATTAGAAAGCACGGTCAGTCCTACGGATTCATTTTGCTTTAAGAAAGAGTAAAAAGGACAAGAAGACTGATGAGGCAACTGTTGTGTGCAGAGTATGTGAGGCTCATGTTAAGTTTTCTAGTGGAACCACAAATCTAACCTATCATATAAACAAGCACCATCCTCAGAAAATTGGTCATTACAAGAAGACAGACAATAGATCACCGATGTCTACTGATGGGAGTTCATCGTGTGATGATAATTCTGATCTTTCTAAAGCTAAAGTGTCGCCGCCAACCCAGAGAATCTTACCAGGGCTCTTTGGCACAAAAATATCCCTCCCATTCTTCATGTGCTTTACTGATAACTGACAAGGTGTGCAGATTCATCGTAAAGGACTTGCGTCCATACTGAATAGTGGATTCGCCAGAGTTTAGAGATCTTTTACATACACTTCACCCTCAATAAAATGTTCCAGGTATGAAGCGGTTTGCAGAGGTGATCATTCCATTCTTAAATCAATATATTGCAATATTTCACATAATATTGTAATATATTGCAATATGATTTTCAATTCAATACCCACCCCTAGTACTTATGCACCCATCTTGTGTCATTTGACATCGCTTGTGAACAATTCTCAAAATATATTTCTGGCAATCATTTAATGACATTTTTAAAAATTGTTTTTATTTGTAATTATAAGCATCTGAGTTCATATTTTACAATAGTCATGAAGCTTAAAAATGTATTACACATTATGCTATGGCCGTTCGTGTAGTGCGTTATCCAGTTTCCCATGTTTGCAAAATGAAATTAATAGGTTTTAATTTCAGACATCTGAGACACTCGATTCTGCAGAACTTGTTGAAATAAATGACTTTATAGGAATGTTTAGAATATTGGAAATATATATTAACCCTTGAATTTGTTGGAATAGATAAGAACATAACAACCTACTGGACTAAAAGTTTATTTCAAAAAGTTCCTATAAAGCCTCATCTTTCAAAAAGTTCCCGCACAGCCCAGTGTCTCCAATGCATCTGTATGGTATAAATGGGATAATACGTGTTTGCTGGGTGCAGGTATTTGCCACAACACTCTGCATTTCTATTAAATTGTCATTGTTTATATTAAATTTGTAAACACAGTAAACATTTAATACAGGAATTTAATTTGGTATTTACTTAAATGAATAATATTTATCAAAAATATGTCCTGCATATATAATCACACAAAACATTTCCATCCCCTGGTTCATGTGTGTTGAAATTCACCAGCTGGAATGGTGTCCCCTTTGTATATACCTATGTTACGAAGAACAACACATGACAATGTGTATGAGGCAGCTTTACCAGGGAAACTCTAATTCCATTATGCAAACATGGGAAACGCTTCTTCACAATTCCAAATGTTTGTTCTATGACAACTCAGGCTCTACACAAGGTGTCATTGTCCTTCCTCTGTGCAGTCATGCTAGGTGTATGGTGTCATAAGGAATTTCCAACAAGGATAACCGGAGTCACCAAGAGAATTCCATCATATTCACCTGAAATTATTAACAATAATGTATAAAACATGTTATTTTTTTCTTATAAATATGAAATGGATCAAATATTTTATTTGATATTAAAAGGATAAAGTAAAGCCATTATCCTAACAATTTAAATTTATCAGCTAAACATTATCTAAAAAAAAAGTGTTAGTCATCATGTAATAGCATCTATTATATGTAAACCAGAGCTATTTTTAGGTCTTGAAAGGGCAAATCCTCATGTTTTTTATTAGATCTTCATACATACCCCACCACACCCCTACCTGCGACCAAGACTACATAAACCTCCAAATCCCCATTATATATTATGTGTCTAGGTGATATGTATCCACGTACAACGTTGGTACAAAAAGAAAGAAACAACTGGTACTATCATTGTATGAACTGTACATTTGAACTTTGACCCCCATCACATGCACCCCTAATAGTTATTGTATGAAAATACTGAATGTCTTTGTAATAAAGTAACAATATTAAGAAATAACGTACGTGCACCCAAATGCTTCATGCATCATGTATTGGCCATTTACAAAGTCATTCATAAATTTAATCGTTTTACATGATAATTACTTTTATAACACAAATTGCAATTATTTGTGTCTTATAAATGAGATTACTATAAAATTTGGATGATAAGCACATATGTGAAATTAATCACATAGGAGAAAGAGTTCCTTATTTTATTTTTTCTATTTCCCCTATCATTTAAATTTATCCGTCTTTTCAGTTCCAATTATTGAGTAATGCTTGCATAATATGGAGTCCATATAGTGTCTCTCACACTATATTTTTGTCATATGTAACAGAATTTGATGCCATAAAATAAGTATTACATTTCTAAAAAATGGGACTATTTCCTGAAATAGTCAACAAAACTCAAAGCCGGTACTTACATCATTTGAAGTCAGCAATACAGAAATAACATTGATATATATTTCATTGACTGCTAGTAACATAGACATACAAACTAACATTTTCAAGCAAAATGTCAAGGGCATTTCCAAGTTTTATCATGTCCGCAATGAGGATGTCATGATTAAATGCCATCTCTGTTCAGCAAGACAGCGGTCATTGTCATTCAATTTACTGAGAAAGCATAACTATATACATCTGATATCATGCTGAAATCCTCAGAATGAAATAAATAATATATTATCAAATTATTCTTCACAATGTTTAGATGTAAGATTCGTGTCCCGGGTGTTATGTTCCAGAATTCAGATATTATTGGATAACCATGATGTAACATGGACCCCACTGTCCCCAGTCCATGGAGTGATAACGTGTCAGTGGGTTTGATATCACATTTCTTCTTTAAAAAAAAATTAATGGTAATGACTTATCTGTAAGAATAATAGATAAATGACCAATCATTCATGATATGCATTAGATGATGTGACGAGACCATGGGTGATTCCAACAAATCCTTTCATGAATTAACCAAGGACATAAAAATTTAAATTACCCAAATTAAGAAATTTAACCCAATAAAACTGCAAAATAAGGATGTAAGAAAGTTATGTCAACTTAAATCTTTCAAACTGATGATGATTCATTTGGGGAGACCTCTAATGTATTTCGTAATTTTTTGTGAAAAAGCAAAAATGGTGTCCTGTTGCATCTCCAACCAATTAATGATTACAGTTTTCATATACTGATCTTAATGTTCAAAACAGTAAGTAAGATTGGTTCTTTGATGTCTCTTATACAATCACAACATCAGTTGGATAGTTTCACCGACGTTGAGAATATTGTAGAACAATGATCTCATTAGAGTTTTACGTTATATCTTTTTTTGAACCCAAAAGAGTTCATTTTTACACAGTATCTACAAGGAACTATCTCCATTCATATGGAAAATAAATTGCCCCATATCTGGTGTTTCAAAATTAAGTAACGTAGGCAACTTAAAATAATATTTAAATTTGTGGAAAACCTTGTCTGAGATGTAACACTTATTTATGACATCTAATTCTGTACCATATACCAATTACCTGTACATTCAGAGAGTGAAATCCTTTTCTGTTTACATAGTCCTGTTCATTAGAACATGGAGCTTGTATCATAATGAATGTTCCATCGATTGCCAAGTGCACATTTGGAAACTCTGAAATGATTATAAATAAAAAAATATTTTATTTTGTATTATAGACAATAATCATGTGTTGCAATCAAATTGATGTTGAAGGTCATTTTTTTTTTCCTGTCGCTTCATTCTTTATTATAAAATGAAAACTAATGATATATTTATGAAATGTTTATTCGTTAAGCAGTTTTTCAGTCCAGAAATGGAAAAAGTGGGATCATTTTTTTTTTAAAATGGGCTGCAAACGCCCTTAACTGGCCATAACCATTTATTGTTTATTGAAGAAATTCAAACACATATTATCACAGACATTCACATTGTGGAATTGTTAATTTTTGAAAAAAAAATTCACTTTTCCAGCATTTTATGCTTTGAATCAGTCATTATGAAGTCAAGAATACCTCGTTGTTTTCTACAATTTCCTTGTTCTCTAAAATAAGTGTCCACAAAAGGACACAGTTCTTTAATTTTCATGGAAACTGTACCTAATTGTACTTTAGTCTGAATCAATGACTCAGTAAAATTATATAATGTAATGCTGGAAAATAGAATATTTATTGCAGAAATGAATAAATCCACAATCCTGTGTCTGTGGTTATTAGTCTCCCCTTTCACGAGCCTTCCATATGGGGATTTGAAATTTTATTTCTCATGCTCAAGTAACCATTTTCCTCTAGAATTTATTTTGGACATTTGAGTCTACCATCTATCTTACCTGTACACTATTTTAAATTGGAAATAAATGCAGCACTGTTTTTGCTGAAGATTTCAACTTCTCTTTGTTGTATATTACATCAATGATCACTATGTATTCTCAAGTCGTGTCTAAGCTAATCAAAATCAGTAAGACATTTCTGTCAGCAAAAGAAATTGTGTTATGATTCTTTGGTAATTAACATATTTTGTTACGTAAGCTTGGGATGCACTCTATTCAGTTTAAAGTCGATCGTAACGATATTTTATCTGTAATTTATTGGGTCTTTGTTATGTGCCACACCTGAATCGATGGAGGAAAGTTTCATGTGCCAAAGCTGGATAAGAAGGGTTATTGGCACATGGGGACAGCTTAGAATGAACCATGCTTCGAAATAAATTATATGTTTGCATTGACTTTGGTCTTACCTTTTTTTTATTTCATTGAAAATTGAAACAGATGACAATGTATATCTGGTCAATAATAAATAACAGTAAAAATCATTAACACTTGTGTTGTGATTCAGTATAGGCTAAGCCAAGTTACCTTTTCTGGCTGGCCAATACTAGTCTGATACCCTACATCTTTTTTTTATCATCTGTATTTAAATCAGTGTTTGGGGCCAGTACACCAGGCTAGTTCCATGTGCATAAAGACTATTCTGACAATAATCACCGTAATTTACTCAATGTCTAGAAAAACACCTGTCCATTTCTGTTGTGGGATTTATTGTACCTTGTCAAGGGCAGGATGTTGGTCAGTATTTAATTAACACAATAAACAGATCAATTAAAAATGAAGGTGAATGGTGTCTTACATTTTATTTGATACATCTGACACAAGACCACTTGTTAACTGCTATGATAGTGACTGGCCAAAATTTTCACTGCTCCAATGGATTATGATGGCTGGGATTTTAGTGATCTGTCAGCAAAACCACTGATCATGGGTTAGCAGATCAGCATTAATTTTGAGCCTGCTATGCTATTTACTCACAAAGTTGACGAAGTCATTTACTTTCTTAGTGATTAGGTACAATTTATACTTAGATAAATATCCAACCATTAACAATTTAATCCTAATTTCTCTGACCCTTCTCACTCCATTTTACAGAATTACACATTTATCTTGGTGTAAAAATCTCTAAAACAGGTGAGAAATGTCAGAGGCAACTCGGACTATCCTAAACAATGCCAATTTTGATGAAAAGAATGTGTTTTCTGCCATTTGGCTGTACACAGTCATGTGATACTAAATATTTACTGGATTTTTTACATACTGAAAAAGTTTGGGGAATACTTAGGGTTATCTGTCCATTTACAATTTACTTCTGGGTCAAACTTTGTGTGTTATCAACTACTTACAGCAACAACAACAACTCCACCTCAATACACCCCATGTCATTGGCTCAAAATTAGTAACCCAGATACAATCTCCTAACATAAGTTCACACACTAATTGCACAGTCCTACCTGCAATCCAACATTTTACTCTGTAACCGAATAAAGCATATGTCAGGCTTTGCAATAAAAACCCTACCTATAAAAATTACTGCAGTTTCCTTCCATAGAATCCATCTCTTTTGTGGCATCAACTGTTTTTAATTATGGTCATGCCATATGATGTAAGAGCAGCAGAAATTGCTAACAATGGTTTGTAGTAGTGTTTTACAGCCCCTCGGAACAAAAGTGGCCATGTACTGCCCACAAAAGTTTAAGTTTTAAAAAAAATATAAAATTGAATCACACAAAATTCAGGAAGATGTTACATTCTGTACAATATATATAAAATAACACATGTACCATATAAACAACCACATATTCCTGTCACAAGATTTGTTGTTTTCCTTATTTTGCTTGTTTCTCATCATCAATAAAAATATATTTAATTACACCAACTTTGTAATTGCAGCATCAGTAGACATCTAAATGAGTGTAAAAGGGACTGTTATAGCGATGGCCCTCTGTATGATGGTCAGGAAGGCAGTGGGTAAGCAGAATATCTGATTATGCATTTATAAATCACAGATTCGATATTATGATATTTCATAAATATCAACACAGTTGGCTTTAAACATTAAAATACTCTGTATATCGTTACAGTTATGGAAAATGAAAATAAAAGCACAAAAGGAGCAGAACATTAGGTCTATGTCCAAGAACCCCCCCCCCGAGACCTGTCAAAGTCAAAATGACTTCCAAGGGGTAATGTTGTAACAATGCAAGAGACAATATGACCATTTTGACATACAGAACACAACATGCATAGAATGAAGACTACAAGATAGCACTTAGTAAATTATAAAACCAATAGATGACAAAACAGATTATGAATCTGAGAATTGGGTAATCTGCTAAATGCATCCTAGCAAACTGTGTCAATAGTGTGTTTAAGCACAAGTTGCATATTTAATCTGACAGCTGATTATATATATATATATATATATATATATATATATATATATATATATATATATATATATATATATATATACACTGTATCCACAGCAAGATTATTGGGTAATCCTGTCTAG
The DNA here is from genome assembly GCA_029931535.1 of Margaritifera margaritifera. Lineage (NCBI taxonomy): Eukaryota > Metazoa > Mollusca > Bivalvia > Unionida > Margaritiferidae > Margaritifera > Margaritifera margaritifera. Next base: position 275,139 of record JAQPZY010001599.1, read on the forward strand.
CTTTTGGCATTAAAGAATAACACCATAAAGAATAAACATTAAAATTTAAGATTTCATACCAGACTTGATATAAAAACATATAATCATGGAGATGATGGTGATTATTTCCTGCAGGGTAATGTGAAAGGGAGCTTTGGAGATAATTACACCTTCACCACCTCTCTCTGTGGATTAAAAACATAATTCAAAATGATTTATAGCAATTGGAAATTAAGGTATTGAAGTACAGGATTTGAGTTGCTTAGGTCAGAGTGGTGAATTAGGTGAAGGCAAATTGTTGGCCTTCAGGTGCAGAAGGTGGAGAATACTGTAGAGTGAAGGTGCAATGCCTTGTTAAATCCCATCTTATATCACAGAATGAGATCCTACTGGCAGAATATTGTAGTTCTGAATCAATGTAGAATTTATTTAATTATCTTCTATTCAAGCATAATTAATATCCACATGAGAATTGTTAAGAAAGGGCTTCTTTATATTTCTCTATTCTTACATAAAGCTGTGCTTACTAAAGCACTTTTCCACCACATGAACAACAATCCACAATTTCTTGACCTTGTGACTGATTTCTCAAAATTCCTTGACTAACTGCTATTTCTTTTTAGTTAGGGTTCACATTGTACACAAGCATGGCAGATTTGCTAATGACCCATTCAAGGCAAGAAGTCATAAATTAAACAAATGATTGGAGTTCATCTCAAATTTATTTCAATCCCATCTGGAAGTTTCTTCATGACTTTGTTTTCTTTCCTTTTGTCAATTTATTATTATATGTATAAAAACCATTGATGCAGTGGTATGTACCATGAAAAGAGTGAATGAATAACATTGAATATTTTAAGGCAATCATACAAAATACATCACAAGTGAATAAAAGATTATAGCATGACAGAATATTTACTATTTCCTTTCCTCTTTACTTGATTCAGAACTAACATGGACAACAGAGACATTGTCCACTACATCCTGTGAAGGTCAAGACAAGCTGTTAATGTGGAACTATTCTATAGAAAAAAATGAGACAGTAGAACAGATGGAATGGTTCTTTAACAAGAGAACGCCGATAGGTTATTACTCTGAGTCCAGTGGATTTCACATGTCACCTTTGTATGAGGGCAGAGTTGAGTTGAATGGAAAAACGGGGATACTCTTGAAAAAAGTCTCATCAGTCGATACTGGGGAATATACTTTATATCCAAATTTAGCCGTGGAGCAAACCAAAAATACACAGACGATATTACTCACAGTATATGGTGTGTATTATACTATTTCTCATTCTTAAAAGTTTGCTTATATTTGTCAGTGCACATTTGTTTGAATGTATTAATTTCAGGTAAAATAGTTACTCAAGTTGTATTAGTATATACTTGCTTCATATGAGAAAGCAACATTGTGATGGAAAAAATCACTCTCAAAAGAGGAGATGGAAGCCATTGTAAATATCTGCACTTTTAAAAGCTGAAGGTTTTGGATCTTGGACATATTCCCATAGAAATGAGGGGTGGGGTTCAAAGGTAATATTTTCATAAGTAATATGGACACTGATTGGCAGAGGTGGTGGTGGTGAATGATTGTATTTGGGACAAATTCCATGAGGATGAGAGGTGAGTGGATAACAATGAAAGTTTCTTATCCCAAATACTGCCCTGGTGGTGGAGGTGCCAACATAAAAATGTGGTGGTATTTGTTACTGCTTCCACCTCTAGTTTCAATTTTACAAAATTATTATTATAACCATGTATTGTCTTTTTACAGAATCACCAACATACAAATGTAAACCAAATATAACAATTCATTCTAAGAATGTTATATTTTGTTCAACAAATTCCTGTGGAAGACCACAGTTATCACTCGAATGGAGAATTTTTGGAAAAAGAGACCCTGTGGTATGTCATCTAAATGTTTGTATGGATTACCATGTAGTGCATCATATTTAATAATAATACCAATAAAATTCAAATGATGCAGTTTACACCATAAAGAAACATTTTGAAAACCCCTTTCTTTTAAATTTTAATGAATGAAACTAACTACAATTTAAATAAATTATTAATTGCACTGTGCAGAATTGTAGCATGGAGGATAATTTGCATTCATCTTTTGTTTGGTCATAAAATGAAAAACCTGGTCTGTATAATCATAAGACTGTTCTATAATTATCAGTTAATACATCTCTTTTTTATATTATTATTTAATTCGTCTATAATGTTATTGTGATTGAATCAAAATGATGAATTGTTTATGCCTGGAGTGTATTAGGGTGAATACTTCTTTACAGGGTAATGAAGTTTACTTGATAGTCAATTCTTCATGGAATGCTGAACTTGTGTTTTGCTGCCTACGTGGACCAAATATGCAGTGCCATAAAGGGGATAAGTTTGAGTTTTGTACATCGACTCCCGTATTTTCTACAGACGATGGACCTACTGACAAAAATGGCCTTGAAATCTACACTGTTAAATGTACTGAAATACTTGTTGATGAAAATCAATCAACTATTGAACTGTGTCCAAATACATTTTTGACCTGTGTCTTTTCTTTCCACAATAACTGTTTTTATTTGTAATATGACAGAAAAGTGTAAACAATAGTTTGTTCAAGACAGCTGCTGCCAACTTTTCAATCAGGTCCCACCTTAACAGAATGAAAATTAAAACTGCCTATCAGATGAAAGATTTGCACATTCTGACAATTGAACACAAACACCAAGTCTGTAAACCACACCAGTACCTCCGCAATATGAACACAAACACCAAGTCTGTAAACCACACCCGTACCAATCCTCTGCAATATTATTGGTATGAATTGCACCCTTCTATTGTGAGAGAGTATCACACTCACCTGCTAGAGAATCTACAACAGGCTAAATTCTTTCTACTGATTCCATTCCTGCCAAAAAACAAGAGTCCCTCAAAGGTACTGATGCTCTATTGGGCAAAGAGAATTTCCAGGAATTCAAGATGAGACCATTTCTTCCTTTTAACTGTTGATCCTCTCTGATATTCTTTGGCAATAACAAGGCTTTCAAATTAGTTGCTATGGTGGATATATAGGATGTCAGACTGGCACCATTTTCATTTAGGACCAAGTAGATATGATTAGAAATCTTTTGGTAAAAACCCCAGATCGGTATGACCATCCATTCAAAGGGAGTAGTAACAGCAAGATTTTCAAGACAGCTCTCATGGCAGTCATATTGAATGTACAACTGGCACCATTTTCATTTAGTACTGACTAGGTATCATAAGAAGTCTGTTGGTCAAAACCCCATATTGATGATCAGTTTGCATCTTTTTCATTTATGAATAACTAGACACTGTAAGAACTCTCCTGATGAAAACCCCATGTCAGAATGACTTTCTATTTAAGAGAAGTGATAACAAGATTTTCAAGATGGCCATCATGGTGGCCATATTGTAGATCGGATCACCACCAACTAGACATCATAAGAAGTCTTTCAATGAAAACCCGATGCTGACATCATTCAAGAGAAATAGTGATAACAAGATTTTCAAGATGGCAGCAGTGGCAGTCATATTGGATATGCATGCGGAAACATTTTAATTTAGGACTAGCAAGACATGATAAGAAGTTAGCTGCTGAAAACCCCATGTTGATATAACTTTCCATTCTTCTGGAGTAACAATAACAAGATTTTCGACATGGCTGCCATGATGGCCATATTGGATATCAGATTTGCACCATTTCCATTTAGGGCCAACTAGAGTTCATAAGATGTCTTCTGGTAAATGCACAATTTTGATATGAGCAGTCATTTAGGAGAAGTAGCAATAAGCGGTTAGCTTGGTACCATTTTCATTTACGACCAACCAGACATCATAAGACATCTTTTAGAGAAAACCTCAAGCTGATATGACCATTTATTCAGATGTAGCGATAAGATTTTCAAGATGGCCACTGTAGTGGCTATATAGGATGTGTGAGCAATACCATTTTCATTTAGGATCAACAAGACATCATAAGAAGTCTTCTGGTGAAAACCCCATGTCAATATGATCTTTTGTTCAGGAGGATAGCAGTAAGATTTTCAAGATGGCTGCTGTGGTAGTCTTATTGGACCTCTGGTTCACACCATTTTCATTTAGGACCAGCTAGACATCACAAGAAGTCTTTAAGGAAAACACCACATTGAAATGACCATCCTTTCGGAAGGAGTAGCAATAACAAGATTTTCAAGATGGCTGCTGTGGTGGCCATATGAGACCTCTAATCGGCACCATTTTCATTTAGAGCCAATTAAACATAATAAGAAGTTTCTGGTGAAAACCCCATGTCAATCTGACTTTCTGTTCAGAAGAAGTAGCGAAAACCAGATTGACAAGATGGCTGCTGTGGTGGTCATATTGGATGTCCGAGTGGCTACCATATTTAATGTCTGAATGTCAAATTTTCATTTATAACCAAACAGACCTTTGGATGAATGTTGGTAATGTTTCATGGGAATCCTCACAGTAGTTTTGGGGGAGTAACTATAACAAAGTCTTGCTAACGGACACTGGACAAAAGGTCATCATATAAGCTCTTCTCCTCCATGACCAGTAATGCGAAGAAGAGTCCCTTGAAGGGATGGATGCTCTACTGTCTAAAAATAATTTCAAGGATATTCATGAATGATAACAAGATTTTCAAGATGTCCACCATGGTGACCATATTGGATGTAAGATCCCAGACTTAACCAGTTTGAATTTTGAATGCAGTTTTGTGTTTTTGACTACTATTAAAAGGTGGAGCCCTTTTAATGGAATAAACACTTAATAATATAGACATGTGGACAGATGTTAAGGTGAAGTAGGAATAATCTATATTTATTCCAACCTACTGTAGGTGTCAGCCATGCTTCAGGGCTTAGCTTTTCAAACAAAACTGTGAAACTATAATCATATTTATGACATTAGTTCATGTTCTATTAAAATGGTACCAACTGAAGAAGTTGGCAGTAGTCATCATAAGAAAAATTTTGCCATTGACATTTTTTATATCAGATTACATTGAAAATGTTATCACTTACAAATGAGCACAAAAAAGTATTTGGTCAGTTTAGTCACTCGTATAACAAAATCTTGATGGAACAATACAAGCAAAAAAACAAAACCACCATCAAGGAATGATGTCAGAAGTGGGTTAGAAATCAATAAATCAGCTTTCAGTAAGATACTGTGTCTTACATAGCTCAAGTGAAATATCATGTGGGTTTTATCACTTTCTATAGGCATGAATAGCAAAAATTTTACTAATCTTCAAAATTTCATCACTATACTCAAGAAAAACGCATTTTTTAAATCAAAATTAATACTTATAATTCTATAACACAAACATAGCAACACCTACAGTTATGGTGAAAACATGTTATTTTTATTGTAACAGTTGATTATAAATAGTTTTAAAATTGCTGTATTTACCAACAGATGGTATTTTAAAGTCATCAACATTCACTCTAAGCTAGTAATTAAGATGTGGCACATGCTCATTTTTAGAAACCGCATGTCAAAATATATGTTGGAAAACACCTATTCCTTAATAGCATCACCATTCCAGAATTGTGAACCATTTACAGCATCTTTCTATATAGTCATCAAAGCCTCTGCACTAGGGAAATGATCATGAACAGCAGCACATTTTACCCTGAGAAAATAGTCCTTGTCAAGAAAACAAAAAGAGCATCAATGAGTATATTTTTCATCTCCCCACATTATTCTTCAGAAATTGTAAGCATCCTAAGAAAACTAAAGTATTAGATGATTAGCGAATTCTCTATTTATCTGAGGGTGATACCATAGTCCTTAGAATTCACAAGACGTATATTTTGTCTTTTAGCTCCAAATTACACAGAAGCAGAAAACATGGGCTCAGTGATCCTTGTGCCGATTATAATTGTTTCAGTTTTGTTTGTGGCAGTTATCGTGTTGTTCGTTGCCTTTGCTTGGTGGCATTGGAAGAAAAAAATGTTACGTAAGTAATGTTTTATATATTGACAAATATCTAACAAGCAAATGTAAGGAATTTAATACTTTTGGATGAACTGAATAGAACAAAAGAAAATTCATGAAAAAGTTACAATGAAATGATTGTCATTTACTACTTAGGACATTGATAAAATAATATTTGGCAATTTGGTGCAACACAAGGATTCTTATCAGTGTGCATTTTAATATATGCATCAAAAGTCCATGATATAAATGAAAAGTCATATTCTGTTTTTCATTTGCATAAAACTTTTTTTTTAAAGTATCAACATTATTATTCCACTTGTCTCTTTCAAAAGTTTACAAGGTAAATATTCACTGATTCAGAGGAAGCAACTACTAATATGTATCCACAGGAACTTATTTGTTGTGATATTTCCTCTTGTAAATCAACAGAATTTCAACATTTTATCAAGTGGCAGTTTTGTTACAATCATCACAACTTGATATTACCATCATTAATATAAACATCCACACATTAGAAAATAATTTTACTCTCTGTCCATGTAATTTATGTGCTAATGAAAATCTTGTTGGGAAATATTAATATCTCTGTTGTCAGGATTTGATACACCCGGAAAGTTAAATGCTGGTAAGAAGTGGGCTATGCAAACTAGGTTGCATTATATCCTAGCTTTCTAATGAAGAACACTTGATGATAATTTTTCTGTATTTTCTTTTGCAAATAAAGAATTCTGGTTGCAGTTCTGCTGTTGGTTTTTCTTTTTCTTTTAAAAGTATGTCAATCTGTCATTGATGATAAATTTGCATAGTACCCACATACCCACAGTCACTGGCCTAAAATTATATTATTCCTTTAATTTCTGTAAACTCTGGGCAAGTTCATGAACTGTGGCAGGTATCATTTTGCTTAATCTGTTTGTCCAGATTAAAGTTATGGGGAAGTGTGCCACTGAATAAAACTGAGATGACAAGAACATATGAAACTCACACCTCAGAGATGTTGACCACTTTGTTAGAGAACTGCATGATCATGAGTTGTGTAGCATATCAGCTGTTTTTACTGCTGCCCATTGACAACAAATTCAATTTTAATTTATACAATAATTTGGGTAATCAAAGTGGTTTCATGGTCTAATGATCATCTACATGTATGTAATCAACTGTTTACTGTTTTTGATTGCAGGTAAACTATTTCTCAGTTTACATTTTAGCATGGATTTTTTGTTGTTGTTGTCAGCTTTATTTAGAAGTGTTATGTACTATTTGAAAACTATTAAAAGAATTTAAACTACGGTGTCTGTAAAATTTAAGGGACTGGATATTTAGATTAATCATAATAAAAATGTGTTATATTTGTATGCAGTGTGAATTTCATGTTAACAAAGTTATAGAATCTCATGCTGTTGGTGTAAGAAATATAATAATAAATGTGAAGCAGCTATTTATCAATGAATATTGTCATATATATAATAAATTTATCAGATCAAATTACTGCCATAAGAAACTATACCAAATTTCATCAACTGCATCTACAACAAAATTTTGTACATAAAATGAACAGCAGAAAAGTGTTTGGTTTTTAACTGTAGTGCTTTCTCTCATGTCCAGCAAGTGAAAGAGATAATTAAAATATACTTCAAAGGACCACTGCTTGCAAATTTTGTATCTAACCATATTTATATTCACTAAAAGGAAGTTTTCTACCAATCTATTATTTATTTCAATTTCAAGTGACAACTTTTTATTTCATGTGAAGAAGTGGAAAGCAACAAAATCAAAAAAACCTGATGCATTCAGTTATTATTTATTAATTGAATTAAGAATAATTTTGAAAATATTGTCTCGATAGGTGTGATGATACCTCAGAATGCAAATCTGGAGGAAGAACATGCCATAGAACTTAAAGCTGTTCAAAGTACTCCCATGTTGACAGGTATGTTTAATGACTGAACTCAATGAATTAAGGTTTTGGACTAGTTGTGGGGGCCAATATATTAACGGTAAACACACATGGTTAAAGTATATTATTAGTTCTACCGGTAATAGACCAGAATATCTTATGGGATGGTCTGTTGTCCATTGTCCATCCATCTGTTAGCACCAGTTTGTTATCACTACTCCTCCTAAACTACTTGGAGCACTGACATGAAACTGTACACACACATTCATCCCATGGTCTAGTTGGTCCTAACTGAAAACTGTGCTGCTCAGACATCCAATATGGCTGCCACAATGGCCATCTTGAAAAAAATCTTATCACTACTCCTCCTGAATGGATGGTCATATCAATGTGGGGTTTTCACCAAAAGACTTATTATGAGGTCTAGTTGGTCCTAAATTAAAATGGGGCCAATCTGATTTCCAATATGGCAAACACAGTGGCCATCTTGAAAATCTTGTTGTTGCTACTCCTGAATGGATGGTCATATCAAATTGTGGTTTTCACTAAAAGACTTCGTATGATGTCTAGTTAGTCCAAAATGAAAATGTTGCCAATTTGATGTTCATTATGGCTGCCACAGTGGCCATCTTAAAAATATTGTTATTGCTACTTCTCCTGAACGAAATGTAATATTGCCATGGGGTTTTCACCAGAAGACTTCTTATGATGTCTAGTTGGTCGTAAGTGAAAAGGGCGCCATTCTGATGTCCTATATGGCTGCCACAGTGGCCATCTTGAAAATCATGCTATTGCTTAATGCTCCTGAATAAAAAGTAATATTTCCATGGGGTTTTTATCAGAAGACTTCTTATAATGTACAGTTGGTCCAGAATGAAAATGGTGTCAATCTGATGTCCAATATGACCACAACAGCAGCCATCTTGAAAATATTGTTGTCACTGCTCCTCCTGAATGGACGGTTATATCAACATTGGGTTTTTACTAAACAACTTCTTAAGATGTCTAGTTGATCCTAATGATGCCATTCAGACATTCAATATGCCTGCCAAAGTGGCCATCTTGAGACTCTTGTTATCACTATTTCTCCTGAATGAATGGTCATATAACCATGGGGTTTTATGATGTTGGTCGTAATTAAAATGGTGCCGATCCGATTTCTAATATGACTGGCACAATGAAAATATTGTTATCACTACTTCTCCTACATGGCAGGTCATATCGACATTTTGCTTTCACCAAAAGAGTTCTTATGATGTCTAGTTGGTACTAAATAGAAATGGTGCCAATCTGATATTGAATATAGCCACCATGGCATCCATCTGGAACATGTTATCAATGCTTCTTCAAAACGGAAAGTCATATCAACATGGAGTTTCCACCAGAAGACTTCTTATAAAACCTTGTTGGTCCTAAATGAAAATGGTACCAAGTTGACATCCAATATGTCCACCACAGCGGCTACTTTGAAAATCTTGTTATTGGTGAAGAATATCAAAGATGGTGTAAATAATCCACAGTTAAAAGGAACAAATGGTCTTATCTTGAATTCCTGAAAATTCTTTTCAGCCAGTGGAGCATCAGTCCCTTCGAGGGACTCTTGTTTCATAGAACATTTATAGTAAATGAATAAAACTCTCTAAAGTCTGATACGGATAAAACATTCTGTTCCTTAATAAGCTACAAGGGGCTTTTATTAAGTACAGTGCTATCAGTATTATTTCCGTGCTAATTGCCTTCAGTTGTATCATTATTTGATATTTATATATTTTGGTAAGAAGCTAAATGTTGGGAAACAACAGGTTAGAATGATACAAGGTATCTGCCTTGCAGAGATTTTATATACAGGGTTCTCAATAAGATTTTAACAAACTGGTGGATTTAGTGAAAACTGTCGAACACAAAATAAGTTCAGTTCAGTTGTCAGGACATCAATCATGCCTCTGAATACATCATATGGCTTAGTGAAGAAGACTAATTCAGGGTTTGTTCAATTCTATGGCCTCAGTCTGAGTGCATGTTCTCACAAGGATTAAGTACTATCATTTCAAGTGTGCGCAAATCATCTAGACCTTGAACATAGTTTGTTCTGATCAAAGGTGCCATCATACAACATTACACCGACATTTTAGACTAAATGCTTAAAATTGTTTTGCATAATTTGAAGACATTAACAAATTTCCGTATGCATTTTTAGATGATTTGTCAGCATAAAATACGCAAAGACCCAAGATCAGTGTTTTTTACCCAGGTGGTCTTATTAATGAGGTCTGAAAGGTAATGAAATTCAACTGTGGGTGTTTGAATTTGTGGTCATTTTAGCTGGGTGGTCTTCAAACTGAGGTGGTTGTGAAGTGTGATTTTACTTTATATTATATATGTGTTTTAATTCAAATTATTTAATATATTTTAAAATTAAAAGATTCTAAAACACCAGCGTAATTGATGTTTCATTCAACTTAATACATTATAATTATAATTTTTTTTTATGAATGTCTTGGCTTATTTCAGATGAAATTTTATTTCATTCATTTTCATAGTGAAGAAATATTAACTTTTAATTCAAAACCCACTTAAAGAAAAGACTTCTATGTGAAAAACTGTTTACTGGTTGTAGCACAAACTAATAAACCATTGTGATTGGGACTTGCGTCTTTTAAACTTTTCCACAGGAGTTTAAAATCAAAATATAAAGTTTTAAAACCTATTTCAATAAAACTTTGAATTTACTGTGCAAAGCAAATCATACATAACATCCATGATGTTGTAACAAACTATACTGATACTGTTTAGAATAACATATCACTAAGATTATTTCTATAAAAATAATTTTTCGTATCCCTGAAAATTCCTATTCATCTTTTCATGTCCCATAATATTGCTATTCATCATATGATGCTGGAATGACTGAAGAAAAGTTCATATTTGTTAACTTGCTAGAACTAGAAAGCAGACAATGGTTAGATTTACAAAGGTTAAAGTATAAAGTTTGCATAATGTATTGTCTGCTTTCAGATCAGTAGTTCTGCAGCTCAGTTTTGAAGACAATTGGGCATGTGTATGTGTGGGTGGGTATTTGTTTGCAGATATAATTGCAAAGTTTTCCAACCTAAGAGTCAGAGAATAAATGTATCATTATAGTACAGTACCAAGTCCTCAGTTAGATTTTTGGACTTTGTTCTGCATGAATCAGAACTTGTCTTTGGTTGTAGGGTCTTACAAACATGTTTGTGGTCTGGTGTATACTCTTTTCCTCCAAGCTAACACACTTTGTATTTATATTTTGTAAGTACATGTATGCATCATGTATTATCTACTTTCAGATCAGGAATTGCGTGAAGAAAGCCAGACCCAAAGGCTTCAGATTGTCAACAATGTTAACATTGATTCTGATGTTTTGAAGAGCATGTTCAATTCTCAAAGAGATTTAAGGGCAGAAATGCAGCTTTTAATAAAAGGTACATGCTTTCAGAAGTTTATGCTTTCACCTTCAAATACATTCCCCAATCACATTACCATTAGGGACATAAGCCTGCTACCTCCTGAATCGTCTTTTCTGTCTATCTCATGTAGACAGAGGGCAATAACTCTTGCCCCTTACATTCCCTTGCCACCACCAGGTGTCACTAGTTTTTAAGCTTCGCTTGTGCTGATAACATGTACATTATACCTCCAAATAATCCAGGCCATCTTAGTGTTAAATTGGGCCATCTGACTTTAAATTTAGATTTATTGTGATGGACAGTCATTCTTCTACAGGTTGTATACATTATTTTTTAAAAAAATTCCAAATATTAGTGACTTTGTCACCTTTTACGGACTTTGTCTTTTTAAGACCATGTTACAACATGCTATCGTTCAACTTGTGTTGTCATTTACGAGTTAGCGTGACACTGACTAATTAGTAATGGGTGTGGTATTAGAGAGTTAGTAACATGCTGAATTGCTAATTTATGCTTTGTTTTCTCTTCTTGTGTTGTTTCAGTAGAAATGTCAACTAAATGCATGAAATGCAAAAAGTTCAAATAAAAAGAAGACAACCATGACTCTTGTATCGTATGTACTAAGTGTACATCGTCTATACCATGCAGCCTGTGAAATAAATGAACAGAGGAAATCTGGGCTACAGTATATATCCAAAGTCAACCTCCGCTGCAAGTCTTGTGGGGGATGCTGGGCCCCCCTCACCTAAAGTTCATCATTTGCAACCATCAGTGACAGTAACATCAGCAGCAATGGAGAAGAATAATGCTGACCTGGTACAACCATCTGCCTTAAAACAGATGCGTCGTCTACTCCAGGAAACAATGATGGAACTGTTAGCAACAGGCCAGATATTACCCTTTTTTCCCTTGCTCTCTTTCACAGCTTTTTCTGACACATTGGGGTGGGGGGGTCCGCCCAATTTTATACTGCCCATTGGGCGTAAGTCCCTTGCATGTCCAAGCATGGCCTTCAGGCCTGTAAGTGCATGGGTTTTTTACCAGATCCACTGGATCCATTTCATTATACAACCTCGCTGTCACTGGCCCTCCAGCTGTCCCAGCATGGGGACTTTATTGATGAAACAGTCTGGCCAGCTATGATTTATGGGGATCTTAGTGACAGAATCGTCCGTTTAGCCGTACCATCAGCGACATTCCCATACTATGACAGAGATTTTAGTGAGAAATCCTTCTGGCCAGCCAGGCCCTTGGAGCGGCCGGTACTGGTGATAGCCAGACCATCACCAGCATCCAGGCCGACCATACACCAGGCAAACCAGCCGACCGTTCCAGCAGTGCCGGCCTTCTGTATGTTCATGGCTTATCCACAAGGGTGAAGTAGTGACATTTTCAAAGATGATGGAATTGTGTCATCTATGCCACCTTGTTTGGTGTATCCAGAGATGCAAGTTGTACCAGAACAGGACTCGACACACAGTGAGTTTGACAAAGCTCCTGCAAATCAGACGAAGCTCCTGCAAATCAGCCGTACTCAGATCCAACCATGGAATGGATTGAGTTCAGCTTCAAGGCTGCAGTCGAGGACATTTATAGGGTGTGTTGGCAACTTCAGAATGCCCCCACCTCCTACCACCACTCAAGACTACAAAGTTAAGGCGTGGGTAGATCTTGACAAGGAAGAAGAGACGCCATCCTTCCAGCTTCTTTCCCAATCGGCAATAATTAAGGAGATCAGCGATCGTCTGTCGGGATGAATAGGTGATCTGGGGAATGCCAAGACTTTCTTTTCAGAAAGCCAGGTACCAGAGACGTTCTCATGTTGCTGGTACAAAACTCACTCAGATGCCGACGGTACTGATCTCCTGGCCTTTGACAAAAATCTTGCAGCAGTTCACATGTCCGCTCCACTGTTTTATAAAGTGGACACAAAATGTGTTCCATGCCATGTCAAAGCTAGTCTGAAACATAGCTGCTATGTCTTCAATGGTAGACTTAGCTTCATTGGCCATTTTCAGACTCGCCAACAAATCTGGCAATGACCATGCTTGGGAGGCAAGGGCCCAGATTGCTAGAGTCATAAACAGAGGGCAGCTGGTCAATGCGTTGACTGCTTCTGCCAATTTAGACCTGATACAACATGATGCATGTCTGCAATCCGTGTCGCTAATGCCCCATCATATCCTGGCTTTATGGATGACCCTGTTTGGGTCACCTTTACTCTTTGGAGGAAAAATTTAAGAAGTTCATATGCAGGCAGCTCAGGAATGCCCCTCTAACTTGCCGCCCAACCCTCACAGGCGTTTCGAAACAATCAGCCCCCTTCACAGCGGAGGGATGATAGGCGGACCAGGGACAAGAGATCTTTTAAAGCAAATGTGCAGTATAGATCCCAGCCCAATGCCAGGAGAAAACAGTCTAACCAAGCTAGGAGGCAACCATAATGTATGTTAAATAAAACTTTCTTTCAGATACTAAATGTTAATGAGAATTTTGTTAGAAAGGAAATGTCTCTAATTCAAAAGTTACTAGTTTTGATGGCTTATCAGTGAAACTCTTAAAACTGTCAATAGACTATATTGTTGAATCACTGATTTTTTAAAAATATATCCAAAGGCACAAATACTTTTGTAGATGATTGGAGAAAAAGTCTGAGTTACTTCCCTCTAACTCAAGAGACAAATTATTGACCTGTATCATTCTACCTATTGTTAGCAAAATAATAGAAAGACACATTTTCAGTTTATTTTATGACATTTATCAAAAATAATTTAATACCTTGTGTCAGTCGTATTTCCATCCAAATCATTCATATGAAACAGCAATCACTGGTTTGATTGATCACTGATTAGAGAATACTGATGATGGGAAATTAACTGGACATTTATTCATAGACCTATGTAAAGCTTTAGATACTGTTAATTATACAGATTTACTACATAAATTATTAGCAAATAATGTTGCAAAACCCTCATTTTGATGGATTTTTCCATGATCTAAATAGTAGATTACAAGCTATGAGATACTGTCTTGGATTTTAAGGAAATTTCCAATTGCGGCACCACATGCATCAATTCTTGGCCCTCTTAGTTTGATCCAAAGTGCTTGAAACATTCTTCTTATTTATTTATGCAGATGATACATCACAATATGTTAGTGTTAGTGATAAAGATGTTAGAATTGTTGAGAGCAAATTAAATGAAGATTTACAGTGTGCTATGAAATGGATGTATGACATTAAACTTATCTACTCGGCACTGAGCATAACAAGTAGCCAATGTAGAGAACTGTACTTTGAAATAACTGGTACAAAAATGGAAACTGTTCAATGTGCGAAACTTTTAGGCATCCTTCTTGATAATACTTTATCCTGGTCCAACCACTTTGAAACACTTTTTATAAAAGTATTTAAGAAAATAACAATTTTAAAAAGGAGTTGGAAGTTTTATGTCAGATCAGCTGATCTAAAATGTGTCCAATACAATTGTTTTTCCACATTTTATCTACTGCTGTATTGTGTTGGGAGAACCCCAAAATTTCTCTTGCATGCAGACACTATACAGCTTACAGAAAAGAGCAGCCAGGGTGATTTTAAATGTCAGGGATATTTTAACACCTACATGCTCTCTTTTCAACACTCTTAGATGGATGCCAATTAAGGATTATATTATTTTTTAGAAAAACTGTTCTTACTATCAAGGTCCTAAATAATTTAGTGCCAGAGTATGTTAGGATTTTTAAGTTTGTAAAAACATTAGCAGAAGGAGTACACAGTCGAGTACAAACAATGATTTATATATACCAAAAGTTCGGAAATCTTTTGTTTACACTGGTACAGTTTTATGGAATAGTTTAAAGCATGATATTAAACATGAACCCAATGTTTCAATTTTTAAGAATCTATACCTCTGTAGATATTTTAATGAGCAATCCTGTTTTTATGGCTGAATAACATTTGTAAATGGTAGCTGTGATACATCTTTGTAATAACAGTATGTTAACCTTGTATAATTTGTATTCTGTTATACTTGTTTCCTTTCATGCAGTAGATGTTAACCTTGTAGACTTTTACTAATTACATGTATGTTTGTTGTATATTTGTTTTAATTGCAGGGTCATAATGTAGACTAGCTATTTGCTAATTACTCTATGTCACCGTAGATAAATGAAGGATAATATTATTATTATTATCAAACTTGTCTGAGATCTTGATGATATAAGCACATATTTCAAGTTTACTCAAAATAAAATCAGAAATATGGTCTCCAGAGTGGTAACAAGGTGAGCCAATCAGATGCAAGATCACATTAGTATGCATGAACCTCAGTCATTATCAAACTCACTTGAGATTTTGATGATAATAAATCCTTATTCCAAGTCTGATTGAAATCAGACCAGAAATATGTATTCCGAATAGTCACATTCAATTTCCAACAGATGGACGATGCACAAAACATGATGCATGATGGATGCAGGGCCATACCATAGGCTCACATGAGGTGAGCAAAAATGAATTTATTAAATTTATGTTTACAATTTTTGAAAAAGTTCTCATTAGCATATCCAGGCTTATCTTATTTTGAATTTTGAACATTCATTAGAATCACAAATAATCATTAAGTTTACATTCTCCTTCCTCATGACAGTGTTTATTCTTGATTCTTTCACCCAGAAAACAAAAATCTCAAAAGGCAGGTGTGCCATCTTCGAAACTCGTTACAATTTCAAGAAAGACCGAAGTTAAAGGATCTGTCCCAAGAGTTGACAACGGTACCTTATGAAGAAACCAATGAGAGTAAGTAGCATATTTCTCTGCACGCACATGAATACATTTGTATGTTTCAGTGGTTGAAGCTATTGTTTCATCATCATTTCAAGCCACTTGTGAAAACCCACTAATCTCTCTTTTAACCCATGCCTGCCTGTGATAAAATTTTCCTCGTTTCTCATGAATATGTATAAAGAAAAACACATCATCAACTAGTCAATGAAATAAGCTCTTATACATCAATGGCAGTGACCTCTTATCAATTGATATGTGACTGCTTTTGGAAGAAAAATCTGGTTGGCTCACTCAGACAGCATGAAATGTCATTTTGGGTCAATCTTCCCAAAAATTTGTACTCAGGCTCACAATGAATGGTTAAGAAGGATTATGCACATTCATAAGAAATAAGGAAATTTTATTGCAGGCAACCACAGGTGAAAAGATATTATAGCAGATTTTTGCTCCTGGCTTGTGAGAGTTATTTCATGTAAAGTCTTATTTGTTCCAAACATGTACAATAAAGCATGGTTAAAAAGACCACAGATAAGACTTTTATGGTCAGTAGAAAGTGAGTCTGCTTATCTTATAAAGCTGAATATATGTAAATTTGCAGTTAGGATATTACAAATTATAGGTGCAAAAAGGAGAGAGATGCCATTTCATATAAATGTGTTGCACTCTGTATCAACTACACAGAGTAGCAAACCTTTAATATGCCCCTTTGAAAATACCCGTCATTACCCAAGCCAATTTTTGAAAGAAGACAAGCATATGAGTGCCCAGTTGTTGTTGTAGGAAGGTAGTGTTCCATTTTCACATGGCAGCCTAGACAAATGTATGTTCAATCTGAATCATAAATACAATTTTAAGGCAGTATTTAATTTTCAGACTCTACTGCAAGTGGACCATTGCTTATACGTTTTTACTACTTTTCAAAGTTGGTCACACAGGCATTATGTTTTTCCCAGATAAATCCATAATTGTATTTCTATAGATGCCAACTGTCTAGTATCAACGGAAAACTGTTTGAACTGTAAAACTTTAATACTAAATCCTTAAGTTTTAAAAGAATGGCATACATAGCTGATATTTATCATCTGAATCCATAGAGAAATTATCAGCAACTATTGAAGCATGATCAGTAACTTGTCTTGAAAATTTTCATTTCTCTAATTGGAAGGATATGCATTTTTCTTCTTTATTCACTGAATATTGCTTATAATAGTTAGTGCACAACAAGCATAACTACTGTTTGCCTAATTGTGTCAAATTTTGTGTTTTAGATGATATAGACATGTCAGCTGAGACAAGTGAATATGAAGATGCTACATCAGGTTTGTATATTTACTTGTTTTCAACCTTTCTACTTTCTACTAATATATGGCAGCAATATATCAAAAAAAGTTTGGCATCAATAAAACTGTCTTATCAGGTACATGCCAGACCTGTGGCTTTTTCTTTTATATTTCACTGACACAACTTTTTTACAAGATTTGGTGTACAAAATTAATTTTTCATATCTATTTGGCTTTGGCTATCATGTTGCATCAATTTTATCAACAAAATATCTTTGAGGCTTTTGTTACCCTAGTATATAACAATCACATTACTGCTTATTATTTCTTAACTTAAGATCAAAATACATTTATTGGTAAATAGATAGGGTCTCCTTGTACTCCTTACCTAGCCTGGGCACAGTCGTCGATATACGTTTGATTTGCCAATATAGTCTTTTAATTTCCCTGCTGATAATCTGTCGAAAATTGATTATCATTAATTAACAGCACCCTGTTGAGATTGTGGCGATATCAATGCCTGGGGACATGTGAGGTGTTTTCCATGATGATTAATTTTAATAATAGCCAATTTACTCATGATGCAGACCTTATCGAAAAAGAGGCAAGGATGCAGTCTATTTCAGAACAACTTGAACAGAGTTATCGAACGTAAAATTAGCCTGTTGAATCTGAGGGGTAAAGCAGAGGGTGCTGTGCCAATTTATGCAGATCTACAGGTCGTCATTCTCGTGAACTAAAATGGACTGTAACACAGGCTACTCCTTACTGTATTATGGTTTAGAAGTTAGTTTGGCCATTTAATTGAGCTAAATAAGTCAAGAAGCATATTAACATATTACATGCAGAATGTTTATTAGAGGATGCTAGAGCATCCTCTTTATTAGATTTGGTATTTTTGGCAGATGTGTATTTTTAGGCTGTCTTTATTTTTTACGTAGAAGATTACTTCCTGTCTTGGACTGTTTTTTTCATACTTACACAAAAAGATATAATAATAAGTACTGTACTCATCACACATCCATAAATTGAATAGAGTAGCCTACAGATATAGAATAGCCCTTCTCCCAGGGTGTGAAACAACAAGATTTCCTTCAGCTTTCTTCACTGAATGCTAACTGCTGAGCATGTGCAGCACTGCATCAAGTGAGCTGAGGTGTTTCATTCATAGTGAAAGTAAAACTATACCTCCTAATGGAAGTGGTGTGTGTCGATATAAGTTCTTCTTTTTTAGTGGTAGCTTGTGTCCTCTATTGGTACCTTTCTAAAGTTCCAACTTTATTCTTGTTATTTCTATGTTTTAGTTATGGGTTTCTCCTAAGGTAACAAAAGGCAGAAAACTGTGTCAATTAACGAAATTAATTTACTGATTAATTTGTATTTATGGTCATACTACATAATTAATTCTGCATTTAACCGGTACCTTGGTATGCAAAAGCCTCGGTATGAAATTCCATATTTGGTAATGCACATTTTAAATGAGTAGATATTTACTCCTCTTCTTTACCAGTTTTACGTACTCCTAGTTTTGTTTTCGTTTTTTGCATTAAAATTTATTCATTGTAAGTTTCTACATAAACAAAATCTTTCATGGACTTTGCATACACCTCTATTATGTTGTTCTTATGATTGCATGATTGTTGATATCATTTTCAATGCAAAAAGGAACTTGTAAGACAACTTTTCAATGCAAGCAAATTCTTATCACTCAAACAGGAACAATATTATTTCTGGTGAAAAAAACATACAGACAAAAAGCTATTAAATGTTTACATAATTTAAAAAGCCTTCTGCATCAAAGTTTTTTAATTTTTAAAATTTTTATTATTTCTTCAAATTCCTTCTTTATGATATCAAACTATTACCTTGTTCTTAACAAACAGTACAAATATTTCTCAAGAATGTTGATAATATATACTTGTACTCTATACATTCATCTCTATCCAAGGAAGTAAATGAGATAGACTACATCATTTAAAATAATATTGTAACCAAACATTTTTTGTGTTGATTGAATCACATGTACAAATTGTACCTGGAGAAACATTTTTGAGTGTGCCCATCTTTTTCCTGAATTAGTCTTGTTATGTCCTTATTTGTGACATCTTTTAGGCATTTTCATTCATTAAATTACATGTAAGAGTTGTCTAAGCAAAACTCAAACATCTAATTTGAATTATCATTATTGAAATATGATGATCCTATCAATAATGTATCTTATCGTTAGAAACATACTAAGACTGTCTTAAAAATGGCAAATTTTGTATTGTAACAAGAGACAAGGTGAATTTGTATTAAAGTTTATAATACAGCAGCATCTGGCAGGGATTTTTGTTTATGTTGCTTGAAAATATAAAGTTTTTTAAAAATAATTATTCAGGAAAAACAATCAACGTTATAACTTCTCAAAGCATCATAATTTAATGATCATCTGTTTGAATTATCATATTGCCATATACCATGCTTCAGTATGCTTTTTACCACAATTTTGTGCTTGTAGATGCTGAAGAAAATCATCAAATTCAATGAAAACTTTGACCACCTAATTATATGCTGTAAATTCTCTTCTGGCATCATCCATTGAATGGAGTGTTGAAGCTGGGAGACACAAGCTATACTAATGGAGTAGCAGAAGAAGGCGAAGGTGTAGACTATCAGAGCAAATATCACTATATTTTTTTACTAGTATGTAAAGTTACATGAAAGATTTATAACCCAAGTTAGATTCAGGGTTAAATGACATTTATCAATGTAAAGTCAATTATTGCTGTAGTCTATATCGAAAATAATGCATTATGGATGTGTGATATTTCAAATCAGAAACATGGAATATTACTGATTTGTTTAATTGTTTTAAAGAAATTACAAAGCTAGTTTCCTTTCCTAAATTAGTATAACTGAGTTTCTGTCAACAGTGTCATAAGGTATGAAATTTTTTCATGACTTAGAGTACACAAGTGCATTTTTCCAATTGTCATCAAACTTGAATTGTATATAGTTGGTATATGTATGTGTTCATTCCTATTTCATTTTCTTTTCTTTCTAAATATAAGTTGATTCAAATGGTCACTAGTTTCCTTACCCCAAGTGCAAGCCATCCACAAAGTTTGGTCCAGGTTTGTGATGTACTGCGTGTATTTCAAGAGTAAACCAATACAAAATTATCAGATTGGTTTATTCCTGAAATATTTGTAATACAAAAATTAAGAGATTGCTACCATAAGAAAAAGTTCAGGCCAAGTACAAGAAATGTACAAATAAAATAAAAGTTTTTATATTGAATCTAAATTAAATGACTTTTTGGACAATCCCAAAAAATAAAAATTTCAAAATTCTATTAAATCATGTAAGAAGCAAAAGTGTAAAACATTAAAATCTGTGACGTTACAAATTTTTCACAAATAGTGTCATATTTATGCCAGTGAGGGTCCAGACTTGTTGTAAGAACTCTATGACCAGTTACTTGGTTACATTTACTCATTGAATCCTGAACGTAATGTATACATATGTGAGCTTGC
This sequence comes from Margaritifera margaritifera, assembly GCA_029931535.1. Classification (NCBI taxonomy): domain Eukaryota; kingdom Metazoa; phylum Mollusca; class Bivalvia; order Unionida; family Margaritiferidae; genus Margaritifera; species Margaritifera margaritifera. The sequence goes on from JAQPZY010001599.1 coordinate 296,008, forward strand.
ACCCAGGAGGATAGTATGGGACTATAATGAAGTACTGCATAGGTTAGCTTAAGTGTGACATTACCATGTGGTACACAACTGCCATAGCTTCCTGAAAAGTGAGAGAAATGTGATGGAACAATTAAATGGACAAAATGACAGGATTTATCTTGGTTCCATGGGTGTCTAGAGACTGCTAAAAAACATAAATGCCATTTGTGAGGATTGTATGGAAGCAAAGTGACATAACTTTTAAACGAAAATTCAGTCAAGGCAACAAATATCACTTTAAAAATGTTTGGAAAAGAAATGAGAGAGTATGTAATTCATGCGGTGAAACAAAACATGCCACAGTCAACTGCAGGCATAAACAAACTATTCAGTGGGTTCACTGTGGCCACTTTGGGCATAAAGTTAAACTACACAATGGTAATTACATATATTAATACAAGGAGCAAGGCAATGAGGCCGCAAACTCTGTTAATGAAACTAGAGTATCTGGCAATATTCCTATTATAAACTATAGAGAAGCTGAACACACTCTTTCCTACAACTGGTTTACTATCTTAGATGACACATGTACTGAATATAACAAAAACCAAGAGTCTGTCAATGGGACAGACATTCTACTGGCTGTAAAGAATTTCCAAGAACTCGAGATAAGACCATTTCTTCCTTTTAACTGCCGAGTATTGAAAGCATCCCTGATAATGATATTCTTCAACAATAACAAGATTTTCAAATTAACAGCTGAGGTGAACATATTTGATAGATTGGCACCATTTCTATTTTGGACAAACTAGACATCATAAGAAGCCTTTTGGTGAAAGCACAATACTTATATGACCAGCCATCTAGGAGAAGTACTAAGAAGATTTTCAAGATGGCCATTGTTGTGGCCCAATTGAAAGTCAGATCAGCAATATTTTAATTTACAACCAAATTAACATCATAAGGAGTAGTGATAAGAAGATTTTCAAGATGGCCACTGTGGAGACCATATTGGATGTCTGAGCAGCACCATTTTATTTAGGATCAACTAGACATGACAAAAAGTTGTTTAGTAAAAACCACGTGTTAATATGACTATCCATTCAGGAGGATTTTTGAGATGGCCACTGTGGTGGCTATACTGGATGTCCAAGTTGCACCATTTTGATATAGGGCCAAGCAGACATCATCAAAAGTTTTCTGGTGAAAACCCTACGTCAGTATGACTTTCTGTTCAGGAGAAATAGTGATAACAAGATTTCCAGCCATATCAGATGTCAGATCAGCCCCATTTTCATTTAGGACCAACTAGACATTGTAAGACATATTTCAGTGAAAACCCCATTTTGATATGCCCATCCAGTCAAGGGAAGTACTGATAACAAGATTTTCAAGATGACTGCTGTGGTGGTCATACTGAATGCCAACGTGCCACCATTTTCATTTAGGAGCAACTTGACCATGGGATGAACATGTGTGTAAAGTTGCATGGCAATCCTCCAAGTAGCTTAGAAGAGATACAAACTTGTGCTAACAGATGGATGGATGACAGACATCAGACCATCCCAAAAGCTCTTCTGGTCTATGACCAGTAGAGCTAAAAATTGAATTTGTATTATTACAGAATAAACATTCTGTAAACATGGTCTTTGTAGTGAAATTAAAACTGGACTCTAGTTTGATTGCAGACAAAAAAACAAACCAACTGTTTATAAACACATATACTGTACAAGTTTCAAGTAAATTAAATCGTGACTCAACAGATGTGATCAACAGAACAACCAACAATAATAATGAACATATATCCAGTGAAAATGTACATATGTGAATGATGACAATATCTCCTTGAGTGCCCTAAACTTGTGTAACATCTTAGTTTAGGAATAAGTGCAAAGGTGTATTAGATATACAGGCTTAAGAGAAAAGCTTGACCAGGTGAAGCTAAAATTATGAACATATATCTAGTGAAAGTGTACATATGTGAATGATGACAATATCTCCTTGAGTGCCCTAAACTTGTGTAACATCTTAGTTTAGGAATAAGTGCAAAGGTGTATTAGATATACAGGCTTAAGAGAAAAGCTTGACCAGGTGAAGCTAATGTTAAATTTTGAAACAAACGATATGCACCTTTTAGAACATAATGAGTCAAAGTCAAATGATAAACAAATCAGTTCATATCTATCCTTTTAGAACATAATGAGTCAAAGTCAAATGATAAACAAATCAGTTCATATCTATCCATTGCTTTACAAATCCTTTTTGCTGAGATAGCAAGAAAGGAAGTGGTGGAATTATTGTCTATGTCAAAAGTGGACTGGCTGTAAGCAGAAGAGAGGATTTAGAATTTAACGATGTTAAGTCTGTTTGACTTCCATTAAACCCTGCAAAGGCAAAACCATATCTAGTTGGTTTTGTATACTGGAATCTGGCATCCAGGGCCAACAGGAATGATCTTGAAATTCAACTTACTAAGGTGTAGTTGGTTTTGTATACTGGAATCCGGCATCCAGGGCCAACAGGAATGATCTTGAAATTCAACTTAATAAGGTGTTAAATGAAGAGCTGAAGGTTTACATTTAGGTGACCTTAAGAAAGATTTACTTTTAATAGACAAATCCAAAACTGCTGGATTCATTTTTATGGAAACACTTTCACAACATGTTAACATTCCATATAGAGTGATGTCTATTCGCAAACTCCCACTGACCAACAAAAACTCACCTGAGAATGTTTCATATGTTATTGTCCCCAAAATTATTTTAAGTGATCATTTTCTAGTCTTCCTCATAAATTAGAAGTGAAAATGAAAAAGAGCCTTACTCTCATAAAAACAATAACAGTAGGTCTTTCAGAAACTTTAATGATGTGAATTTTATACATGACCTTCAACAAATTCCATAGAATATAATTGACTTTTTTGAAGACACCGATGATGTACAAGGTACTTGGTCCAAACTAATTCTTGATGTTGTTGATAGATATGCCCCAGTAAATCCTGAAGAGTTAAATATGCCAAACAACTGGATGGAATTACACTTATTTTAGCTGCTATAAAAAAGTGATAAATGAAAAGCCACCAGAAATGAGCTAGCATTGAGGCAAAAGAGAAATTGTTACAAAATCCCATTGTGCAAAAAATATGCATGATAATAGAAATGATGCAAAAGCCATGTGAAAAATTTTCAGTGAGTTTGGAGCTGGAAAAGTTAAGGTGTAGTCAAACAATGTCACATCATTACAATCAAATGGTATTACTTTCGAAAGCTCTAATAATATGGAAAATAGTGTCTGTGTTCTTTTCACTTATATAGCATCCAACCTGAAGAAAACTATTCTTGAATCTTATATATAAGCATTTTCATGAGTTCTGTTATGCAAGGCTTGCAAGCAAACCAGACTTTGATATGTTTTTAAATTCTCATTTAAATTCCAAAAATTGATTCGAGTGTTACTTTCATATGTAATCTTGGTAAAAAAAACTGGTCAGTTCCTTAAAAAGTGGAAACTAGCTCAAGTGATGCCCCTTTTGCAAAATTGGTGTAACGGTTAAAGTCAACAACTATAGACTCATTTCCATCCTTCCTTCCTTTTCAAACTTAATAGAAAAGCATGCATGACTTTTATTTTGATTTTACAAAAACACAAACTTCTCCATGAAAACCAATCCAGTTTTAGAGAAAACCACACTTGTGAAATGGCCTTACTGTCAATGGTAGACAAGTGATTAAAGGCCTTGGATGATGGAGAATTGGTTTGAACAGTAATGGATCAGTTCAGAAAGGTTTTTGATCAAGCAGATCATCAAGTTCTTCTTAAGAAGTTGAAAATCTATCACTAGCAAAAAATACTATTACTTGGTTTGAATCATACTTCAACAATGGCTCAACAGGTATCACTCAACAGCCATCTTTCTGAAGAAAAACCCATGAGTGTGGAGTGCCACAAGGTTCAAAATTAGGTCACTTCTATTCATAATTTATATAAATGACTTATCTCCAACAATAAGAAGAACAATACCGACAACTGACTTTAATGCAAATGATGCAACCTTATCAGATGCAAAAAAAGCTCAAAGTGCTGCCATGGTGTAATGAAAATGATATACTACTTAATACAGATAAAACCAAAGCTTTACTTGTCCGTACTAAACAGAGCCAGTCAAATTTATAGTGGAACTATCTGAATCTTTTATATGATCAGGGGTCAAGCTAGAATTTAATTTTAGGGAGAAGTGACTTCTCAGTTTGGACAGAATAGAGAGAAGTGAGAGCAGAACAGGGAGAAATGGAAGGTAAGCAAGAAATGCAATATGTGTGTGATCTGGTTCTCTTATTTGAACTGTGTCCTCTATTTCTTCTCATTATGCATATTTGCATTTAACATTGGTTTAAGCAATACTTTGTCTTCAAGTAAAACACTGTGTTGACTGTATATTATAAACACATTTTGTAAGAGTATGAATGCATTATATTCATATGCAGTGTATTCATACTTGAAAGTGTGCATGTTTAGGTGGAGAGAAATATACAATGCATTTTGGCCATATGACTTCAAAAGAGCACAGCAGAAACTATAAATTGTAATTCATTTTAACTAACAGGAGTACCTAGATTACAGTATTGTAATTACAAATAGGTGAAAATAATTAATCAACTGACACTTAAACAACAAATTTAATTTTAGTTTCTAAAACTTCAAATGGCAGTCATAAACATTTCTATACTAGTTTGAAACAACCCCTATACGATGCACACGAAAGCACATGTACGTGTGCCTTAAACGATAATATTTATCCATTCAAACTGCAGTGGTCATTGATGAGTAACATCAACTTTACAACAGTATATTTAGAGAACTGATTCAAAATTAAATGTGTATCTTTTGGACAGTCATTTTTTTAAAAGTAGACAAATTAAATTGCTTGTTGCTATGTATACCTATTTGTAATTACAATAATGTTATATAGGTACTACTATCCGTCAGAATTAATCACAATATATTGTTTCTAATGTGCTCATGTGAAGTCATATGGCCAAAATACATGATGTTGAGACCAAGAAGGGCACATAAATCTTAAGTAAGGGGCTCATATAATAACATAAAAACTTTGACATTTAATTTCATTGTGTCCAATAAAACACTACTTAGCTATTCATCAATGATGAACTGAAGCATTAAAGTAACTGAATAGGCATACAGCCAAGTACAAATATGGAAATATGGCACCACGCCATTTGGGTGCATCTGTTTTTAAAAACGTGGATTTTCTTAATATGACCACACACTTTCTAGCTTGATTAAAACAATCCCTAGATAGGATTGCAAATTTTATGGTTTTAATATGTGTCTACATACTTGTAATAACATCATATATTGGTTGGATATTGTTTGCTTTGCTGCTTTTTTTTTGTATTTTCACGAAACTTAGTGATGTAAGAAAACAACCTTGACCTTACAGAATGTCCCGAATTCCACAACATTGCATTGTCCCATATGTTCCTGACCTAAAACTTTATATTTTTAAGCTAAATCTCCTATCACATAATATTTTGACTTTGCTTTCTATGAATTGTATATTTTTCTTACTTTATGTGCCCAATGAAGTACGAAAATAGTCTAATGAAAAGATACTTCCCTGACACAGCGACGTCTACCATTATTACCCCATGACAGGTTCACTTATGGTTTCAAACTGATTTCATGAAGAAAATAATGCAAAGCTCGGCAGTTAAAATCTTCAAAAAATATATTTAAAAAGTGCTTTCACAAAAATTGTTATTTACATATAGATGTTTTAAGTTTCGAAACACAAGTTGGTATATTTTCATCATCAGATGATAACTTGCGGAAATCAGGCAGCTATATCTTGCAGAGGAAAGAGTCAACAGTCAATCAGCTATTAAAACATGCCTGTGAATGTGCATGAGTTTGTTTTGTCAGCTCAATTGATATCAACACCTGCTAAGGCTGCATGCAATACATTTCAACTGGGGCTACAACACTAACTACTTGACTGAGTTGAGGTAGCATCTCAAAAGCCATAAACTAATGTCACTCACTGTACATCTACAAAAATGGCAGGGCAAAGTCATTTTTGCTTTCCTAATAGAAGAAGGCAAAGTTTATATTTTTTTGTCGACTTAGTTGCTCACTTTTCATCAGGTAGCTTGACCCTGATGATAATACCAGCTTACAAATGGTATATAATAACAAGATACCTAGCGTGCAAGTGGATAATAGCTTACCATGAAATGAGCATATCAATCATATCATTAAAAAAGCTAAATTGTACCTTTGCCTGCTTAGGAAAATTAGAAAAAATCATTCCTTTGAAGCATGGCATTGTGTTCTACAAAAATGTTGTTCAGCCATTTATTTTACTATTGCAATATTTTGTGGGGTAATTCTACAAGCAAAAACTTTCAAAATCTGTTACAGTTAAAGAGCTTGTAAAATCATTCTTGATTCTGCATTCAACTGCAATTCTGAAGCAACAGAACAGCTGAAGTTTATCAAAATTGTATGTATATATGAGTATATTTCTTAGATTTACATGTGTTGCCTTTCTCTGTTATTTTATATACATTTTACAGCATTTTAACATGTTTAAATATTGTATTTGATCTTGTACTTAATTATGTATTTATTTGGAAGGCTTTATCTTCTGATTTATTTTGTCATTCAATTTTAAATTTTTTGAACTTTACCTTTTGATGGCAATACATAGCCACTTTTGTGCTGAGGTGCAGTAAAACACTAATACATACATACGTATATTTCTTAGAAAAGCAAAAATGACTTATAAAAAATGGAACAATTCACCTCCTGATTATCTAAATTATCATCATAATTGACCCAAGCAGTGTAAGATACATACTCATAATCTGAGGTTCACTGTTTCAAATAACTACACACTGCCAAAACAAACAAAAATGAAACTCTTTAAAAAAAACTTTCTGTATTCAGGCACACTTTTATGGAATAATGTTCCAAAGGAAATTAAACAGGCTCAAACTGCTCAATCCTTTCATGAAAGGTTGAATGCTTGGATAAATATAACAGTTAAATATTCAGTGTCCATAAATTCGTGTGAACATTTACATGTAAATTTGTACCTAAACTGTCACATGCTTTTCTTTATATATTGTTATGTTATCAGTTCAAGTGTGTAGACACAGGCACAAATGTGTGTTGTGTGTGTTTCTGGATATATATATAGTGTTGAAGTGTGCACATCATTTATAAACATATATTTAAAAATATTGCACATAATAGAGGGTCTCAAGGTAGATTTGTTCTTTATAATTTATTGAGTCACCATCTTAAAATAAATACATTATTATTATTATTATTATTATTATTATTATTATTATTATTATTAAGAATTAAACACCTTCCTAATCCCTACAACTTGAAATAAATAATGATCTTGCTAAAGTTCTTGGTGGGAAAATACCATCAAGCGTAGAATTTACTGTTCACTATAAGAAAGACACTGATGTCTATCCACCCCAATGCTATGGACACTGATGGAATTTAGCCCCAAAACAGTTAAGTGGGCACCTGATATAGCCCCATTTAACATATTAAATTCACAAAAGCTTTTCCATGGGTGTTTTTCCTCACAATTACAAATTAGTGTAAATTTTTTCCACCTATTAGCCAGTTTTAGATGTAATTCCATTAATTATCAACCAATATATGTACTTTCTACTGTCTCTAAAATCTCTAAATCACAATGTTGAGACAAACAACCATAACATACAATTATATATTCCTAACTGATATACATGTATACAATAAATCAATTCTTTTATTCAAATTCCATACAATTTTATAAAATGGTTTAGCATTAAGGCCATGTGGATACAAAGTATCTAAACAATGTTTGTCCAATATATTGCATGTTACATTTTTTTTACAGGTTATCAATTACATCAGCTGATATGCAGTCAGTGTTTAAACATAGAGAAAACCCATTTTCTGTATTGGAGCTATTAAAAAAGATATTTTCTGTAATATATGTACATTGAGAGCACAGGCATCTGTTGCATCTACATGAATGTTTATTTTCTTGCAGTCAGTTTATTCTGGATAAAAAAATTGTACAAAATTCTTAGGTCTTCTATAAGTAAGAATCATTATGCTTTTGTAAAGTATTTTTACGCTGTTTTTATTTGATAAGTTGAGGAGACTCCAATGTTTGTTAATTGTGAAGCCTATATAAGGTAATGAAGGATTATATGGTAGTATGCAAGGAATTATATTTTTTATTTTCATATAATCTACTGTGTTTAAATAATATTTTTGAGTTAGAATACAGACCTTATTAAAAGCAATTACATGCAGAGGATAGTTCCTGCTTTGGAAATATGTTTATAATTTATTCAGAGAATCTTGTAATTGACAATCATGTGAAATAATACATTGGTATCTTTTCAGCTGGCTATAAGTAATACTGATTTTACATGATCTGGGATAGCAAAAATTAATATTCCGCATACTGGTTAGTTTCTTTGATATGAACATTTGTAGCAATAGCATTTTCAGAATTTTTCATGACATTTACATCTAAAAACAATACATGCATACTGGATGCAGTAGAAGTAAATTTAATTGTGCTGTGAAAATTATTTAGACGATCAATAAATTCTTGTAGTTCTTTTTGTAAATGGTTCCAGATCATAAAGATCTCATACAAAAATCTTATCCAGATGATTGGGTTAAGATTCTGGTTGGGTTAAGATTATGTATTTTAAGAAAATCGTTATCATTTACCTGTGAAACAGGAAGTGTATGAACTATCTATTGTTGTACCCATTATTTGGATGTAATTACTACTATTAAACTGGAAGTGTATGAACTATCTATTGTTGTACCCATTATTTGGATGTAATTACTACTATGAAACAGGAAGTGTATGAACTATCTATTGTTGTACCCATTATTTGGATGTAATTACTACTATGAAACAGGAAGTGTATGAACTATCTATTGTTGTACCTATTATTTGGATGTAATTACTACTATAAAACTGGAAGTATATGAACTATCTATTGTTGTACCCATTATTTGGATGTAATTACTACTATGAAACAGGAAGTGTATGAACTATCTATTGTTGTACCCATTATTTGGATGTAATTACTACTATGAAACAGGAAGTGTATGAACTATCTATTGTTGTACCCATTATTTGGATGTAATTACTACTATGAAACAGGAAGTGTATGAACTATCTATTGTTGTACCCATTATTTGGATGTAATTACTACTATGAAACAGGAAGTGTATGAACTATCTATTGTTGTACCCATTATTTGGATGTAATTACTACTATGAAACAGGAAGTGTATGAACTATCTATTGTTGTACCCATTATTTGGACGTAATTACTACTATGAAACAGGAAGTGTATGAACTATCTATTGTTGTACCCATTATTTGGAGGTACCCATTATTTGGATGTAATTACGACTATGAAACAGGAAGTGTATGAACTATCTATTGTTGTACCCATTATTTGGATGTAATTACTACTATGAAACAGGAAGTGTATGAACTATCTATTGTTGTACCTATTATTTGGATGTAATTACTACTATGAAACTGGAAGTGTATGAACTATCTATTGTTGTACCCATTATTTGGATGTAATTACTACTATGAAACAGGAAGTGTATGAACTATCTATTGTTGTACCCATTATTTGGATGTAATTACTACTATGAAACAGGAAGTGTATGAACTATCTATTGTTGTACCCATTATTTGGATGTAATTACTACTATGAAACTGGAAGTGTATGAACTATCTATTGTTGTACCCATTATTTGGATGTAATTACTACTATGAAACTGGAAGTGTATGAACTATCTATTGTTGTACCCATTATTTGGATGTAATTACTACTATGAAACAGGAAGTGTATGAACTATCTATTGTTGTACCCATTATTTGGATGTAATTACTACTATGAAACAGGAAGTGTATGAACTATCTATTGTTGTACCCATTATTTGGACGTAATTACTACTATAAAACAGGAAGTGTATGAACTATCTATTGTTGTACCCATTATTTGGATGTAATTACTACTATGAAACAGGAAGTGTATGAACTATCTATTGTTGTACCCATTATTTGGATGTAATTACTACTATGAAACAGGAAGTGTATGAACTATCTATTGTTGTACCCATTATTTGGATGTAATTACTACTATGAAACAGGAAGTGTATGAACTATCTATTGTTGTACCCATTATTTGGATGTAATTACTACTATGAAACAGGAAGTGTATGAACTATCTATTGTTGTACCCATTATTTGGACGTAATTACTACTATGAAACAGGAAGTGTATGAACTATCTATTGTTGTACCCATTATTTGGAGGTACCCATTATTTGGATGTAATTACGACTATGAAACAGGAAGTGTATGAACTATCTATTGTTGTACCCATTATTTGGATGTAATTACTACTATGAAAAAGGAAGTGTATGAACTATCTATTGTTGTACCTATTATTTGGATGTAATTACTACTATGAAACTGGAAGTGTATGAACTATCTATTGTTGTACCCATTATTTGGATGTAATTACTACTATGAAACAGGAAGTGTATGAACTATCTATTGTTGTACCCATTATTTGGATGTAATTGCTACTATGAAACAGGAAGTGTATGAACTATCTATTGTTGTACCCATTATTTGGATGTAATTACTACTATGAAACAGGAAGTGTATGAACTATCTATTGTTGTACCCATTATTTGGATGTAATTACTACTATGAAACTGGAAGTGTATGAACTATCTATTGTTGTACCCATTATTTGGATGTAATTACTACTATGAAACTGGAAGTGTATGAACTATCTATTGTTGTACCCATTATTTGGATGTAATTACTACTATGAAACAGGAAGTGTATGAACTATCTATTGTTGTACCCATTATTTGGATGTAATTACTACTATGAAACAGGAAGTGTATGAACTATCTATTGTTGTACCCATTATTTGGATGTAATTACTACTATGAAACAGGAAGTGTATGAACTATCTATTGTTGTACCCATTATTTGGACATAATTACTACTATAAAACAGGAAGTGTATGAACTATCTATTGTTGTACCCATTATTTGGACGTAATTACTACTATGAAACAGGAAGTGTATGAACTATCTATTGTTGTACCCATTATTTGGATGTAATTACTACTATGAAACAGGAAGTGTATGAATTATCTATTGTTGTACCCATTATTTGGATGTAATTACGACTATGAAACAGGAAGTGTATGAACTATCTATTGTTGTGCCCATTATTTGGATGTAATTACTACTATGAAACTGGAAATGATTATTTTCCTGGACAAATTTTATTATTTTACAAATATTTTCACTCAATAGTTTGTTATTATTAGGACTGTTGTGAAGAAAATATTTACATGCCTCAATACCATCTGCATGAGATATGTTTGTATATAAATGATGTTACATACAAGGAGCAGTGTTGCACATAGGATCCTAATGGGAGGGGACACTGTGTCCCCCACCCTCCAAATTTGGGGGACACATAACATTTTAAAGGGACCAATGAAAATAATAGTACTGGTACATAATACACTAAAAGTTAAAAACGAGATAATCTTGTTTGCTTTGACAGTTTTGCAATCTTAACTTTGTGGTCTGCACTGTACTATCATATTTTCCTTGGACACTTACATTATTGCAATAAAAGTTTTATCATGTGTTCAGGTAACTCATGAAAACATTAACATGTTTGAATATCTGGTTAACCTGAAATGAGCTGCATTAATTAAATGACAACTTGTGTATTTGCATAAATTTAGTATTTTTATCATTATTTTAACCTCAAAATAAACTAAATCGTCCTCGCTGTTGGGGTGACTTTAACATCAAAAATACATTACAATAATGGCCATCAAACACTTTACATTGCAACTCAGCCAACCGCCACAAACCTTGAATGTTTTCATTACCAGATACAGTGTTCTAAAATAAATAATTCATTAACATTTTACATTTTTATCTTTTGTGACTTTGGCCATTGCTAGTGCCAACAGAGACATGGATGGACATCCACTAATGAAAAGTCGTATACGTATTTTTTAATTTCTTTTCTGACAAGAAAGCGTGCAGGTTCAAGATTTGGGGGACAGGATAAAATCAGTAGTATCTTTAATGTATGAAGAAGTGATTTCATTAAAGGTTGCAAAAGACTATACAAATTATCTCCTGATAAAATAGGTCTTCCTGGATAACTGAAGGTAAAGAATGGTCAGAACTTTTATGAGTTTTGGGCAATATGTAGAATTGAGGTGTACATATTTTGAGGGGGAAAGTATCAGATTCTTCATCTACAGAACTGTTATTCTTAGAGATTTAATCAATGCATGTCAAAATTTTCAAGTTTAATTTTTAATGAAGGGTTTTCATTAACTTTTCATTAACTTTTTTACAGTCTTCATTAACTTTTCATTAACTTTTTTATAGTACTTTTTCATCATTTAATTGACAATCAGTTTCAGATCTATAACATAGTCTTCCTGATTCATAATAGGAATAGTGTTTGATTCATCAGCCTTTTTAATAACAATACTCTCATCTTTCATTAGATTATGTAGTGACTCCATTTGTTTCTTAGAAATATTACTGTGATGACATTTTTTAAGGTTATCACAATTATATGTCTTGTGTCTTCAATATAAAAATGTAAATAGGGGTCATGTCCACTAGGTGGTGTAAAAGATGAATTTTGTTTCAATTGAAATAACCCATATTCTTTGAAGTAAAAGAATCTGATTCACACTCAGAATTGTTGTCTGTTCTATCATTAAAAATATTCTTTTACTTTCAGGCATCTAGAAAAATTAAATGTTTCTTCAGCTAATTTAATTTTATCATGAGAGTTTGGTTGGGAGAAAACTGTATTCCTTTACCTAGAAGTATATAATCACTGTAGATGAGTTTTTCACATGAGAGATTTAACACTGTCTCTTTACCTGTTTTCTCCCCTTTTGTCTTTATTCCATTGTTTCCTACATGTGAATCTCTGGAATTTTCTACTTGTTCTACTTTTGATATCATAAACCTTGGAAGCTGATTGTCTTCTAACCTGAGCTAAATCATGTGATATGAGCTAGGCATTAAGGTGGAGGATTTGAGTGCTGTGCATGAGGGTCCCTCTGTGCTGCGACAGTAGATCCCTCCTCAGCGGTAATTTCCTGGAATTGACCAACAGGTTGAGGAGACTAATGAACACCAACTGCATGCAGAGCTAACAAGATGAGTCTTCACTTGTAAGTCCTGACTCTGTGAAAAACCAGAGGGATTATTCTGTAGGCAAAGAGTAGATCCCACCTCAGACTGAAGACATCCACCACCTATGCTCTCTGGTTTAAGAGATAGGTTGTTTTCCAGATTTGTTGCAAGCAAGTCTATCATTGGCCTTCCACCACAGATGAAAAAGACCATTCCGTGATGACTGCTCACCAGTGTCTGGACAAGCTGTCTGCCAGAACATACCTCTTGCTTGGAATGTGGCAGACTCTTGAGATTTACCTCCTTCAAAGCTATCCAACAGAGGAGGTTCCAAACTTCCAAGCAGTGAGAAGGGGCAGTGAGTGCTGTGGTGGCAATATTGGATGTAAGATCAGCACCCTTTTCATTTATGACCAAATATACATGTCAATATAACCATCCATGCAGGAAGAGTAGAGATAAGAAATTACTCAAGATGATTGTTGTGGCAGCCATATTCGATGCAAGATTAACAACATTTTTATTTAGGACCAACAAGGTATCATAAGAAGTATTTTGGTGCCAACCACATGTCAATGTGGCCATCCATTCTGGAAGCGATGAGATATTCAAGATGTCCACCATGGTGGCTCTAATGGATCTTTGAGTGGCATCATTTTCACTTGGCACCTACCAGACACTGTAAGAGGTCTTCCAGTGAAAACCCAAGGTTGATACGACTTTCCAGTCAGGATAAGCAGCAATAACATGATTTTCAAGATGACTGCATCAGTTTGGCCATATTCGATGTCAGTAGGACCAATTAGATATTATAAAAAGTCTTTTTGGATAAAACTCCAAGTCAAAATACCCATCCATCTAGGTGGAGTAGTGATAACAAGATTTTCAAGACAGTGACCATACTGGATGTCAGATTGGCTCCTTTTTCGTATAGGACCAACTATAGATACATCATAAGAAGTCTTTTAGTGCAAAGTCAATATGACCATCAGTCTTGGAGGATTAGCAATCACAGGATTTTCAAAATGGCCACTGTGGCAGCTACATTGGATCTGCAAGTGGAAGCATTTTCATTTTGGACCAACTACATATCATAAAGAAGTCTTCTGGTTAAACCCCCATGTCGTTACAACTTTCTGTTTAGGAGTAGTGATACAAAATTTCAAGATGGCCATTATTGTTGCCTAACAGGCATATTTTATGTTTAACTGACACCATTTTCACTTAAAACAAACTAGACATCATAAGAAGTTTTTTGGTGAAAATTGGGGCTAGAAACTCTTCACCAACACATACTTTTTTTTGTCACCATGAAAGAAAAAAAAAAAATCCACATGTTACAACAAAGGCTATGTTCTATATAACAAAGGCATGAAGATTTCCAAAGATCGAGATCGTAAAAGGAATCATGCAGAGTTAATGGTTTCTTCCCACTGGCTTGTTGGAAATGTTTGGTCATGACATCCAAAACTGGAAAACATGTAATTGTCTGTATGCTATTTCATGTATGCAATGGTCAACTGACATGAAACAACTTTTTTTCTCATTGTTTGAAATGATCAACAGGATGACACATGTAGGTCATGAGGCTGCTAAAGATTGCCCACTAATGGATGTACCAAGAAGTGGGGCTGGGGCTGCCACAGCCAGATGATCTCAAAATGTCTGAATTGTGACTTCATCTCACCTCAATTCGAGCTGTACAAAGAAGTTCCATCTTGCAAACCAGGCTGAAGTACTGCTGCAGTCAACTTGGGATTCCAGGCAGGATTCAAGAGATGCCTATAGGGAAGACAAGGACCAGACTCTTGCTTACTGCCATAAATGTGCATCCTCCAGCTCAGAGCACATGCAAAGGACTGCAAATAAAGTAGCAAAAGTTACAACTGAACAAATAAGGAAAGACATTTAAATTGGTACTAAGGCTTTGTGTGAAAGCAAATTGTGTTGTACTGGAACTTGGCTCAGAGGACAAGGACATGATGCTGTATGCCCTGATGATCGTGTAGATTGTACTGCCAAAATTCTATATACATCACCCCTCTCTGAGATTGAAATGGGACATGAAATTGAGAAACAGTTTGTGCTTCAAGACGGTCTAATTAAGTTCATGACTATAGATGGTGATGCAAAATCAGCTTCTGGATGTCAATAAAAATACACAAATAGTATTCCATGTGGCAAATAATGGCATGAGACTCCAGCAATTCTGAAACAAGAGTCCCTCATAGAGACTGATACTCTACTGGGTGAAATTGTTTTCCATAAATTCAAGATAAGACCATTTCTTCTTTTTAACTGATGGGTGTTGACATTATCTTTGACATTCTTCATCAATAACAAGATTTTCACATTAGCTGCTCTGATGGACATGCTGGATGTCAGATGGGTACCATTTTCATTTTGGACCAAGTAGAACCAAGTAGAAATCATTAGAAGCCTTTTGGTGGAAACCCCATATCATTATAACCATCCATTCAGGGGGAGTAGCTACAGCAAGATTTTCAAGACAGCCATCATGGCAGCCATAATGGATGATACGATCGGCACTTTTTTCATTTAGGACCAACGAGGTATCATAAGAAGTGTATTGGTGAAACCACCATATTGATACAACCTTTCATTTAGGAGAAGTAGAGATCAAAATATTTTCACTAAGGTGGCCATATTGAGGGTCAACGTGAAGCATTTTCATTAAGACCAAATAGACACCATAAGAACTCTTCTGATGAAAATCCCAACTTTCCATTTAAGAGGAGTAGCAGTAACAAGATTTTCAAGATCGCCATACTGGGCATCAGATCAGCACCATTTTAAATTAGGACCAGCAAGCATCATAAGAAGTCTAATGGTGAAAACCCCATGAAGATATGACTTTCCATTTTGTAGGAGTAACAATACCAACATTTTCAAGATGGCTGCCATGGTGCTCATATTGGATATCAGATGAGCACCATTTCCATTCATGATAACTACACATCATAAGTCTTATGGTGAAAGCACAATGTCAATACGACCATCCATCTAGGAGAAGTGGCGATAAGATTTTTCAAATGGCCACTGTGGTGGCCATATTGGGGGTCAGATTGGCACCATTTTCATTTATCACCAACAAGACATCATAAAAAGTCTTTCAGTGAAAACCCCATGCTGACATGATCATTCATAAGAAGTAGTGATAACAAGATTTTCAAGCAGTGGCAGCCATATTGGATATGCATGCAGCAACATTTTCATTTAGGATCAGCTAGACATCATAAGTTTTCTGGTGAAAACCCCATGTCAATATAACTGTCTGTTCATGAATTGCAATAACAAGGTTTCCAAGATGGCTGTGTGGTGGCCATATTGGACACCAGATCAGCACTATTTTCATTTAGGTTAACTAGATATTATTTTTAAATTTTTTTTTAGTGAAAACCCCATGTTGAGACAACCATCAATTCAGGAAGAGCATCAATAATAAGATTTTCAAGCTGGCCACTGTGGCAGCTATACTGGATGTGCAAGTGGCACAATTTTCATTTAGGAACAAGAACGCATCGTAAGAAGTCTTATAGTGAAAACACCATGTCAATATAACTTTTTGTTCAGGAGTAGTAATAATAAGAGTTTCACTATGACTGCTGTGGTGGCCATATTGGACATCAGATCAGCACCATTTTCATTTGGACCAACCAGACATTATAAGAAGTCTTTCAGTGAAAACTCTATTTTGATACTGATAATCAATTCAGAAGGAGTAGCAATAACAAGATTTTTAAGACAGCCACTGTGGCGGCAATATTGAATGTCAGATCAGAAGCACTTTTCATTTAGGACCATATTAGACATCATAAGAAGTCTTATGAAAAACCCCCATGTATTTATGACTTTTCACTAAAGAGTAGTGATAGCAAGAATTTCAATATGGCTGCTGTGGCGGCAATATTGGTTGTCAGATCGGCACCGTTTTCATTTAGTACCAATCAGACATCATAAGAAGTCTTTTAGTGAAAACCCTATGCTGATAAGATCATCTGTTCAGGAGAAGTAGTGATAACAAGATTTTCAAGATGGCTGCTGTGGTGGCCATATTGGCTGTCCAAGCAGCAGCATTTTCATTTAGGAACAACTAGGCCATGGGATGAATGTGCATGTAAAGTTACATGACAATCCTCGTGGTAGTTTAGGAGGAGTAATGATAATAAATATGTGCTAAAGGACCAACAGACAACAGATGATGGATGGAAAAGAGACCATCCCACAAGTCTATGACCAGTAGAGCTAAAAATCAGAAATCTGCCCAAAACTGGAAAAGTTTCATGCATGCAAGTACAACATTTAGCAAATCTGCCAAAAACCAGAAATGCCTCAATCATGCAAGTACAACATTTAACAGATCTGACTCATCTTGTTAGATTTTGTTTGTTTTCTGTTGCTTTTAATGTCACTTTTAACATATTACTGAAATATGTGGTGGTTCATTCCAAATTTATCAGTTCAAACAAATTTACCACTCTGCAAATGGATGAAAAGAAGAGGCAATTACTACAAGAAATCTTCAAATGAAATGAAGAGAAAGTGCTGGAATGACAGTGATGCTTTACATAAGTTACAAATGAATTAAATAAGAAGGACATGTCAGAGACATTTAAACTGGTGTGTGACATGACCAATGATCATGGCAGCATAGACCCTTCCCCTATCAACTTCGCATTTGAAGCACATTATGACTCTGTTTGTATAGCTAGTGCAGAGAAACCATAACATGCATCTTGACAAGCTGTCAGAATCACTTGTGAAACAATGACTGACCATAAGTAATCATTATTGTGGCTGTGTGTGACGACTAATTGTGTTGGACTGGATCTGGATTTAAAGGAAAATAATATGATGTTGTAAAGGGCACACTTCTTTGAATGTTTCGAATCCCCTGAGTTGCTGCCAGGGACCTTGTGTTGCTGGTCCTTCAAAAAATGTGACACTATGTAGAGGATGAGGCCTCTGAAGAGCATACCCACCTCAAGAGGTACAGACCTTAAAAGGTTATTGCTGTGGTCCAAGAAGACCTTCAACAGCTCCAATGTGAAGAAGCTCTGCAGAGAGCATCATTGACATGGAGAGTGCATGATGCAACATCTTCACTACAGCCTCCAGCAAGCGCTGAAGCACCATTGTAGATGCTGATTCCTCCTTCAAGGGACTGAAGGAGGCAGCTGAAAAGAAATTGGCATATGAGGTGATCGTCACTAGAGTGCGAACCTTAAGCTCCAATGCCTCCAAGGTTTTAACCAGCAGGCAAGTCCAGGCACCAGCTGATATCCTCGTTTGTGATGTCCCAGAGTCTTAGGGACAGCCCCCTTCTTTTTGTTCGACAAGGCCAGAGGCAACGAGGCAGGCCCACAGACTATCACATCTGCCCTATCTTAAAACCAATGCAGAGATAGCTATCATGCCATGGGGGGGGGGGGGGGAACACACTTTCCAGTAATGGGGGTTCACAAATTCTTTAGATAAAACAGGAAAATAGGGAAAGGGGGATGTTGATCCTACTCCCATCCCTTGCTGGTCAAGTACAACCCAACTCCTTATCCCCATAGTAATTAAACAGTAACATAGGAACAGGGTGGGTACTGACCCAATGCTTAAAAAATGTCTTCTTACCAATTTTATGTCATCATTAAAATTTGGTAGGCATTAGGGTCTGACCATTTAATTTTGGAAAGGGGGGGGGGCTGGGATTTTCTTTCGAGCCAGGATAAAAAATTTCTTCTTTTACCTCAATATAATTAATATTTTTCAACATGTATAATGGATATAATCATGTTTTTTTTTGGCCATAAATCAGAGCAAGAATGTTTTTTCAAACTATCTGAGAGTCACACATTATTTTCAGAACAAATCTCAGCACCCGCTCCCCCCCACTTAAATGGTGCACATGCAATTGCTTTTCCCTAGACCACAATGCTAATGTTTGGTGAAATAAATATACCTTCTGTCCTACTTTTGCATGCATGTCACACACTGTCATAGAAAGCAACCTTAAATTGACAATTTGACAAGGATAGAACCATGTTCTTCATAACACTTAAGAGATAACTGCCAGAACTAGACAGGGGTAAGATTTATCCTGTCACAAGTGACACATTTTCACTAATGTGTATCACATTTTTAAACAGTCATCAAAAATACAAAACGTGATCTAGATATGAATTAACATAATCTCACATCTCACATATTGGTCAAGTGACTCAACTTTTTTAAGCCTGATATAAACTACTACTCTTACATAATGCACCCATCACAGCTAGCTTTGATGTTTATTTCTGAATACAATGTTGCTACACCTTTAGCTCTGCCGCCCTGGGCTTGCATGATTGGTTCCATTATACCTATAGCCAATCTTAATTTTTCCAATAATCTGTAATATTGCTCTAGACTGTTCAAACAACAAGTGTACTTAGTCTCACTTGTCAAATACAATGTTATAGTATACTAATATATGTCCTATATCAATGTGTACACGAAAATGTCATTGAGCTTTTTCAACTGCTGTTTTCATACTTGTGCTTTACTAGCAAAATATTTTTTTAATGAAATGAATTGTTTTAACTATGATTTGTGTTTATTCATATCAGCACTTATTGAACTTTACATGGGTGATATGGGATAAATCAAATTATGTCATATGCAATAATCAGGTCAAAGGTCAATGTGCTTATTAATATGTACCTCTCCTACTTCAAAAAGGAGATTTCATCTAAAATAAAGGACTTTATATTTGTTTGGTAGACACAGAACTTAACATCAGAGACAGGTGAATATGACCCAATCTTATTATAAAGTATAAGCATTTAACACCTTTCACTGACTGCAGATACATGAGATCACAAACCCCAGTCCTCACACACAGGTCAGCCTACCCCATCCTCTCTGTAACACAAATAGAAACCTTACCTTCCTTGTGCAGTGAATAAAATCAAGGGCAATAAAAATACAGAAAAATGCCAAGGAAAAAGAATAAATATAGCAAGTCAAATGGAGTTTAAGACAGGAGAACAGTGTGCATCTAAAAGGGATGTTAAGCTAATTAACATAAGTGAATCAAAAGAGACAAAAGCAAAGAAGAGAAAATTGAGAAGAGAAAGTCTGATTGTCTTACCCTAGACAAATATGTGGAGGTGGTGCCCCATTGATCCAAGGACAATACCAAGGGACCTGTACTACTACATCCCTTACAAACACCAAAACTTCTGATGAAGCAGTGTGCATTTCCATCTGAAATAAAGGGTAAATAATTAAAATCATATAGATGCACGTCATTTATATTAGTCCCGCACATGAAATTAAAAATAATTAGCTTAAGTTAGGCACACAAAAAAAAAAATTTTTTTTTTTATCAATTTTTAAAACTTTAAAACTTTGCCGTGAGAAATTAGTAAGTAAGTTGTACTTACATTCACATCAAGATTTATGGCTAATGTAATATTTTCACACTAAATCTCATTGTTTTCATAAACAAACACAGAAAATGTGACTTTTTATTTCTTGAAATGGAATGTATGTTGTAAGAGAGATAAATTATGAAATACATAAGGTGTAGTATTTTTCTTTCCTCTTCCATATTATCCATGTAATATAAATTAGTTTATGAAACATGGATTAACTTGTATGCAAATGAATTATCCCAATATAAATCGTTGATAAAGTGAGAACCTAAAATTCAGGCTTCTATATGTAGGAGAGACCTTGAGAGTGATTTAATTTTATTCTCAGAGATGAGTAGGCCGTGACATATCAACAGTTTGTGTTCACCAAAATGCTGGTAATGAACATGCCAATATGACTCCATGCTGTTCTGGATTCCTGCGATGGGACCCAAATTTTGAAGAATAGTATGGGCTTGTATCAAAGAACTGGGCAATATGTGACCAATAATTCCAAAAGAAACAGTTGGACAGAAATCAATAGCATCAATTGGAAGTGAAAAAGGGTTATAAATGGGCATATGTAAATGTTAGTGGAAATGCTGGCATAAAGAAATTGCTCTTGTCTGATGGTATTCCTGCTACTTCTATAAAGGGGAATGCAAACAACTTATCTTTATGAACTGCATGAAAAATTTAAAGAGAAAATGTGTACAAAAAGGGGCAATTGTTGCATAACATTAAAAACAAAAGTGTGAAGTAAGACCATATCTGCAATAAATTACCTAACCAGCATATCCTATATGATACAAAGTAGTCTACAACAAATGAAACACCTTCCTTGAGCCCTATATTGTTTTCTATCCTGGTTTATGGCATGCTTTTATAGAATAGATAGTTACTGTGTATACATGATTTATTTACCATATCACACTGAGCTATCCACCACCACCATGTTGGCAGATGACACAACATTTATATAACACTGGATCAACTAGCCATGACCTTAACACTGAATTAAATTAGGATTTGGTTAAAGTAAATAACTGGTTTAAGCACAATGGTATGAAGATAAATGCAGCCAAGTCAAAGGCCATGATCATAGGTAGTCGAGCCAAAGTAAAAGCTGAGAAAGATGACTTCAAAGTAATGCTAAAAGGAATAGATATAGAACAGTCTGAAAATGAAAAACTAATTGGCATTATGATAGACAATATCTTGTGCTGGAAAATGCAAGCTGATCAGGTCATTAAAAAAGTAAACTCATTGCCTTATCTCTTTAACAGAATAAAATCTTATCTCTCTCAAGAACTGAGAAAGATATTCTACAATGTCTATATCATGCCACATCTAGAATATTGATGTTCTATCTGGGTTAATAGTGATACAGAAAATCAAGAAAGACCACTGAAATTTCAAAAAAGAGCAACTAGAGTTACTCTTGATGCTGATTTAGATACACTATCAAAAAATATTTTTAAAACCCTTAAGTGGCTTCCATTTCAACAGTGAACTCATCTTCAGAAGGGTTTACTAGTCAACAAATCCTTACATGGGTTGGTTCCTGATTTTTTTCAATGTAATTTTAAATTTGTGGAAAATGTACATATGTATGAATTTAGATCCATCTCAAACAACAATTTATATTTACCTAAAATAAATTCAGAGTTTAAAAAAAAGAGTTTTGCTTTTTTGGAGCCAAAGTATGGAATTCCATTCCACCCTATATAAGGTCAGCTGACTCTTCCCTAGATTTTAAGAAGCTTCTCAGTCAAAATTTACAGAAACAATCATTTGTATGATTTTGTGTAATTCAGTACTACTCTTCTTTAAAACAATATTCTTTATGTACTTGCGTGTAATGTTGTACACAGGTTTACTACTAATCTTTGTATGAACCCTGTATGTACTCATCTTTAATGAATTGTACATATTTTATAGTATCAGTAAATCAGCATCTAGTTTTTAATAGCACTGTTGTCTAAAGACACCACAACTTGTAAAAAAGTGTACAACATATACATCTAATTGTAGAAGGCCCCATGGAAGATTGGTCAGTTGACCAAATGAGCTTCTTCTTTATATAAAGTCCTTATTATTATTATTATTATTATTATTATTATTATTATTACATATATGTGAAGTATCTAATATGTGGTACAATGTATTTAATTAGCTTAATTTGATGCATGTATGACAGTCTATGAGCTGACTCTACTGATACTAAGCCATCAGACCACACAACTGTCTGTCTGCCATAACCATTATTATCAAAAGCCCCCCTTCACAGCCAGTATATCCTGTTTCCTAAAGAGTCTATAGATTTTATCATTAAAAACATGTCAATATATGACCAAAAATGTTAAATGTCCATTTGTTTTACTATATTACACTTGTAAAGTTTATAAATGGTGCTCCACAGCACTTAGGAGAGATAACTCTGCCAGAACTATACATGGGTAAGTGTTATCATGTCACAACAGATACATTTTCAGTGATGTGTATCACATTTTAAAAAAATCATAACAAATACAAAATATGATCTAGATATGAATTAACATAATCTCACATGTTGCCAAGAGACTCAATTTTTTTTAAAACCTGACAGAAACTGCTACTCTTACATAATGCACCTATCACAGCTACCATTGTTGTTTACATGAATACAATGTTCAATGTTCCCTACATCTTTAGCTCTGATCCCCTGGGCTTGCACAATTGGTATCATGACAAAAAAAATGAAAGAAGGAATTGTTACCTTAATATAGAAAGGGAAGAGAGATCTACAAGACCTAAAAAACTGGAGACCAATATCGCTATTAAATACAGATTATGAAATATTGAGCAGAATTTCAGCTAATAGAATAGAAACATGTATGGAGAAAATAATCAACAACAATCAAAGCTGTGGGGAGAGGGGTAGGAGTATAACAAACAACGTACTAACCATACAAACAGTAATAGCATATTTAGAAAACAAGGGAGATAAAGGGGCAATGATTCTATTCGATCAAGAAAAAGCCTTTGATCATGTAGAACATAGCTACATAAATAATATATTAATAAAATATGGCTTTGGGCACCTTTTCCGCACATGGATTGAAATCTTATACAAAAGTATAACATCAAAAGTACAAATAAATGGAGCCCAAACTAGAAGCTTAAATATAGAAAGATCAGTATGACGGGTATTCCCTGTCCATGTTATTATATGTTTTAGCAACAGAAGTTTTATGTAAGAAAATAAATAGAAATGTAAAAATACAAGGGATCAAAGTTCCCAATCTAGGTTAAGATTTAAAAATGCTCCTACATGCATCCGGGACTACCTCTGGAACTTATTAAAGAAACAATTAAAGCGCTAGGGATATATTTTGGAAAAGAAGCAGAAGAAAAGAACTTTAAACATATGATACAAAAAATGCAAACAAATATAGATATATGGTCATGCTCACCAACTAATCTAACGGAAAGAGTGCAAATTGCGCAAACATATATTTCCAGTAATTTGTGGTATACAATGCAAACTGCAGACTTTAAAGATACATGGCTGGCGATAATCGATAAAAAAATAATTCATTTTATACGGGGAGGAGGTATGCACTTCCTCCCAAGGTACCTATACAAATCAAAATTGGAGGGAGGTTTGGGCATCCCTCTACTCAGATATAGAAAACTACTAATGTCTTAAATAGGATAAGAAATATGAATAAAGGGAACAAATTTACATGGACAGCGTTATACATTTATTTTTATGGATATATATTAAGTAATCTGCCAGAAATCTACAAAAACAATAGACTGATCAAACTCATAGAGCCACTAGGCAATTTGAACTACATAAAAGATATCATTATGAGATACAGAAATAGTAACAAAATATGGACGGAAAAGAAAGATGAGATCATATACACAATCATAATACAGGAGTTTAATAAGAAAACTCAATTAAGGGTAGAAATCACAAACCCAAGGAACAGTGTGGACGAAATGGAGAAATGTAAAGTCAACAAAAAAACAAAGCCATATGTACAAAAATATACATGAAGTTTGGTTCACAGGAGAATTTACTCTGAAAAGACATGTAACAAACAAAATGTCTTCATGCCCACTATGCCACAGAGCAAATTTCACAAAATCACATGTAATACTACAATGTAACGAAACAAAACAAGATGGAAACTATATGATAGGTAAAATAACTAATTTAAATGAAGTGTATAATGATGCCAATCTTATATATATTTAAATTATTAATGATAGGAAACTCTATGATGAAATTATAAACTATATTACTGATGCAATGATAAGATGTGGGAAAGAAACTTTAAATTATAGTAGCTAATATAGTAAACATACAGTATGGGACTGTACATGTATATATAATATATAAATTATTAACTGAGACACTTAAACACCCTCTAGAAAATATAAAATAGAAGACACGCAACTCTTTAGAATACTGCAAAATCAATAATAAACAAATATATGCTTATATTTATTTCTGAAGTAAGACTATTTATAATAAATATACAATATACCAAAAACACTACCTTTTATTTGTGGAAAAACACAAGCACTGGAGGGAGAAGAACCAGTAAATCTCTCCACTAGGGGCTGGTACGTTGTGCGAGCTGGGACGACTCACTCTAGTGTTTGGGAAAACACATAATACTAACCGAGCATCCCTGCCTGCCTGGAACGGAGGAGGAGGGTAGTGGATGGGAAGGGAAGGGAAGGTTAACTGTTACCACTACAGAGACCCAACTGGGCACTCCCCAGAAGCTGCATACATACCCTCCAATAAGAGAGAGACAGGACTGCTCAAAAATAACATCTAACATAAAGTACTCGCAGAAATTAACATAACCTAACAACAACAAAAATTATATAAAAAAAATATATATATATACATACATACAGGGGGGATTATGCCCTTCCAAGTAAATAATGAGGATGGGTGACACCTATGCTATCAGGCTAACACGAGGTAGTACGGGTCATGCCAGAGTTCTTGAAAAAGGAAGGCATAATATAAAGAACATTAACACAACAACAATACAAGAGATACAGAAACATATACTAACAACTGTGAGTACTAAAGAGAATTTATTTTTTTTACAAATCAACATACATAACAATAACAACTTTTCTTTTTCTTTTCATGTTATTTTTTTATTTTTGATAAGATACAACACATACAGCAAAGCATCAAAATTAAGATTTAGAACAATGGCCTTGAAACAAATATAACTCTAGACTGGGGAAGAGCAGAGTATAGCCACTGCGATGGAGAAGGAGGGGACATAAACAAGCCCAACAGACTCTCTGTCACAAGCTAAAAATGACTCACCCCCTACCTCACTTTTGGAAAATGATATACTTTGTTTTATTTTTGTAAAAATTTAATACAACTATAACGATTAGAAACATACAGCCAGTCCAAACAAAAACACAAAAGGTTTATAGCAAATACAGAACAGTAAACCAACACACACCTATAGCACACACTGGACAATAGATCCCTGGCAAGGATCACTCGATTGATGTAGCATATTTCACTGGGTGACACACCAGAAGTGTAGGCCTCCAAATTAGATCCAAACAGACAAGATACAAAGCAACAGAAAAGCTTTGCATGAAAGTGGGAATTCACACAAGGAGTGGCGAGCAGATTTTTAGCTGCTCAAGTTAGTCGCCTTGTGTTAATTTGAAAAAGGGGTGTGAGTGCTGTCATTACTTTTTTTTTTACTTGCAGAAATGAGTGCCCACACATACTTTATGACTTTCTCTGATGAATTCTCAGTTTAAAGAATAAAAAACCAAATGACTAGTAATTATTCTGAAGATTAAGGGCTGTTGGTAAATGCCCAATTCAGTACAGGTGGGTGGGGGATGCCCGATGGTACTTTGCTTGTAAATAAATGGCTATAAATTTTGGTAATAGTGATGTCCTATTTAGCAGTGAGTTTGTGAAATAATAACTTACAATAAAAAAATTAATACCTTTATGTCAACAGAATTTGAAGCAGTATACATCAGTATGGAGTTTGTAATTACAATGAAACAAAACTGTCACTGACACTTATCAATAATCCATCGAATGGCAAGGAAAAGTGGTCCTTGTTTAAAACTTTGAGAAACTGAACATAAACTGTTCTTCTGCACAGTCAGTCATGAAAACCTAGAAAGTAGATCTTAATAAAGGTTATGGAGACCTGTACTGGCCATAAGCAGCATTTTAAGAGAAACACAATGACACAATTGTACATGTCTGTTGGTAATAACAGGGTTCTCCAAAGGATTTTGAAAGTTGCAGTGCAGGACTCCTTCCGTTAAAAAAGCTGCAGTCCCTGACCGAAAAATAGAAGCCCCAATAACGATAATTTTTGTTTTCCTTGAAATAATTTAGAATATTATGCGTATTTTAATGGGTCACCAATATACAACATGTCATCATAGTGCTAATGCTCATTCATTGAAAAATATTTAGTATTATAGTAAAAGAATTAAAAACTAAGGCAATTGAGAACAGCGATAACTGTGATTGTTTGTGATGTTACAATTATGACAATTCTCAATGGCTTTGCCTTGCCATTCTTTAATTTTGTGAGCAGCTAGAAGGAATCAAGGAAGAGATTGCAGTTTCTATTCTATATTAACTTTTTAATTATATTATTTCAATTTCAAATCAATAAATTTGTCAATACACTAAAGGAAGAAACAAAATGACCATATTCCACGGACTTTTTTGTTTCATCTTAAAGCAGCACTGAGTGAGCACATCACACTTCATTCACTTTTTTCTTACACAAACTTTAATAAACTTCTCCACAGCAGGCTTCGAGGATCAAAATCTTTAAGTTCTGGACCTTTCTCCATCACCCTCATCAATTTTGTTATAGTTTATTGTTTTATATGTCCACTGCATTTATCTTGATATGATTATTTGACGAAAAATCACTTCAGATAAAACAGCAAAGTCTGGAAACAAGTCTGAGTGCATAAAGCAATGATGTTCCATTGTTTTCTCCTTTTGTGATCCATGGAAATGCCCTATTCCATTAATCATTCCACAAATCTTTCAGTTTGATGTTCTGTTTTCTTTATCAAATCTAGATGCATCAACTATTTTCTGTCAACCAGACTCACAAGAATCAGGTCCATCTGCAGCCTTGCACTTGGCACCAAATAATTATGTCAAGTTGCCATCGGAAAAGTATACACATGATAATCACCTTAAAACAAAATGCACACATAACGCAGAAAAATAGCTGATTTATGACAATCAACATGGGTGTTCATATTACTTTGATAAACAAAATGAGTCTCGAAATCTTGGCACTAGTGTTCTAAATACTGTATACAATAAAATCCAAGTGTTCCAAACATCAAAGAAGGATTAAAAATATGAGGATTAAAAGTGAGCTGAGTGATGCTTATCAAAGCAAGGTGTAAATGCATGCATGCATGTAAATAGTCTTTTTGTCAAAAACAATCATTAGGCACCGGCAATTGATTAACAGGTGTCATAATCTTCTTGTCTGCCAAGATCTAACCTATGCGGCTTCACCTATTTCCTTTACAATCACTTGAACTTAGATAGCCAGTACACTTATGATTAATACTTGCCTTGTAGAAACAGATCAAATAAAAGTGAAGTTTGCTCACAAAAAAACTTGTGTTCTGAGGACTCTGTTGTTGCAATTTGCATCTGTCCAAAATTAAAAGTATGCGTAATTTTATGCCGATTTTGGCATTCCCGAGAACCCTGAATAATATCAAGAAGAATGCCATTGACAAATATTATGTTGATCCTCAAGCTGAACAGTTTAGAATATTTTAATAATCTCTGTTCATATGTGTTTCTGTATATGCTATACATCTACTGATCTATGTGCCTGTCCTATTGTATTCAATTTAAATTTTGTACCACAACCATGGCAAATACACCATAAAAATGCTTCCTTGTCCCCATTTATGACTTTCAGTAAGCAAGGTTACAGGACTGCCACCATTCTATCTTCCAAGTTGCCTCACATATAGCAGAGTGAATTGAGATTTTAATGACATGCTCTTTCAGACACTCTAGAATTATCATTCTGTAACCATCCAAAATGTCTACATACAGTATTATTTGAAACGTAGGATTTTTACTATCGTGATGAAACACATGCAACTTGCTATTATACTCAACTGAAATGTGGACCACAACAATGTTGGTAACTTTCTCTTCAGTGAATATCCCTTTCATCTTCATCAGCTGATATATTGGACACCTAATCTTGGCGCTACAATACTGTTCAACGCTCTCATCTCTTGATACACACAATTCCCATGTGGCTTCCCTTTTGTCTGTGATTATGTTGGCCACCAGTATCATTAAATCGTATCATAAAATTCTTCTTTCTGAAGCACCCCATGTCTTTGAAAATGTCACACAAAAAATAAAACCAATCAATATTTGGCACAAATGCAAGAAATGTCTCTAAAACACCACCAATATGTATATAAGTAAATCGAACAATAAGGTTACGCTATTTCCCTACAAATGGCATAATGGACAACGTGTAGAAGAACACGAAGATACATGTCTGTACATGCCAAACTCACTGTCCCTGACTATGTCACGTACATGGTTTACAAATCACGATTAGTGACAATCGTAACATACAACACATCTGAAGGAATTAATTCTAAAGTATACAATTTCTCATGTATCTTACCAGATCAGTTCTTAACCCTTAAAGTGTTTGTCGCGGCATAAGTCGCGCCGCCGGTAGAAGTATCAATGAGCTTGTCGCAGTAGATATCATTCCTCAAGTATGATACTTAGACTGGTCCCCAAGTTGTCTTACTTTTTGACTAAAGTTACCACAGGTAAGAGCTTTTTTGTTTAATTTTGACATTTGAGCATAGTATTGTATCTAATCATTCAGAACTCTTCGGCTTTTTCTCCCAGACAAAAATATGACTTGGATGTATAGCGGCGCAGTGATTTACAGAAGAAAAAAAAGTTTATATTTTTGTTCGCCGAACATTTCTCCTTAAGTGTCTGGTAGCCGCTGCCCCTCGTGAGAACCGGGCCTCGCCAGAACCTGTCCTCTCCCAGTACCAATCTGAACATGGAGAAAGCTAATAATGAGCCGAACACAGCAATGTAGCTTGAGATCAGTATAAGTAACTGAAACGTGAACAACACTTCGATAAAGGAATTTGATTTTTCTTTCATTTTACTCAGCCTGTAAACTACAAATTATAGTAAACCAGTGCAAGCAATGTATCTTCCTCTCTCTTTAGAAAGGTTCATGATTCAGACCAAATTCCAGGCTGATTCGGACCATGTAAAATATTATATATATATATATATATATATATATATATATATATATATATATATATATATATATATATATATATATATATATATATATATATATATATATATATAAATGGAACACACATACCAGATTTATTTTAGTAGTTGTTACTGTTTTCGCAAACATAGTAAGAGAATGTAAAAGGTTTATTTTCGGCTTTTAAATTTAGAACTTCGTAAATTTCTAGCCGAAATCAAAACAAAATAGACATGAGCTA
Organism: Margaritifera margaritifera; assembly: GCA_029931535.1. Lineage (NCBI taxonomy): Eukaryota > Metazoa > Mollusca > Bivalvia > Unionida > Margaritiferidae > Margaritifera > Margaritifera margaritifera. Next base: position 326,284 of record JAQPZY010001599.1, read on the forward strand.
TAGCATTTAGATTATTTTTTACACTAAAGAAAACTTTTCAATGTTTATAATAAAGAAAACATAAAGTTACTCTTTGAATTAATATCTTTGAATAACATTTTGAAACATTTTCATAAATCAGGCAAGTATGGCTAACGTTCGACACTGTTGAACAGTAAAGTATATAAATTGAATCATGGCTTTTATTATTTTCTCATGCAAATCGTGTTTTCTTCGTATTATGTTTACCAAATAAATATTGTGTAAAGAATTATTGAACAGTAACATAATATTAAAACGCACTTTAGTTATATCGTTGAATTTTTATCGAGCGAGTAAAACCTCGAACCAGTAAACCAACTTATTTTATTTGCATTCTAACCTTTGAAAATTTTCCAAATATTAATGAACGGATATATTTCATTTAAAGCACATTTTAAAACCATTAAAGCTTGATTTCTGAACAGAGATTTTATTATATTAACAAATATCGAATATAATAGCACTTCCATGTAGCCAAAGATCACAAAGTCATTTAAAATCAGCATTATATTTTGAAGTCTAGAATGGTATTACGTTCAGTAAATTGGGAACTGACAACAAAAGTGCTTTAATTAATCAAACAGGTTTTGCATGATGATGTTCAGATGTTCTCACTATTATTGTTGCCAATTAAATTAAGAGCGTACTGATCCAAAAAAGTATTAAACAGACGGTGATAATATGATGTTTAATTATACCGGCAGCAATCAATTCAGTGTTAGTAATTTGCATAAAATTATATGATACATTATGAATTCAGGAAAAAAAAAAAAAACATACGGTTCTTTAAACAAAGATTAGTAAAATATGTTTGATCTTTCAACAGAGACAGCACCGCCATTTTCGTTACGTTATCATTTTCTTTATTATAATTAGATGTTTAATTTAGTGCTATTGGTATATTATATAATATTCATTATAAACATAAATTCTGCATAAATCTCTAACAAAAACCTTAACATACTCAGACCAGTAAATATAAACGAACAAACATTTACTGCATGGATTTGTTCACGATTTTTTTATTTTTTTATTTTTTTTGTCAGTGTGCGTAATTTGCATAAAATTAAATTATAAATTATGAATTCAGAGAAAACAAATAACATACCGCGCTTAAAACAAAGATTAGTAAAATATATTTCATCTTTCTAAAGAGATAACACCACCATTTTCGTTACGTTATCATTTTCTTTATTATAATTAATACGAGGTCCACAAGATTAGCAGAATATGGACATATGTACGTATGATATTGTATTGAATTAAATCATAAATTTGACAGGAGTCCAGTTTCATTTTTAGTATATAATTTTTTTTTAGTACTATTAGTATACAGTACAATATACATAATAAAGATAAATTATACATAAATCTAACAAAAGAATCAACATACTCGTTGCCAATATATATAGACGAATTTTTTTTTTTTTTTTTTTTTTTTGTTTTGTTTTGTTTTTTGTTACTGCATTTGCCCTGTTTTCACCAGTTTTTTCAGTGTTAGTAATTGTTTTTTTTTTTTGTTAATGAAAAAAAGTGAGCTATTTCAATTTTGCACAAAGGTGAATGAACTGCTTTGAAAACATTTTCCTCTTAAATTGACAATACAATGTAAACAGTCTTACATTTACTTCATTTGATTTCTACACAAAACAGTGCCATTATCTTGCGTAAAATATGAGTTTTGTTCTCTTAACTGCAGTTTTAAACTGCTCAACGTATCTGGGAATAATAAGAAATATCATATTTGAAACAACTGCAAACGTCACATTTAAATCTAAGACGAAACATAATAATATTATGTCACAAATCAGTTCATAATATGGTCTAAATCAGCCTGGCTTTTGGTCCGAATCAGCCCGTGATTTGCTACGAATAAGCCTGGTCCGAATCAGCCACGGTCCGAATTAGCCACGATCCGAATCATCTTGCACCCATTTCCTCTGGGTAACTGAGTTGCGAATGACTCTCACCAATAATTAGTTCGTTGGTCACGGCATGTCCATTCAATGTTCCTATGTGCATACACTCTCAATGTAAATTCCCGTTTCGGAATACGTTCACCTTTATTTAAGAAAACAAATATCTTTAAAAATAGCGCCTATTTTCATCTGTGCCTATCAATTCAAACTACGCTAATCACATAAAGATAATGTTATATTTCTTTTAAACCAAGCGAATACTTGTGTAAAATTATGGCATGGTTCATGAAAATAAGGAAGTCAAGAAATGAATGCAGCAAGAATCGTTCTCCGGTATTTTTGCCGTACCCAAAATGCTAGGGATTAAGTAAAATGCGTCTAGGTCGACAGAAACATTGCTCTTACCTCCACACATGTTGATTGGCACAAAAATAGAAAAATCAATTTTAACGTATCAAAATGTGTGACTCTTTTGAGACATATTGAATTATGTGCAAGAATAGAAAGTATACATTTTAGTTTAATCTCAGTAATTGTTTATATTTGTTTTCTTTGCTTTAAAACTGGACGATAATGACAGTACTCTGGAATATATATCCAGTTTATAACAATAGGATAAAGCCATTCTCAGAACACGTTTATTATTATTATTATTATTATTATTGTACGATATGTTTCAATCCCTGAATTTATCGTTTGGCGAGATACCAAATCGGTGAGTTGTCATTCGTACACACAAAATATTAACATGTAATCTGTGTGCGATATTACATGTCCTAGCTTGCGTGCGCGCGCGTATATGTGTGAAGAGAGAGGTGGAGGCAGAAATGAAGAAAGAGAGATCGAGATAGGAACATAAATAAGTGCATCTTTGTTTCTGTTTGAGATGATCGTCCGGAAAAAGGTTCGCGAGTGTGTGTGTGTGTGTGTGTGTGTGTGTGTGTGTTTGTGTGTGTGTGTGTGTGCAGGAGTGTACTGGGTAAGCAACTCGGCCCTGGACTTATCTGCCGGGACAGGCCCGGGGTTTTGCTCACACCAGTAAAACACCGGTAAAAGCGGATTTTTTTTACGGCCCACTGGCCCACCGATGCGGCGGTCTGCCGGGACAGGCCCGGGGTTTTGCTCACACCAGTAAAACACCGCTAAAAACGGATTTTGTTTGCTGCGGCCCACCGGGATTTGTCCCGGTATGCCCAATGGCCAGTACACCACTGTGTGTGTGTGTGTGTGTGTGTGTGCGAAGACAGAAAGAACAAGCTGCTCTTGCTAAACAAGCAAATGTTATTGCTGAGAAACAGACTTTTAATGAAATTCTATAAAATATTCTATCGGAAAACCAATATGTTTCTACGGAGAGGTTCGTGTCCCGACTCAGAACTACACTTTTCACACGCCTTATGGTCCTGCTCCCGCGCAGAACCAAGCTTTAAAAGAGACACTAGAGTATATACCTGCATATAGCCAGCTATGTCCCCAATTTGAACGAATCCTCTACAAATAACAGCGTGATAGAATGTCTGAGCTTGGACGGAACCTATTAAAACGCCCAAAGTTTATATTCCTGCCCAGAACCAATTATGTCCTTGCACGGAACTAATTATGTTTTTGATTAGAACCAAAGGTAGAATAGACTTAAACGTCTGTAGACGTCTTATATCCAAAGAATCATCTACAACCTCAATCAAAACCAAGCTTAGAGAAAGATTTTTCGCGTCTTCCGCGCAGAAACCAATTAATTTGCAAGTTGTATATGTATGTCCCCTCCGAATCCCCACCAACTTTGTCCCTGTACGGAACCAAACATTAAAATAGACAGAACAACCTGCTGCTGCTAAACTCCAAGATCGTTATTGCTGAGAAACAGACTTTTAATGAAATTTGATTAAATATTCTAGCTCAGAACGGATATATTTCTAATGATAAGGTGGCGCTCTACAGTTTCGTACTTTGCATAGGGTTTAAGTTTTAAAGAAAAAGAATTTCCCAGATTTTTCTCACTGGTTATCCTGGTAATTTAAAAAAGACCTTGTATATCTTAGGTATTCTTAAAATAACTTTTCATTCCCTTTATTTTGGTGTAGGACTAATGGGTCCAATTTGAGTTATAGAGCATACAGCTTGGACTTACTTCAGATGTGCACCTATCAAAAAACTGCAAGCTCCACTTGGTCATTTCACTTCCTGGACTTCAAAGATAAAAAAAAAAATAGCTGATAACTTTTTTTTACTTTTTATATAGTTTGTAATTAATTAATTGCACTTTCAGAAGCTGGTATTGCCTACTCTGGCAAAATTCGTTTTCCCTATTTTAATACCTGCTAAAGTTAGTGCACTCAGGACTAGTTCAGGCTAATTTCTCGAGGACATGGGAGTAGTCATTTTGATCAGATGTGTGCTTAGATCATGCACAATTTCCAAAACTACAACATGTAAAACAAATTCAGCCACATTACATGAAAGTAGTATAGAGGTATGCCAACATTCTCTCCATTGTGCATGTTGCAAATGTAAACAACTTCACTTTATACCTGTCATTCTGTCAGAAGTACGTAATATCTGTGGAGCGCCCCCTAAATTCTTGTCCCGGTTCAGAACTACACTATTCACACGCCTTACGGTCATGTTCCCGCTCAGAACCAAGCTTATAGACAGACATTAGAGTATATATCTGCATATAGCCAGCTATGTCCCGATTCAGAACGAATCCTTTATGAAAACAGCGTTATAGAATATCTCAACTTAGACTGATCCTATTAAAACGCCCTAAGTGTATATCCCAGCCCATACCCAATTAAGTCCTTGCCCGGAACCAATCATGTCTTTGCTCAGAACCAAAGTTTAAAATAGAATTTTAAACGTCTATACATGTCTTATATCCACATAATCATGTATACCCTCCATCAAAACCAAGCTATGAGATAGACATTAAGTGATGAATATGTAAAGAATGACCATAATCAGGGCGAGGTTTAAGAAAAAGAAAAACATTTTACGGTATCCGAACTTCAAGGAAAGAAAAGAACTTAAAAATGTGTGTCCCTGACTAGAAACAAGTATGTCCATTGTCACAATCAAAGTGTAAAATAGATTTAAGGATATTTTCTCGAAAGAGGAAGTTATATCCTAGACCAGAACCAAGTTTAGAAAGAGATCCATCAACTTGTTGCCGTTCAGAACCCGACCATTTACATGTTGTATATGTATGTCCACGCTCACAACCAACTTTTTCCCTGCACAGAAACAAACATTAAAACAGACAGAACAAGCGTCTCTTGCTAAACTCAAACAACGTTACTGAGGAGAAACATACTTTTAATGAGAGTTTATTAAATGTTCTAGCCGAAAGCCAATATATTTCTATGGATAAGTTCGTGTCCCGGCTCAGAACTACACTATTAACAAGCCTTATGGTCAGTTCCCGCTCAGAACCAAGCTTATAAACAGACACCACAATGTATACCTACAAATGGCCAGCTGTGTCCCCGATCAGATCGAATCCTTTACAAAAACAGCGTGATAGAATGTCTGAACTTAGATTGAACCTGTTCAAACGCCCTTCGTTTATATCCCTGCCCAAAATTATGTCCTTGCCCTTAACCATTTATGTCTTGCTCAGAACCAAAGTTTAAAACAGATTTAAATGTCTATAGACGTCTTATAACCTCCATCAAAACCAGACTTAAAGAACGACATTTTGGTGTCTTTCCGCTTAGAACCAGATTAATTTACACGTTGTATATGTATGACCACCGCACCCGCGAACCAACTTTGTCCTTGCACAGAACCAATCATTAAAACATATAGAACAAGTTCCTCGTGCTAAACTCCAACAACGTTATTGCTGAGAAATAGAGTCCCTGCCAAGAACAATTATGTTTCTTGTCACAACCATGGTATACAATAGATTGAATTTTGAGATCTGAAGTGTACATTGTTCCTTATTATTTTTTAAATATTTGCTATAATACGCGTGAAGGGTGATTTCAAGTAAGTTGTGCATGCCCCACGTTTGAGCAGCATATCCATTGTTGTTCTTAATGTATTCTAAAACTATTTTAAAAGTCAGAAACAGCTTTCATTGAATATTCCTTACATTAATAGTAAGGTAACGACCATTCAATTTTCATTGTTTGGGTGGGGTATAGTTGCCTTAAGTATGTAATAAATCGAAATGATTTGATTTTCATGTAAATAAAAAAAAGTGTCAATCATTAGAAAATTCAGGCCCTTAGCCTTAAGGGAAAAATGTTATCTAGTACAATGAAAAAAATAAAAAATAAAAAATGTTTTGAGCTAAATATGAAAGAAAAGTTGGAAAAGCAAATGACATTACCCACCACCACTTCTCACATGAAATGGACAGTGTTTACCCTTATATAAGATGTTTAAGATGTGTCTACAAAACATTTGTGTCTTTATAATTGAAAGATGTATAAGGAAGAGTTTAATGTTGTTTATATTCGTTTATCGTGGTATAAACTGTCAGTTGCCGAATCACAAAGTAAATAACCCTTAAGATTCCATGTTTTCATGGACGGTGTCAACGCGAGTTGGCCGATTCATCATTGTTCAGACTTACGAGTAACCACTTTTCGCTTCAACCTATTGCAGTGTTCATAAAAGAGTCTGAGCTAACTAAAGAGGCACGTTAGAAATTACATTAAGACTATCGGCAAATGGCTGTAAGGATTGTGGCTCAAAAGACTGTAAGAAGATACCAAAGGGTATCGTTACACATGAAATATATACTATCGGTAAATGGTTAATTAAGGTCCAATAGTCGTAGAATCTAAGACGTTGACCCTATCATGGTCAATCTTTTACACTGTACGACTACTAGGGGTCAAAGCGTTTTATTATTAGTCTTTGAATCCCCCTCCCATCCATTTACAGATAGTACGACTAGTACGGGTCAAAGTGTTTTATTGTTAGTCTTTGATCCCTTAAACTGCCACCTGCACCCCAACCCCAAACCTCACCCCTATATCCATTTACAGATTGTTCAAGTTTCATTTGTATCGAGCCCATGTCTAACTGTTGTAGCCCTACATTGATTTTCTTGGTAAATTTTGAGTATTGCTGCTCTGCGATACTTGAGAGATCTTCCTCTTTGACAGCTTTAAATCGTTTTGCTTTGTGATCAACCTCTTGGTTCATTCGAAATGCGTGATAACTCATCTTGAGAGTTCCACATCAAACGGCACGTCAAATATTGATGGGTCAATATTTTTAGTGTTTCCATGTAGGAAATCTATCTGATGTGGCAAATTTAGCTAAAATTCCCAAAATTATGTCATTTCGGACACTGCAGTTGGATGCAGAACATCAGCAACCACTTACCTTGACATAGCGTACTTGCAACATTTTATATCAGATGTAGTCAAACAAAGAATGAAAAAAAAAGATTTGTTATTTGATTCTGTCAGAATCAATTTATTTCAATTTTGTTTATTAAAGGTTCTATCATTTTTATTTCATTTTGAAGGCATACAGTGCCTCTTCATTCGCTTGCAATGTTTACATTTTATTATTTTGCCGGTAACTCTATTTACAAAAAGTGGTTCTTCACACACTTTATATATAAATAAGATTAGCTTAACCTGATCATATGGTTACTGTCTCACCAATGGCAATATTCGTTACATTTACCAACTAAAGCAAATTCAATTATTAGGTGAATAAACGTTTTAGTTAAGTTTTTCAACCTTTTCGAGATAGAAATACTATCAGCCTGAATGTGGCACCACTAGACTTGGTAGGCCGTTTAATTATGTATTCTTTGTTTCAGATATGAGATATTCTTTGTGACATAGAAGTTTACGTATGTGAAATACAAATTTAGTCTCTATTTCACATATATATGACACTAAATGTGTTTAGCTGTGAGAATAGTATTTTGCATATATGGTCGCTATATAAAATAGTTTTGAATTAATCTCTAATCTTTAACATTAGCAGTAGCGAAATAGAGATTTTAGCCCACCCGTAGATAACTTGGTGGCTATCATTACTGCTAGTCATAGATAACTTTTGGTGACTAGCTTCGATCCTAGTCGTAGAAAGCTTTTGGTGGCTAGTAATGAGAACTTGAGATAGGGTATGCATAGGACAGTTTGGTCGACTAGCTTCGGCTAGTGTCGTAGAAAACACTTTTGATTACTAGCATCGATGTCGGCCACGACGACTGTGGTGCCTAGCACGCCTTAATTGAAGTCACGCATGTATTTAGTATTGCACCAATTAAACCTAGTTCTCTGGGGAAATAATACGTAAGCGTGGCTGAAACTGGACAGTAAAGAACTATGCGGGCAGAAGTGTATAAATACGTATTGCTGGGTCCACGCCGTGCGAAGCAGGAAAGAAATGGCGATAGCGCCGTGCTGAAAATGCGGGGTTGGTGTTGATGCCACACACCGCGTTTGCCCACGCTTGGGGCCTCAGCCTAGCAACGAAACTGAAAGGGATAGAAGCCATGGTGAAGAAACAACTCCCTAAGTTTCTTTGCGAGCTGTTTGCGCTCAATTAGATGTGGTGTTTTACCCATGATAAGAACCAGCCAATTAGAGATAACGTATATTTTGTAATAGGATGCCGTCTATTGAGCAAATAAACGAGCTGCTTCGGGAGGGGCAGATAACCGAGACCGAATACGATGGTATGCTGGAAGCAATACTGGTCTCCAGGGCCAGGCAACCAAGTCAGCCAATATCAAGTCCAGCACCGCGGCGAACCACCGCCAAAACCCAGCCCCAAGGCTGGCTCTCCAACAACAACCGCACTAGTAAAGCGGAGGGATGGTGACACCACCTATGTGAAAGACTACCGCGCCCTGGAAGCAGACGCAACCGCCTTTCTTGATGCCGTGGCCACCTAATGCGCGGGGAACCCTTGGCAGGGAGATCAGCAACCACCGCGGCGTGAAGTTTAGTCTTGGAGATCCAACTCCAGAAAGCCGCGCCAGGCCAGTCTCACCACCGCCGCGATGCGACCTTACCAGGTCGAGCTGCTGTTTTCCAAAGTCAACGTCGCGATTCAAGAGCGCATTGAAAATTACACGCGCGAAATTTCCGGCTGGGACTTCGCGAGGTGTCTTGAAGCAGAACTACATACCGTCGCAAAAGTGTATTCCGCAACGGTCTATCATCAATGTCAAAAACACTGACAACCAATGTTTCAAGTGGGCTATGCTGTCATCACTACACCCCACAAACGACAATGAACGAAGCGTCCAGAAAGTTGGTACACATAGGGCTGGCCGGAGATGTCAAGCCGGTCGGCCAGGCCGTATGTTTCAAGCGACCACACTGGGTCGGTAGCACAGCGCATCCCACCCTCCATCTCCCCAGGCACGTACAAATACCGTAACAGGTCCGGTGTACCACGTTGTGACCACAGCGACTTTGTACCGTGCGCTGCAGGCGCCACGAGCGGGGCACGGATGACGCCGGCCGGTCTGTAAGCCAGGTAACCTCCCTATTCAGGGCAGCCACCACAGACGGCAGCCGCCGAACCCTCTCGAGCTGCACTCAGCAACTCCACTCAGGGAAAGCAGGAAACCAACAGTTCCTAGGCGTCCTGGTGTCCGAAAATCCACTCAGACAGTGTGCGATTGAACCGCTCCGCAATGCCCTGTGCCCGGTGGACGCAGCCCTCGCCCCAAAGCATGCAAACGCCGCGCCTGGCCAAAAACTGCGACATGGCCCATATAAACTCACGTCCGGGGCCGATCTGCAGCAGTTTGGGCCAACAGAGCACCTCCCACTTGTCAATCTGCTTCAGTGTGTCGGCAACCCCGAACGAATCCTTGCTGGTCAAGGGCTCGGCCACCTTGTATCTGTTGGCGGCGTCCACCACAGTAAGGGCGCACTTGTACGTGTGCCGCCTAACCTTATCTTGGGTCAGAAACAAGACTCCGGCCTGGTGCATCTAGTTGGGAGCCGAGGCGCTAAAACTCGGACGGGCAATGATCCGAGGCGCCGGCAGGTCAATCTGCCACATCGCCTGTTTTTTTCCACTCATTGGCGGCGTCTCGCAGAGCCTTGGCGGCCGTTGCTAGGTTTTTGGCCAACGCTGCATCCTTCCAATAGCCTCGAGGGCTGTAGTAGAGGAATGAAAGCCGGGCTTCCATCGCTCCTACTTGTTAGGCCTTCCTTCATATGACCACGCGCCCGTTTACAGCGAGCTTGGCTTTCATACTGCCGGAAACGAGTCAGCGGTCGAGGCTTGCGCCTACGAAGAGCCCATGGATGGAGTTCAGGTCGTGGATCAGGTCTACCTTGGCCTTGTGTCGGTCGCGGAGGTCTTGGATGCACCAGTGCGCCAGATCGTGCCAATAGCATGCGGTGTCCACGCGGTTGATAGGGGCCTCGTCGGGCTTGGGGAGGCCAGAGGCGTTTAGGCAGATGTCGAGCTTCGTGCCCGGCCCACAGTAGTTGTGGCTTGGTAGGTGCTTCTTCCCATCGTACTTGCCCTAAGGTAGCCCCAGCAGCTTCCCGAGGCTTGCCGCGATGTCGTCACCACGCTTCTCCGCCCAGCAGCCCCCCCCCCCCATTCAATCGTGGACTTGTTTGCCCGGCAGACCGTCAGACCGTGCAGGATTCTTGGAGCACGTGTCTGCCGCTGGCGAGGAGTACCATAACGCCGGAGAATGTTTCGGTCTTCTACTTGCAGTGTAGGCAGAGCATGGACATTATAGAGGGTTCGCAATAGCACCATCAGCAGCGGGGAGCACTTAAATGCTGACGTTCTGTACCTGACCCAACCGTACGCCCACGTCTTGAAGGTGATCCGCGACAACGCCAACACTGTCGTCCTCTTTTGCAGGACCGACGACCACGGCCTGCAGATCGCGCAAGCCACATGGTACGCTGTTGACAAGGACTGACGCCAGCTCCGTCTACTCCACGCTCCATGGTCCAGAAAAGGACTGATGGGCCGATTTGCTGGCAGCGGCGCTGTCTCTGGGTCGCCGTTAATTGGAAATAGACTGGTTCACGACATGCACGCCACGCCTGTGGACATCATCAGAGGCTTGCAGAAAGACGACGCCCTAAAAGGTTCCCTGGCGGACTTCACCCAGTACATGACCAAGGCAGGCCTCGCGGCCTACAGCAGCTGCGTCTATACCTCAGACCTGAATAACCTTATTGTGTCCACTGACACCGCCATGAACCTGATATGCTCAGGCGTATAGGTTGCTGCTCAGAAGGGCGGCAAGGAGGCGCCAGGCAACCTCGCTGATTTTAAAGCCGAAGGCACACTGCTCGTTCGATAGGGAGCTGGCCAAGAAGGCTGCCTGGCGGGCCTGTCGCAACGTGGCCATTCCTGATCGGCCAGTAAACGGCGCCGCAAAAATATATGCTGACCGCCAAGACGAGGCCGCATAGAAGTAAGTAGACAACCAAGACGCTGCTAGAAAACTATACCTCGACACAACGATCGAGAGGTTAGGCGCAATGGCAACTAAGTGTGTCGACCAACGAGTCGCCCTTAAAAGTTGCCTAGACCGGCAACATCAACTCCAGGTACCTAATCATGGGGGAAAAAAAGAATGTCCCAAGCAGGAATCACGATGCGGCTAGGAAACTATACATCTACGCCGCTGTTTTGACCTTAGAAACATATGTGACCCGTAAAGACGCGCTCCAGGTGACCAAGGGAGGCGACATCTTGGTCGGCCCCTTCGATATGGTACAAACAAAATCGTAAATTTGGCGGACCTGCACAGCCCGCAAGACGCTGTTACAAAGGCTTGTGTCGACAGGGTTACAAGACCCTCCTTCTTTATGACAGATAATATACTTACGCTGACGATAAATATTCTGGTTCCATTGATCTCCTCCATGGGGAATCCTCGTTTGGCAAGAGTTGAGGGCTCCTACATTAATTTACTGGGTACGAGTGATGTGGCCGAGGCTGGGGTCTACCATTTTTCAGCCAATGCGTATGGGTATGGGATCCTGGATTCTTCAACTGGCAACGAATTTAACATTTCAGTTATGCGCCGTAATAGTGTAAGAGACGATGGCGGCACCATGCTGCACGCCCAAAAGATATGCCACGAGCTGGTTAAGGTAAATGAAAACAGTTTCTCTTTACATATGGAGGCTATTAATTCCCCAAAAGTGAGTACCAGCTATTACATGAAGGTCAAGCAAACCATGACAAAAACACGCAAGAACTCAGTCTTTCGCTGCTTATCGAAATATTGCGCTACGCGATTTAAGCATTCCCACCAAGCTACCGATTGAAGAGCCTACCTACAACGCCGCCTATAAAAAAATATCGGCGAAATCAAAGGACAGCTCGCGATTAGCCTGTAGACATCTATGGGTGCTAACAAAGAGCCGCTCCCTGCAAGGCGATTTGTCCCTCAGGGAGCGTCAGGCATTACGATTGTGTGCTTCGCAGACAATTCCGAGGTGGTCGGTGGAACTACGGCGCCAAACGCGTCGGTTACCAACGGCTTGAACGTAACGCAGAACTTTGGCGGTTTCGTCCTTAGCAACAACGGCGACACTTTTACAGTCCCGAGTTCGGGCTTCTACTTAGTAAACCTCCACCGGGGCATTGGCGTAAGGCCGTGATCGCGGCATTCGATCTGCACGAATGGGGGCCTGCGGACCCTAAACAATAGCGGCGGTCAGGCAGCAGCGTCGAATACGAAAACTTCACGACCAACTACGCGTCAATGTTTGCCTCAAGGGACGCCATCCAATGCGAGGGCCTCAACGTCGACGCACAGGGAACCGGCGCCTTAGCCGCTTTAACCGTTTTTAGTCTCCGCAATTTGAACTTGCGCCTCCCCAACAAATATATGACAGAGCGGCCATGCAGCCCGTGAGGACGACGTGTGGGCGCAGCTAGCAAAAAAGGCGCCGACGTCGACAAGGGGGTATAAGCTTTTGGTGCAAGATTACCTTCGGAAACACGGGATTAGAGCGTACCAGTTCCGGCTAGGGAGGGACGAGGCCTCGGCCAGATAAAAAGCGAGCAGTTGGGCCATCCCGACCAATAGAGGTCTATTCGCGGCCACCTGAGGATATTTGCGATTTTGCTGTAACGAAAGGTGTCTCATTGGTGGTGGTGGGGGGGGGGGGGGAGGGCCAGCTACCCTGCCATTGTGGTTGGTACGAAAATCCCACGCTCACCCGCCACAGGGGCCAGAAAACTCGGTTCTTTTTTAAAAAAGATGCGCCGTGCTGCGTAATAGTTATCAGCCAAACAATACCCCAAATCGCTAAGGCTACGGATAGACGGTTCTGTGGCTTTAAACCTGGACGACTGTTTCAACGACCGTGTCACCGCAGTGGCGATAACAGTCAAGGAAAGCGGTGACATTTACTTTAACCCCGTCTCCATCATCCTGGCTGATAAGCTGGAGGTGCGCTCCCGCGTAATCTCCAAAAAACGCCAGTCTCGCTGAACAATTAAAGGCCCATCACGCCCTGCTCATTGAGGAGCTATAACTCTGTACCCGTAGCTCAACGACCCGCCTGAAAAGAATCTCAGCGGTGGACGGTCGAACTGTAACGGTTTAATGCTGCCTCTATCCATAAGAACCTTCCTATTTCTCCGATAGCTCTCGACGAACTTCGTCAATACTTCTTTTGGGGGTCGAACATATCCCTAGGTACAAAATATCAAAGAACCATCCATGACACAATCATTTTAGGGGTGGAATGCATCTATATGGCCTTAAGAGGTAATATCCTTGTGGAGTTTATTATACCTACCATATATTGAGCTCCATATCGAGTTTTCTTTCAACTTTGCCTACTGTTGGAACAGATCCCTAACTAGAAACTGTCCAAGAGTCGCTGAAATCAAAATCATATAAGTAAGGGTTCAGTTAGTAAAAAATATTGATAGAATCGATTTCATACCCGTTACCCATAAGCTGTCCCTTATTTCGCTGATTCCTCTCGACGAAATTCGTCAAGACTTCTTTCGTGGGTGGAAAATATCCATAAAGATAAAATCTCAAAGAAGGATTCATGTCGAAATTCTATTAAGAGGGGATGCTAGAGCCCATATGTATACTTAAGATTTAATCCACTTCCGGCCTGTGTTATACCCCCCCCCCATATATTTTGCCCCCAATTTCTCGAAATCGGCTCGAAGAATTTTTTTATTAACTTTGGCTACTGTTGGAACAGATCTCTAATTAGGAACTCTCAAATAGGGGTTGAAATAAAAATTCTCTAAGTAGGGCTTCACTCATCGCCAAGTTTGGCTACAATCTGTCCAAAGACTGTAACGGTTTAATACTGCTGGTATCCATAAAGACTCTCCTATTTCTCCGATTGCTCTCGATGAACTTCGTCAATACTTCTTTTGGGAGTCAAATATAGACCTAGGTTCAAACTTTCAAAGAACGATCCATGTCAAAGTCATTTTAGGGGTGAACTGTAGGGTCCACATATGGACTGACGAGGTAGTCTCCTTGTGGGCTTTGTTATACCTACCCTATATTGAGCTTCCTAGTTCTCGAAATCGGCTCGACGAATTTTCTTTTAACTTTTTCTACTGTTGGAACAGATCCCTAACTAGAAACTGTCCAAGAGGAGCTGAAATCAAAATCCTCTAAGTAGGGGTTCAGTTAGTACAAACTATTGATAGAATCGATCAACATTGTACCTGCATTTCATACCCGGTACCCATAATATGGCCCTTATTTCGCTGATTCCTCTCGAGCGAATCAAACACCAGCGTGAGTCTGGCTTAAAGTCCATTGTTTCCTCTATTTCCAAGGACTTCAAGACAACAGTCGTTGTCAACTGAAGGGTTCCTGAACACGCAAATACTACAAATAATTTTCTTCTAAGCACATTATGACCACACATCACGAAACCATAATTTCACACTTGCATGGTTTTTCTTGTTTCACATTTGTACGATTCATCAGTAAGCCTTTCGAAGCCGAATATTAGCACTTCACGCCATGCACCACAAGACACGACCGAAACACCTAACACAAAGAATTCTTCCTATCTCAGATTACTAAACACGTATACCTAAAAATATCCAAAGAATTCCTGAAGTTAAGAAATTAGGGAGGGTCCATTTTACGAAACTAATCCATTATCTCATAAAGTATAGTGAATACTGTACATTATGACGTCTGTTCCTAGAATTTGGCTAATTACTCGATTTGAGAAATATCTTCCCAAAACCGAGACCCATAATCAAACAAATAATCATTAAAATCCAACAAAGCCATAAACTGAGACGAAATAGAAATAGCATAGACCTTTGGTTTCTTACATTCCCTCCTTGGATATATATATATATATATATATATATATATATATATATATATATATATATATATATATATATATATATATATATATATATATATATATATATATATATATATATATATATATATATATATATATATATATATATATATATATATATGATTTATTCCCCTTACGGTCTGTGTCATACCCCTCTTCCTCCCTCCCCATATATTTAGCCTCCTATTTCTCAAAATTGGCCAGAAACATTTTTCAAAAATATTGTTACTGTAGGAACATATCTCTACCTATGATGTGTCAAACAGGGGTTGAAATAACAAATCTCTAAGATGAGGTCACGCATTGCAAAATTAGGATAGTATCGGTTTACACTGTACTGGATTAATATTGCCGCTATATATAAGGACCCTCCTATTCCTCTGATTGCTCTCGATGAACTCCGTCAATACTTCTTTTGTGGGTCAAACATTACCCTAGGTTTAAAATATCAAAGAACGATCCAGGTCAAGATCTTTTTTAGGGTGGACTGTAGGGTCCATATATGGCCTTAAAAGGTAATCCCCTTATGGCTTCCATATATTTAGCCCCTATTTGTCGGAATCGGCTCAACGAATTTTCTCTAAACTTTTCCTACTGTTGGAGCGGGTCCCTAACTAGAAACTGTCAAAGAAGGGTTGAAATCAAAATGCGCGCTAAGTAGGGGTTCAGTTGGTACAGATTTTTGATGGATCGGTCCACTATCCACCTGCTGTACATAGCCGGTACCTATAAGAACACTCCTATTTCTCTGATTCCTCCCGACTAATATCGTCAAGACTTCCTTTTTGGGTCGAAAATATCGCTAGAGATGAAGGATGGGTCCATGTCAAATTCCTTTAAGGGGGGTTTGTTCCATATGTGAACTTAAGAGGTAATCTTCTTGTGAACTTTCTTATAGCTCTCGTATATTTGTATACCTATTTCTCGAAATCGGCTCGACGAATTTTCTGTTAACGTTTCCTACTGTTGGAGGAGATCCCTAACTAGAAACTGTCAAAGAGGGGTTCAGATGAAAATACTTTAAAGAAGGGTTCACGTCATTAAAGATTTTAATATAATCGGTCATCTCTTGTATCCAGCTTTATATAGCTGGTACCAATAAGAACACTCGTATTTCTCTGATTGAACTAGACTAATTGTTTCGTCTCAACATATTATAGGGGTCGACGTGGACCACTGGCTATGAATGCCCCGAAGAGTGTTCAAATTTTTGTATAATCAGTGATCTCTCTGTATTCAGCTTTATACAGCTGGTACCAAAAAGAACATTCGTATTTCTCCAATTGGGTTAGAATAATAGCTATGAATGCCCTTAAGAGTGTTCAAATTTGATGTAGCATATTTTGTAAATCGGCAATAAGTAAGTTTTGTAACCTATTACTTATTGAATCGGGAATAAGAAATAAGTAGCCAACTCGATGTGAATAAGGAATAAGTAGCCAACTGGATGTGAAAAATTTTGAATTGTAAATAAGTAACTGGTTACTTATTCCTTATTAAACCGGTAACTGGTTACTTATTCCTTATTCAATCGGGAATAAGGAATAAGGAATAAGTAACCAACTTGATGCCAATAGCTTGATAATGGTAACAGTTCATTCTGTTTATTCAATACATCCGGTCTTATCTGATATGACACTATATCTTTAACTTTTTCTCATCATATGATCACTTTGGTCATATCGCTGTTTTTGGACGTGTCGGGCACTCTGATTAATAATTACATTCCTATGACAAAAGTAGTCCAGTTGACTCAGACAGAGCAAGCTGTTTCCCATCCAAGCCGGCTCTGTTATCATCACATTGTCAAATAAATTACACAGTCCTATTAATCTAAACATTTCTCTACACTAGTTCTGTAACAATATACTTCCACACACGTGGATAGAAAGTCAATGAAGTTATTCAAGAGAGAGAGAGAGAGAGAGAGAGAGAGAGAGAGAGAGAGAGAGAGTTTGTAATGACGAATATATTGTAGTCCTGATAATTATTATCATCGCAATATGTAGTCAGTAATTACTAAATTTAATTGCATAACAAGCCTTGATCAAGACAGAATCTTACAGACATTACTTTGGTCTAAGCTCTCATCTATTCTGCATTCA
Organism: Margaritifera margaritifera; assembly: GCA_029931535.1. Classification (NCBI taxonomy): domain Eukaryota; kingdom Metazoa; phylum Mollusca; class Bivalvia; order Unionida; family Margaritiferidae; genus Margaritifera; species Margaritifera margaritifera. The sequence continues at coordinate 343,633 of JAQPZY010001599.1, forward strand.
TATATGGAGAAAACTTATAGAGGTAAGAAACAAGAAGCCCCGTTTTGCTGACAAGATGATGATAACAGAGCCTTAATTAGCCTGCTCTAGTTATTGTGTCTTGAACTCTCGATTCTTTTCGTGATCACTAGTTCATTTAGATACACTTTACCTCACAGCTTTTCTTTTGATTCCTTAAATTTAAGGCAGATATTTTGGTGACTTTCCGTCGGGCCGAATCTGACAATTTCGAGTACGGTAAGTAGTTTATCAGGTTTTTTAAAAATTGTTCTTGAAGTTTTTCGAGCAAATCATATTTACATTCTGAATATTGAACTGTTAACGGTATATATACATATATATAATTATTTCTTCTGTGTTTCATGTCAAAAAAAGTTCACTGCTATCATATGAGCTCCAATATCTGGTCTTGCATAGCGTATATATATATATATATATATATATATATATATATATATATATATATATATATATACATATATATATATATATATATAACAATGAAAAGACAATAAGATAGATAACAACCTATGCTTTGTTAGGCCTCGGTTTCCCGAGAAATTTGAAAAAATCAAAGTGGGATTTAAAACCAACTGCACAAACTAACAAAACGAAATAGCAAGAAATAATTACCTTTCTAAACATTCTATTATTTTGTTATATTAATTTCATTCTTCAAGACAGTTTTGTTGTTCTGTGCTAATATGTAAATATTTATTGTTCTTTGACTGTCCGTTTGGTGCGTGTACCTCTGTGTATGTTTTTTTGGTATTCTATTATGAAGAAGACTTTGCTTTAGATCGAAACATAGGAAACAATTGTTTCTTTCCCTGCGCGCGCGCCGTTTTATAACTGTGTAACAGTTACACACGTTAATGTGATTGAATGTTTAAAATAGTTTAGACAATAAAAACTGCAATTACCTAATGCGTTGGGTTTTAGGTAATAAATATATTTTAAATATATGGAGTAGATTTTTAATATATTTCCCTTAAGAGCAAATTATTTTAACTTAAAGGTAAGACCTTAGAAATCGTTTATCTTTTGTTCCATTTATTATTATGTTCAGAGGCATATCAAAAACATATATGAGCAATGATCTGCTACGTATATTTTCTCTCTCTCTCTCTCTCTCTCTCTCTCTCTCTCTCTCTCTCTCTCTCTCTCTCTCTCTCTCTCTCTCTCTCAATCTCTTTTTGTAAAGTTTAGAATATTTCGTCATGTTCTTTAGCTTTTTATTCGACATAGATTGAATCCAATTGCATGTTATTTTGCAATAAAATATGTTGAAACTGAAAGTTAACCAATATTTGCTGCGTTTAGCAAACGTATTGGAAAATTGTTTTCGGAATAATGGATTAGCGAGCTTATAGTTTTGTTAGTATAGGGATTGTATTTAAAGAACAGAAAAATGCACATAATCTAGATGTTTACTTTCTCCTTAAAATAGAAACAGTGAGAGATTAAACTTTTACAATTGAAAAACCGGAAGAAAACATTTTATAAAAAATTCAAATTTCACAATAAAAATCTAGGAAAATAAAATTTTGATTTATGAACTGTTACACGGTCGATCTTTGGTGGTTCATTTGTTTTCATATTGCTTTATACATAATTCCTAAGTTTGAAAAATTCAACTAATTTTAACATCCCCCACTGTGAGTCTATAGTGAGCTAAGATAACACCACATTTGACAGGAGTCACAGTTACAAAAATTACCCATCTATCATAACCAAGCACAATACAACAAGAAATAATGAAATTCAATTCAATTAATCAATCAATTATAAAACAAATACTCAAATAACAACGTAATTGCCATAAAGAAGCGAGGACAGTTGTAGATAAAACCCTTGTGGCGGTTAGGTTACTAATATGTATTATGAAGCAGTCGGATCTAATACGTTATTTAAATTCTTTCGTTTTCTTTGACAAAGTTTAAATTCATTCAGTTGTCGTACATAACTTTACTCTCCAAATCAAACAGTTTTATAATATTGGCCGAGCAAAATCACAGTCTTCTGTATCTTTTTCTGATATGACAGTGGATCGCTTTCGCATAATAAAATTTGTAAGCTTTATATATATATATATATATATATATATATATATATATATATATATATATATATATATATATATATATATATATAAATATATAAAACATTTTGAATTTTCAAAATTATCAGTAAATGTGTATGGTACTTTCCAGATATTCATGCACAATCTTGGTGTCAATCTAGGTTTCAGATCTTGTCAATCACAAAACCTAGGGTAAAGATTATTTCGGGCATTTGTTTAAAACAAAATGACAGCGATACCATTGAGAATATGCACTACTACATTCAAGAATTGATACACGGTTTATTGCCGGTATACTAATATTGTGAACGAACTATATAGCTAGTATTTATTCCACTCGAGGACATTCCATCATTATAAACGAAAATCCGACCCAGTTTGGTTTGGTGTTAAACGGCAAAGTAGACAATTACGTTAATTTAGTGCCGAGGCAATTTGGGTAAAGTGTCTGGCCTAGGGACCCACCAGTGTAACCAACCCAGGCGGATCCGATGGCAGGATTCGAACCCGTAGTTTTTTGATCGTGAGTCCTGAACGCTAACCACTGAACCACTGCGGCTCCTAAAATCCGACCGAGACATTCGTTTATTTACAAAAGTCAGAATTATCAACATATCACTTGTGACAGCATACAAAATCCCTTTTAAAATGTACACGTGAAATTATATTTTTACTTTTTCTTTCATAATAGCTTCTTAAGTATCGATAATTATAAAACTGCCCCTACTAATAGTTCTTACCGTAAAACTTCGCCTTAATTCACATCAAGTGTGCTTTGCTTGTAGAACTACATGTATGTTTGCGAAGATAACAGTTTTCCTTTTAATTAGTTTCCCTAATCTCTCGAAGGAAAACAAAAGTTTTATAACAAGAAAATGCTCTGAATTAAGCTTTCTCAGAGATTCTGATACAGCCCAACGCTTATTGGCCAATAGTGAATCGGCAGAAAGAGTACATTGACTGTGCAGACTCAGTGCACATAACGTTTTCATGAAATTTTTTTTTCTACTGAATCTTTTTGTTTGTTAATTAAATAGAAATTATTTCATGAAAACATGATACCATATGGGTGAGATTTATATATGCAACAAGAAGCAGCTTTCCAAAATCAGTTCTTGTGTAACATGACTTCCTTATAAATCATACTATTTACAACTACGTGCTGGAGTTGGTTTTATGTAAGCCACCCGAAACATGTATCTTCTACTTCATGTCTTTGAACAGAAACTAACTATGTAGAGATTTGTTTGTGTTTTAACGTCTCCCTGGATTTGATGCTGCAACGACATTATTTTTTGACCAACTTGTACATGAGCAACAAAGCCTAGAAATTAAATGTATTTTTAAATGCAAACGAACGTATTAGGCAGTATTTCATTTTAGTTTTACACGTATAGTGTAGTTTTCTTGCTTTAGGCTTTGTAAAAAAAAATCTGTCATTTAAAAATAATTAGAGTTTCTTTTTTTTTTTAAAGAATTTAACATTAATCTAAAAGAAAGCATAAAAAGCATCATTCGATAAAAATGAAATTTGGATCATGATCAGCGGAATTGATATATTATAGGTTACTAATTGACGTATTTTTAATTATTCACAAACGAGTGAAAGGGAAACTTTAGTTTGAAATTATAAAAGTGCGAGTTTGCTCATTTTACAGAAGTGTTATTTGCTATTCTTCTTGTATAATACTTTGAACTGAAGATAAATAGAACACAGGATTATATGAAACTGCTGATTTCAGTTTAAATCTAATAACTCCATGCTGGCCAGGAGGGCATTGAAATAAAGTTTCCATAGTTACGCACAGACGAGATGGAGCAGTATACTTCATGTACAGTTCGCAAAAAGTGAAATAGAGGGCAAGTTAGGACGATTATCTGCATTTTATAAGGCCTACTAGTATAGTATAGATGAAATAAGTAACAATTTGGCACACGAATCTTTGGGTATAATATTGGAAATTATTGGATGAGTATATAAATCTAAATAGGAGCCACCGTGGCTCAGTGGTTAGCGTCTCATACTCGATGCCGAAATGCTGCTGGTTCGAGTCCCACCATCGGATCAGCACGGGTGAGCCACCGTGATGTGTCATGCGCAAGGCACTTTACTCCAATTGCATCGGCACTAAATAACCTATATGCATTCCTATGCCGTAAAACACCAAACCAAACCAATATAAATCGAAATACAGTGAAACTCCTCAAAACTGAATCCTCCGTATACCGCTATCCCATCAAGACGGAATTTTGTTTGGAGTCCCGAATTTTTCCTTCTTTAATATCATAATTTTCCCCAGTAAACCAAACCCCTCAACTCCGAATACCGAAACAAATTTCGATAACAAATTTCAACATAACGTACCCCCACCCCCAAACCGATTCTCACTTCAAAGTTGGAAATCTATTTTAGCTGCTAAATTCTTGACACACACTGGAACAGACAAATACTGTAGTAGGTTTATCTGTGAGACAAAGACCCGGAAAATGTCCCAAGTTCACGCTAGGTTAAAACAATACTTGACACGCTGATTAGGGCTGACAATAGGCTAATCTGAAATCATGCACCATAAAATAGAGCCAGCTTTAAAGGCGCGTTATTGATAACTAAATGCTTGTAAGTAAACCATTTAAGAAAGATTATGTTTATCTTCTTATGATATAATTGTGATTCATGCTATTCATTTGTATACATGGTCAATAGCACATTTAAAAACAAATATCATGGCTTTATTAACCAGGCAGTTGGCCTAGCTTTTGATGATTTGCCGACAGAGAATGACAAAACATTATTCTAAAAACCAGATTCACTCAATTGATTTTCAATGGAACAAAATCATTCCATACATGTATTTAAGTAGCCATAACTGTCATTTGTCTTCACTCACATGTGAAGATGTCAGAACGACCATCTAAGCGCCGTTGGATTGAGCTATCCTTCAGGATAAAATTAGTCTGATCAGTGAGTATGAATCTGTGCCAAAACCTACATTGAAGAAACTAGGGGAAGATTTGGCATAGGAACATCGACTATTTAAAAATATTAAAAATATATTAAAAAGAAAATGGAATTCTACAAGAATGAATTTGAAACTTTAACACAGTAGCCATGTGGTAAATTCATATATTTATATCAGATTGTGCATATAAATGAAACAACGAAAGTATTTACTTAGACTTCGTAATTATTCCTTTCGATGCCAGGCGCTTTCTTTAAAATACCAAGATGTGACGTCATGATGTTAAACATGAAACATATCATAGGGTTATAGTCACGTCATGATGAGACGCGCACATGTTGTTTTATTAATTTCTAATCGAAGTTTTGTGTAAATGCCATTACAGAGGAAGATGATATACCGTAGCATTCGACCGTTATTGACGATCACGGTAGAGTTGAATGCAGTTAACACCACTATTCATTGAAAAAATTTCCTCTGACATCACTATAACAGTTTTTTTTTACCTCAAAATAACTTATATCTCAAAAATTAGACGCACATGTGTTTTGAACACTTTCTATTTGATAGAAAGCATTGATTGTTTCTATCGACATTTGTAGAGAGTAAAAGATATTTTGACTCATATAACTGAAGTGTCCTGTTACGCTTTCCATTCGACACAATCTAAAATTCGTTAAATAATAATAATAATAATAATAATAATAATAATAATAATAATACATACATACATACCCTTTTCCAGCAATCAGTCAATCATCTGAAATGTTTAAACTTTGCAGCCCCTTCCCCAACTACCACCACCATCCACCACCCCTTACACAGGTTGATGGAGACATGCGCGTAGAGAAAGGATAATAATCTTATAAAGATAACCTTTACGTAAATCTCACGTAAGTACAACGCGTAGTCTCAACGGCTATCAGAAAACACAGATCTGCCAATAAACAAATCAAGGTTTAAGAGTATGTTGATGTTTAAAATATTTCCACCTACGATCTTTCAAGGTTTTTTGAAAACGTTCCACGACACTGACTTGTTTCAGGATTTTCAGTGGTGAATAAAATGAATGTGTCTTTTTCAATTATTTATGAAAAGCTTGGCTAAGTAATTTTAGTGCTTTTATCTGTTTTGCCATAGCTGAGGGTGGTGACCACTTTGTCTTAAGACGATTTTTCAAACTCACACTAACTCTGCACTAACTCTAAACCTGTTTTAGAAGTCAAAGGAACTATCCAAGTTTTGAAACATATCACTGACATAATACAAATATTTGTAAATTCGATTGTATGAAACTAAATGAGTGACATGTGCTAAATCGGCTAATCAATTCCTGCTGCTTTAGTTTGACTGCTTGAAAACTTTCGTCGAATCGGTTTGTGTAACGTGTACGCCGATTGTTCTTGCAACCATTGTCGTACATCTTGCAGATGTAATGTTTTGAGTTTAGTTTTGGCAGCACGATAACAGTTTTGAATTCATCCGTTCTTAGCTGCATGGACAGGATTGTAGTAAATGGTGGCTAAAAGTGTATCCCTGTTGTTGTTGCAACTCAATAAGTCACCTACTGTTCGATAATCCTCTCAGTGTTGTGTAGTAGTTTGGATTGCAATCATTGACGTGTCTGACGAGCAATACGTGTAGGAGTGGTCATCGGTTATTTTGTCACTTTTTTCTTGATTTCGTTTTTCGTTTGTCTTCCCTTCTTTCTTTTCTCTTTTTCTTGTTTTTCTCTTCTGCTGAAGAGGGTGTCTTTTTGACCCAGGCTTTTTCTTCTTCTGGTCTCGAAGTAGCAGAGGGTGTCAACAGGGTTACCATACCAGGGGAAAAGGTGCTTGAGCAGACGGAGACTGGAAAACTTCTCTAGTTTCTTTCTCTTCTTTCATACCTGTGCCCGTGTCCGTCATTATCTTGGGAGCTGCTGGTGCTTTTTTGTTTTTCTTTGCGCTTCATGACATTCTTGAAATCTCTTAGAGTAGGTTTAGTCATCTCTGGTAAAGCTTGCTGGTGAATAGTTGAAGACGTTGCAATAATTTCCGTACTGTTGTGATATTTCCGTTTCTGATAAATCTATTAGATCCATCAACGATTCTAACTCTTGTTGTAAATGTGAAATCTAGGTGAGAGTAGGTGGCATCTAGGTGTGATGTCATACCAGAAAGGCGTCCTTTTTATTTTCACCTTACTCCTTAGTCCAGCAATAGACCCTAACAAGGGAGCAGCGACTTTTTAGAATAGAACAATAAACATGGGAAGAAATACTCGTCATCGAACAAGCATTTTTATCTTTTAACTGACTGGAGATTTCTTTTTCAGCATTTGGCAAAGAACGTGACGATGTCGTTCTAATCGCTTTTTTCCGTATCTAGGTCAAAGAAACCGTTCCTTTCAAGAGGTTGAAACAACATTCACAGATCGTATTTTAGGACAAGACATCTCAATATTTATGTAAAGGAATAACCTGTATGTTTTTATTTTTTGTTTTTGTTTTTGTTTTAGTTTATGTTTATTTATTTATTTCTCCTTTTATGAAAGACTTCTTTGAACGTCGATGATAGTGTGAATTTTGAGAGAAAAACATTTTTGTTCAGAGGAAACTAAAGTGAATCTTGTCCAACAGATCTTCTTCTTTGATACTAGAATTTGTCTTTACAGATTGTCGGGACGTCGTACCAACATGACGTTAGGTGCTACTGGTGTTCCTAACAGACTAAATAGTACCATTTCTTGTTTGGACAAATTCAGTAAACGTTGTGACATACTTGGTCTGTCTTGTACTTTGTTTCTTAAGGGATACTACCATTTTAATTGCAGCACCAGCTGCTAGAGCAGCAGTAGAAAAAAAAGATATCTACGGTGTAGATTCAAAAATGGGTTTCCATATTTGCATGAGATAAAGAAACACTTGTCCTAAATCAGGTTTAGCTGGCATCATCAACGACGGAGAAGAAGAAGAGGAAATGTATATGGTCACATATCGAGGTTTTCTTGAATAAGTGCGCGTTCTAGCTGTAGTACCTCTAATTCTTGAAGGGGTAGTTTTCCTTTTGATTGTCTTCTTCTTGAGAGAAGTTGATGTAGAGTGTTAGCTCACTGCCCCTCTCTCCTTTCTTGTCCGACTTTTGGATTTAGTTGCTGGTTTTGCTTTTCTAGCTACGGTAAAAAGAGACCATCTTAAAAGGGAACGAATAATGAAACCACATATAGATTCACTTTCACCTGGTTTCAAGATAATTTGTTTCCTGGATTGAGTATCGATTTTTGGATCTGTAAGTTGCGTCAAAGCGACTTTATATTTTTCAAAAAGAAAAACCTTTTTCTTTGAACTTGAATATGAATGAGTCCTTATAGTAATTGACTTTCTGTCAAAGTAAACCATCGTAGAATTTCTTTGAGACTGACCTCTGACAAATGTAAACGCACTTGTGCATTTGTGCGACTGTTGGCATACAGTGGACGAATCAATTTTGCAGGAAGATGAGATTGAAAAGAAGTCATGTTGAATACGGTCAGAGAGGAAAGAGGTGAATGGTGTTTTTGGTTTGGTTTCTTTTTTTTTTTGGGGGGGGGGGAGGAAACGAGGAATTTAAAGTGACTGGACCTTCCCACTTGACACCAATCGTGAAACAAATACGTACGAAATTTTCAAATACTCTGGAGTGGTAGGTTTTAAATCGATCCGTAAATACAAACGTAGCCATTGCGTGACATCGTCATAAGCATAATTTAGCCAAGGAGTTTTTAATAGTTTAGCCAAGACTTGAACTTGAGATTTATCTCTTGGACTGGTAAACGATACGACGTGATGAGCATTTCGACTGATGGTGCATGCGCTTTTCTTTGTTGAAACAAATTTCAAGTAATAAAAATAATACTGAAATTGCGACGATGTCCTTTTTGTGTAAACCAAAGTTTAATTTCTTCTTCATCTTCTCCTAACATGTCATCCAAGATTAAGAGATGTGGTTGACTAGAGTCAGACACAATCCCATCGTCTTCACGACGAATTCATTCTACAAATGAAATGGGTTCTCCTTGACTTTCTTTCAGTAATGTGTAATCCTGTTGCCACTGTTTGTAACACCACACGATATATATTGTAGAGAACGATCGAACAAAAGTGATTTGTATACGATCACACATTTGACAAATTCAGTTTTGCCTGAACCACTTGGTTCAGCAATTAACACGTTAAAAGGATGGCGAAGATACAGTGCCTTCCAACTTTGACGATTTGGCTTTTCGTCAATCACTTTGAGAACGGAAAATGGAGCGATAACTCTAGAGTTGTGTTTGGAATTATGAGATTCCATCAAAGACACAAGATATGTTATACATTTTATACATTTTTTATTTGCCATGGTACAACACAAATATTCACTTTTCAAAAGTAAAGCTCATGTTTTCTTTCTTTCATCAGTCACGCACGATGTCTTTGGTGTAATCGGCTACATCTTGTTTCCAAGTGTGGAATCCAAGACTTTGTCAGCCACCTCTTACTTCCGAGTGTCGAATTAAAGACGTTTCCAATCACGTGCATCCTTCCAGTTGTAAATCTGTTGGTGTATTCAATTAGCCACACACACTTCGTGACAAGTATGAAAGGTGGATAAAATTCGACGCGGGTCCTCTTCACGTGGGTATAGCGAAGTAGTATTCGTCGCTAATCGAGCACTCTTAACACGGTGAGTTTTTCGTGCGCAGATGAAGTTTGGCTGACATGTCTTTGCATGCACCGGTGATACATTTGCCACAGAGAATTTGCCAGGAAACGAAATCTCAGAAATGCAGACACACACATACACACACTCACACACGGCACGTATTCCAAAATTCAAAGGTATCATATCGTCTTGTAGAATCAGTTCTTTTAAAGTAGCTGGTAATCCACTAAATCTTGTATAGTGTCATTGACTTCCTACCACGGGTTTTGGTGTAACACTGATGGATGAAGTCGTGGCTTGGTAAGTCTTATAACGTGTTCTCAGAAGTCTTATCGTGTGTTGGAAGAGAAAAAAACTCTCTCTCCGACTATACTACAGGCTTCTTTAATCAGAAGGAATACACTTTTAAACGGACATTGGCTGTCACGTAAGCGGCAATAATGGGATTGCCAAACTTATCGGCGGATCAAACTTCGTGATTTCTTCTTAATTCACCAAAGTCAAATCTTCACGTATGATTTACAAGTGTTTCATGAGTTTTCCTTGACCGTCGATGAGCTGAAAATATTGTCTTCAATCTACCAAATATTCGATCTTTGACAGTTTTCCACACAAACAATTCAGCATGACTTTAGCAAACGATCGTCTTCTTCTGTTCAACGCGTTCCAAGGTGATGCCTTCTGTGAATCGATACCGTTGTTTGAATTGATCTTTGTCTTATGGAGTGTGACACCAGGAAGGGTAGACTCTGGCTTCAATTTCAGAAACTCCTTGACGTACCCTGAAAAAAAAACCTGGACTCGAGTAGTCATTGTGTTGGTATGTTCTGTGGTTGGAAAGTGCCAAATTTCGTATACTGTTTCGATCGAAAGCATGTACCAATTCGACATTCACCCACGTGCCTGTTAAGGCATGTTCTTTGTCACCGTGGCGACAAGACTAGTGTTGATTAAGCGTTTCAGAACGAGTGCGACATAAAGAAAACATCAGTTTGATCTGACAATGATGAGGTAACATGTGATGTACAAGTTCGTCTGTGGAAGAACTGTATATTTGATGAAACCCCTTCGTATAGTCGGATGTGTTCGACGTCGATGTGTTCTGTCAAACATTCAGGATGACCAGTGGTGATTCGAGTATATTTACACACCCAAGGATAAAAGGAACAAACATCGATGTATTTGATTTGTTCTCCATGAGATTCGTTGGCTTCTTACAGCAGGCACATTAACATCCAAACAAACTCGCGTCAGTTCAAAGGTTCGATGTCCACCAAAACATAGTCTTCGACGATGCGTCGAAATTCTGGAACTGTTTTGAAATGTCGATCTTTGTCATGTTCCCGCATTTCGACTACTTAATATCCTTGACTTTACAAACTCTAAAGTCGACGGTAAGTTTTGTCGTACAACTCTTCCATGCTCGACTCTGACAAAGGATTTTTCAGGTCTCGTTGATGATAACAAGTGGGACATCCGTGAAATATATCCGTGAAATTCATACACGATCTGGGGGGGTTTTCAATTCACAACCATCCGCAGAATATGATCCAAACTTCTTTTCTCCACCATTTTAGCATGCTGTATTCACTTATATTGAGTTTCACACAAGTAATGTAACCAACGCAAAGCTTTCTCTAAATATCGGCGGCTGGCATATTGACACGATTGAGGTGGCATGGTGTCTAGTTTGTTCTCGGGGATAAACTTCTTTCGGTACACTAATATACACGAGTTGACAATGGTAATTTGCTTTATAAGAGATCTGTTATTCTCGAAAGATTTGAAGCACGAAACGTACGCTCAAGCTCAGGGTAGGAAATATTTGACGATCTTAAATTTTGGTTCGGATTTAAGTTAAAATTGTGGAACTCAGTAACTTTGGTTACTCTAACAGCATATTAAATATCAAAAATCATATCAAAATTTGGGGTGTTAAGCTTGAGTTTTCGGGAGTATTAGGCCAGGAAATAAAAATGGGATTTTAGAGTCTATCTCTGACTTTACTAGGTTATCGTAGCTAAAGAGGAAAGAGTAATTTTCCTCCTATACGGATAAGCGTGATATGTTATTCTCCTAGCTTCCTGAGCCAGATTTCACAACGACGACATTGAACATCCGTTGAAAAAGAGATAGATATCAACACATGAGGTTTATTTCGTATCACTCGTGATATGAAAATGGATTATACCAGTAAAGTAGCTTTATGGATATATATAACGTACATCATGGGAACAGGAAAATGTAACGGTAAGTAAACAAACAATAACAATACAAATAGTTTTATAGAATATCTTGTACAGATAGCAGTATGTAAGCATCTAAACACATAGCGTGCTTGGATATTATGTTATTTTCATTTTCTTTTACTAATTCTACTCTCCTATTTGATGGCGTATATATATATATATATATATATATATATATATATATATATATATATATATATATATATATATATATATATATATATGCTTCAGAAGATGAAGTGTTTGCCATCACTGGATGCAATGCGACAATAGAATGGAAACTTGGAAATACATTGTTCCAGACTAGATTCACCCAAGTAAATGTTTTCAATTCAAGTGAAATCAGCATTGCTAGATTTGATGCAGGACGCTGTACAACAGAGAAAGATTCCCCGATCTACTGCACAACATCTAACCGTGGAAAGGAATGGGTGCTTTCTGTGGTTTTGATCTGTGTAACGCCGGTAAACAGTGGGAGATACACAGGCCAGATAACGCATGGAATTGAAGAAGGAAGAAACATCACAAACATCACGAAAGACCTCATAGTTATAGGTATGTTATTAGATATAGTGTTTTGATTATTATTATTATTATTATTATCCAGTTTTATAGTCGAGCACTAACATGGTGAAAACATTTTCGATCCCTGATTTAATGGCAAATCTAGATTATAAACTAAATCAATTGTAGCTTTTGACTTTGCTGTATGATTACCATTCACACTATGATTAACATCAAAGAGTCGAAATGCGCTTTTAAAGACAGTGCTGTAGTACAAAAGGACGATTAACTAAGATGCGGCGATTTCTCCTTGACTGTAGAGGTTAACAGACCTTTAATCAGGCACCTGATTGGTCAATTTATGTGCTTGATTGTTTTGAAAGACAGGCCTAACCTCTTATCTCTACAGGTCCAACCACTCGGTTAAAAATCCCGACTTTAAGTCATAAGCAAAATATACCATAGAAATCTCTGCGCATGTCACATACATGTACTTTGTTCATAAAAAAAGAGTTTTTATTCATTCCAGTAGGCCAATTGAGTGTGTGGATACATTTTTTTTTATCAATTCATTGAATTGAATAGCGGATAGTACAATAAAGAACAGGGATTCATCATCTACAGTGTACAATATACAAGGAAAACATAGTAAGAAACGAAATTACATACGTATGCACATGCATATCAATGCAAATGAAATAAGCAGGTTAATTAAATAAACTTCTCCGTAGGGAGAAAGAGATATCTACATTATTATGGGTAATAATATGAAGATAAAATCAGAAGTTATGTAAATTAAATTCATATTGAAGCAGTGGTCAGTCAAAATATTTGCAAGATATCTGAATATACGACGCTACTTCTATGATTAAAAGCTTTATAAATGTATGTGGCCAAATTATTCATACATATTGTATACTGAGTAATAATACCTTGTCGGTGAATCTTTGAACGTTAAGGCCTCTGTTGACACGTATTCAGAAAGTTTGGGGAAAATATATTTCCCGGTGTTCTTAACTGTAAATACATAAAGTCAAAAGTAATGAAACCGAAGTTTATGACACCGACAAATTGCTTTCCAATAGTCTTTTGTTTCAAATGAAACTTGATTGGAAAAAGTTTTCTGTAAAGACATTAATGGAAAATGAGGGAGTGGTAGGCGAGTCAGTTTATTTTAAAATCTGTTTTGCCTGATGTACGTTTGTTCTGATTTGTGTACTTGATGTCATGCCGATAATAAATAAAACCGGTTTTCAAATGTATATGAATTGATACGAACATGTGTTAAATAATGAAATGTTTCAGGTTTTTTGTTTATGGATTTCACTAAAAATACTCTTTACTTATTTTGCCCCTCAGTTAAAAACAAAATAGATAGTTTTATTTACTCTGGAATTAGATAGTAGTAAGTGAGATGCATTTTGACCGCTAATAAAATTGTGATACTTCAAAAAAACATTTGAATGTATAGTTCTTTTAAGTGCGAATAACGCCAGACTAAGGTGCGTTTCAACGCGATATCTCCCTATTGTGCTTCTTGAAGTTAAAAGAAAACGAAAAAAAAAAAACAACAAAAAAAAAACAACAACAATATACCATTAATAATTTTGTTTAGACCACCATAGCGATCTACTAAATTTTGAAAACCATCAATTATGAAAAATATGAAGTCAGGCAAAAAGAAAAGCACAAAATTAGAATTTCTTGTCTAGCCTACAACTATCACAATTTTACCATCAACAATCACTTCTTAGAAGATAGCCCGAATTAGATAAAAGTGTTCTAAGCACGACTAACGTCCGACCACTGTTAGCTTCGTAACGCGAAAAAATATTTAATGTATGACATCGAAAATGTGTACGCATGCACATTCTAGTCATAGTATGGTAAACCAAGTACATATATTTGGCAAAGTGAGATAAGTTATTTACTCTTTCCATAAGGACTAAAATCGTTGCATTGGGAATTTGTTAAATGTAAATTGTCATCTTTGTTGATCGATGCTTGTTAGAGCCTTTTATTTATGTTCAGTCGATTTACTCACGTATTGTTTACGTAATTGATTCAACGGCTTACGCTATTAAGCACGTTTCTATACATTTTTAAATGTTACAATGCAATATTTGTCGTGTATACACGTGATAATGAATGCAACATTTTAATTATGATTTTATAGTTGTTAGTGTGTCCTACACAGCGAATTATATTTCTAATTATGTATTAAAGGTACTTATTAATCTATGGTTGAATAGTTTTCAAAGTATCCGGAAACCTGTTATCTATACAATGGCGGATAATAAGTAGTATACATGTTTGGAGAACGAGGTCTAACGTATCCTAGATTATTGTTTAAAATTTAAAAGAAATAAAATAAAATTAATATAAAATTGGATGATCGATAATGACGAAGAAAACTAAGAAAAAATTATATTATATAGTCTTTGTGTATTAGAATGTCATACATTATTTACGTGTTTGTTAATATATTTGACAAATATCAATATCTATAAATGAACTATACACCATCGAAGAATTAATGGTGATAGAAAAGAATGTAAGGAAATTAGCATTTTTAATAAGAGCATACTCGGTTTTCTCAGTGGATTCGTTGTAAGTATGAAAGTGTCATTGAATAGTGGATTGAGATGTAGATTACGAGTGTGGCATCTAGTTAGTGCCAGATGACTTCAGTGAAGATTGATTCAAATTACAAGTCATGCGAAAATACCGGAGCCCCATAATCGTCTGACGGGTAATTTTACTATTACCGAAGGTAGACTTTCTTCCGGAGTCCATAGTCTTTTGTTTCTCGTAAGGGATCTAATGGAGATTACAGTCAACCATGTAATTTATCAATCAAAGAGACATCCCGGCCGATTTGACGTAAGAAATGAATTGCATCGATATCTTTCCTTCGTTTCCGTAAGAAAGCAACACATTTTATCCCAGGGGATGGTCAGGTGCATCATAATGCTTCGAGATGAATGTACACTGGGAATGACAAACAGTCGCAGAAGCTGGACATTTGCTAAAGTTCAAAAAAAATTATCAAAGGTCATAAACCACTATGATTTAATTAAACAGAATAAAAGAATAAAACGAAAATTGTATATTTGACAGATCATCTTGAAATGTAATAACATACATACAGCATGACCTCTTATAACATAAACTTTGACATTTAATATCTGACAGCGATTTTTAATATACTCTTAAGACTTATGAATAATTTTGTGCTAATGTCAAATTGCCCTTTCTAATGTTCAAGGGATTAAAACCTCTTCTTTACAGAAATATCTGAAACAGTTTAAATTTAACCTTACTTTCCGTAATTTAAGTCTCCGCATTTGTCGACTTATTGTATATAGATTTCAAAAAAGTAATGTGTTAAGTCTCACAACACAGTCAGCTGAAAAGGACTATAGGAAATTATCTATACGGAATACAATAGAATACCTGTTTGATATTTAGTGGTTTTACTTTGTTGACTGGGGAGAATAAAAGAGTTGCTTATTTCAATATTATGCTTATTCAAAGTTATTTGTTAATGTAAGGCCTTCTTAAAACAATAGGGAATGTCCTTTTTGATGTTTGAGATAGATAAAGTGATGTTTTTGTTCTCCCAATCGTTTTATTTCAAGAAGACTATGTTAGATCATGTTTATAATCCAGCATAACCAGAAAGTAGAAAGACATTACTTTCAGTAGCACTTCACCAAAAGCTGTATAATCTATAATAACTGAGCTTATTTAAAAAGAAATAAAACAAAAGTTTCAAATTAATGACAGAGGAGCAATATTTTAGACATATATATTGTGATCCATTACACAAGGGATCAATAAAAGGATTTCCATGAAAAAGTGTTTATGAGAGTTAAATTGATTAAATTGATTCTCAGTGTCAGGCAGATTTAGTCGATTTACAAGCATTTGAGTAGGGTGGCAATTTTGGCTGTATATATATATATATATATATATATATATATATATATATATATATATATATATATATATATACATAGTATGTAAAATTATCATCACAGAGCGAAATTCAATGAAGATACAGTTCGATGAAGGGAAATAATGTTATAGCTGAAAAGTTAAGGGGTCAATGGAAAAAAGAATGTTAGTATTTATTTTACATACTCTGAACAGAATGCTTCTGCAAGAAAAGGGTTTAACGAATTTTTGAAAAGTGGAGTGTGGAAATATTTTACACAACAGGAAACTAGACAATGAGTCTATCCATTGCCTAAATTGATTGAGGAATATATTACAACCTATCATAGATCCATATACATGATCTCAGTAAGAGCAATCAAAGGAAATTAATAGATCCAAAGTCAGGATTAAGTTAATCGGTTATATGACAACTGATTCCTATGGAACGCCTAAATATTAAATAGATCAGACGGTTAGGATTGCAAAAATGAGATTTATTGTTTCATAGGGGCACCTACTTTAAATAACATTCTGGCAAGAAAGTCAAAATTAAATTTACAGCAAGAACAATAGTGACTAGAACTTTAAATGTACGCATATTGTACGCCACATTCAAACTTTAGGAACTAACACATGAAATGGAGCGATATCAGTGGAACGTCTTAGAGCTGTTCGAATTTGGCTGAATAAGCATCAGGAAAACAGTCAGTAAAGAGGGACATATGTTATACTCTGAAGAGGAAATCAAATATTAAAACGGGGTTGACTTCCTCGTGAACAAGAACATTAATAACACATTGATGAGATGCTGCCCAATCTCGAGCAGAATTATCTATGTCACTCTCATAGCCTCACCATTCAACATTACCACAGTACAGACATATGTACCAACTCCAGGTCTTGATGATCGAAAGACTTGACGAATTCTATCACCAGCAGCAATAATTGTTTGACATGGTCCTAAAGTAGGACATCTTCGTGGTTCAAGGGGACTGTAATGCCAAGACAGGAGATACGAGCCTAGACCCATGAAGTGTGCCCAGTAACTTGCGGCAGTTACGTAGACCAAACATCAAACGACATATGCATACGACTGCTGGAATCTGCCAAACTTAACGAACCGGTTGTCAGTTAAGTTCTTGTGTTTGTTGTCTGTTGAGTGCCGCGTCCATCGTCTGGATGGCTTGTGGGGAAACAGTGTGTTGGCTCCACTTACATTGCAAGAGGATGATGCCGAGTGCCAGACAGAGAGATTCAACGAGGAAGTGAATGCAGTGGCAGAGCAAATACTTGGAAACCAAAGGCGGAAGAAAATATCTGGATGAACACTGACCTATGTGACAAAAGAAGACAACTAAAGCAAGCCTAGAAAATAGACAAATATGTTGCGGTTGACTACAGACAGATTAATGCCCGGACCAGGAGGGAAATGAGAAAAGCTAAAGACACACGTATAAGCAAGAATGTGATAAAACAGAAGAAAGACTGCACAAAATGACAGCAAAACATCTTTCCAGACCATCTGAACACTTAGAAGGAAGTAACAGCCAAAATTATCAAACGATCCAGGACAAGGCAGGAAAAAGTTTAACAGAACCAGATGAGATACCCAAGAGATGGACTGAATACTATGCAGAACTCTATACTCATGTACCAAGAAGGAACCCAATGTGACCAGTGTACCCCACTGTACATAGATAGACAAGACTTTCCCATCTTGAGACAAGAGGTAGAGGCAACAATCAAATCACTCAAGCCAGGCAGGGCAACATGTATATATAACATTCCTGCAGGATTCATCAGAGCAGGAGGTAATCCCATGAGTGACTCGTTAACTCAAAAATGGCCAAAACATACACTCAGTCCCTCATCATAACACTCTCAAATAAGTGCAACCTCCAACTCTGCTCAAACTACCAAATCAGCAGTCTAATAAGTCATCCCTGCAAGGTAATATTGAATGTGCTCCTGAATATACTAAAACCCCAAGCAGAGGAAGTTTGCGAAAAGCAGGCAGTTTACAGAACGGGAAAAAAGATCTACAGAGCAGATATTCAAACTAAGCTTGATTTGTCAACATATGCTCAGCACCAACGTGAACGTTTCTATGTGTTCATAGACGTTAGGAAATCTTTTGACAGAAGTGGCATTAGTCACTCTGCGATACTATGGGGAAGTTTAGCACGCGGATAAAAACACTATCCAAAAATTATACAGAAACTCAGAAAGTACATTCCTCGTAAATGGTACATTTAGGATGTGGTTCTCAACAAACGTAGTAGTGCGACTTGGCTGTTTAATTTCCCCTACGTTGTATAACATCTTCATGGAGAACATCATGATAGAGGCTCCAGAACACCACAAATGAACTATCACTGTGGGAGGACGAGCTATGTAGCAGACATAGATGAACTTGCAGGCTTAGAAACTGAGTTAGATAAGCCGGCTATCAGCTTAGACAGAGCCTCATTAGAGTTCGGGATGGAGATAAGTACTGAAAGAGCAAACGTCATGACCGATCAATCGAATGTTTTACATAATGACATTTCAGTCAACGATCAGAAACCAGAGGTTGTACACTCCTTCAAATACCATGGATCCGACATCACAAACGTAGATGCTGTTCAACAATAGAAGTGAAATCCAGTGTCGCCCTGGCCGTAGTTTTCCTCTCCAACCTGAAAACCTTGTGTAAAGACAAAAGCATCACTACCAAGAACAAAGTCAGACTACTGAGGGCACTTGTACTGTCAGAGTTTCAATATTGCAGTGAAACATGGGCTTTAAACAAAGATACTGAACGAAGAATAAGAGCCCTTGAAACACGATGCTATATCTACATCTTATCAAACGAAGTGTGCAGCACTATCCAGTTAGGCACTGGTGACAATGATAACCTCCAAAGAGAAAGCTTAGCTGGTTTGCTCACGTCACGCCGTCATTGTCAATGGTCAATAACATCCTAAAAGGCACCGTAGGTGGCAAAAAGAAAAGAGGACAAGAGCGCAAGAACTGGCTCCAAAACATAACGGCACGGATGGGCATGACAGTTCAAGAAGCACTGCATGCCGCAAAGGATCGTTGTCTTTGGACAACATTTGTCAGTAGGACATCTTAACGATCAAGGTATAGGTGACAGGTGACAGATGAACTACTAAATGTTAAAGAGGAGATTTTTGAAACGTAAGACAGGTGATATAAGATGACCCAGATGTAGATGACCCAGATGTCTACAAATTGGAAATCTTGAAGGGTAAAAATATTGATGGCATATATTACGATGTGGAGTTGTCAACGTATGACGAGCAAGACGACTTGTACAAATTTGAAAAGATTTTAAACACTAGAACATGGAAAGTAAAAACTATGTACTGGTCGAATGAAAAGGATACGATCGCTCTTTCAATATTTGGAAATCATCTGAAAATATTGTGTCGTTTAAAATAAATAGAACATATAAGATATGCAATGGGTCACTCCAACGGTTAAAGAAGCACATCATAAATAAGGTGGAGTCACTGATAAAAAATTGATATTCTAATATTTTCTATCATGAAAATATTCTTTCTTTTAATCCGTTTGTAAATGTGTGTTGGTATTGAAACAAATCCCAAAGAACAGTATAATTTCAGTCATTATCATTAACGGTAAAATGGTGCTTTTAATATTTTTGAAAGCAGATGATAATAGATTTGGGAAAAAAATGTCATAAATATTGTTGAAGAACTTAAATTTAACATTTTACTTTCAGTTTTCATGGAATATAAACAAAATAAGATAATTGATGAATTAAAAATGTTAAATTATGTTTATGGTACTATTATCTTAGAACGTAATTCCAATGTTAGATTCATTTGTAAAATAAATAGGAGTAACAACACTCAGTCCATTAGATGCTATGCTTTTAACATTAAAAAACCGATTGGTCAAATGGAAATGCGAAGACAAAATACCAACGATGTAAAATGTGTGTAAGTATAACGAACCAATCTGGTATTATACTGAAGGAAATAGTATTTTAATAAAATAGAAAGAAATGAAAATTGCACTCGAATTTGGAAAGACATAAGCTAAAGGTTTATTGTATCCTTACATACAAAATAAGTTTCATAATATTTACTTAATTAATAGCAATGTTAATAGTAAAATAAATTAATACATTACTCGATGTACCAATTCTAGAAACTTAGAGAAGAAATTTAGAATGACCTTTAATATGCCTTCAGGACAAAAATTTTGTTTTGAAAGAAGAACAATAGCAAATAAAGCTTTAGTGTATTTTAAATACGAAGTTGAATGTGTGAAGATTGTACTGAGGAGATAACCAAGATTTCTGTTCATTTTTTTTAATAGACAGAGTTAAAAAGATAATATGTAGAAGGATTGTGGTTGGTTACATTTTTTTAATAGATTTTTCTTTAACTATTAAACGAATAAAGACAGGAGAACAAAACCTTTTAATATACTAAATGGAGGTCAGATTATATATATATATATATATATATATATATATATATATATATATATATATATGTGTGTGTGTGTGTGTGTGTGTGTTTAACATGATGTTGATGCATTGCACACAAGATGCCTGGGTGTTTGGTAAAATAGATTCGTTCACATTACACGTAGATTAATACTAACCTATTTGATGAGGGTGTGTAGAAAAATACTTTCAAAGTATAATGTACCTATCTGAAGAGCATCCATGATGAAGCGCTTGAAGGAATAAAGGGTGAACATAACTGATATCATCCTCTGAAAGATCGTTAGTACAGACGGTAAAATATAACCTGGATAGTATGCACAACGGTTTGACATCTGCCAAGTACAGATAAAAACATTGATAAATTTGAAAACGATTTTGATATATCCGTACATGTTTATGAGAAACTAAATAAACGTAGTGAGCTAAGAGAGGAGGGAAAGGTAATGAGATTCCTTTGCAAACATGATAAATTGTTTTGATGGATAATTATATTATTATTGTGGAATTCGTCATTTATCAAGGTTGATATCATCTGGGAAAAAAAACACACAAACAAAATATATTTTTAAAAAAGTTTTAAATAGTTTTTATGATAAATTAACATTAAATCAACATATCAGATTATTTAATCAGGCTTATTCTTCAAATGACATAATGTCTGCATGTGGTTCTATTGTACAATGTAGAACAATACTTATGAGTTAATAGTTCCTTATGTAATTTGTTGTGCTTTTGAAAGTATTATAAACCAATTAAAGATTATAAAGAAGGTAGTAATCATTCATGGACAATATAAACAGAAAGAAGCATTCAGTCTGAATTTTGTATCTGTATTAAAGAAGTGAACAAAGACTATGAACCAATACTTTACAGAGGAAAAGAGATCTTTACTAAAACAATAAATCTGTAAAAACGAAAGTGCATGCAAACAAGGTAATACAATGCAACTACCACCAACAAATTACGAGATCATAATTAGTTAACTGGTAAGTAATGACGTCCTGTACATACTCACGTAATTTGCATTAGAAATATCAAAAGTACATACCAACTTTTATTCACAATTTATCAGATTATGATTCTTGTCTAATTATGAAAGCATTGGCTAAAACCAAGCCTGAAAAAGAGGTACAAATAATACCAAAAAAAGGAAGACAAATATATTTCTTTCGGTAAAGCTTTTAAAGTTAATATGTTTACAACATTGGAAAAGATATTGTTATAAAAAGGACAATTCGATTTTTTTATAGTTATAGGTTTATGGTTAATTCATTAAATAATCATGCCAAGAAATTTTAATGATAAAAAGGAAAACATTAATGACACGGAAATAAGATTTTTAAGGAAGGCCAGTTACCCATACTAGTATATTGATGATTTTAATAGGTTCAAAGTAACCAAATTGCTAACAACATACAGTTTTGATTAAAGTCTTACAGAAATAAAAGTGGATTACCACCAAGAGGTAAAATATGTCATGGGGAGTTTGCTGATGTTCAAGACTATTACGTTAAAAAACTGTAATGTTGTGTGATAGTTTTGAAGAATTTAGCAATGATTGTTTTCAAAATTACAAGCGAAATCTAAGTTATTATTACAGTGCACCATGATTCATAATGCAAGTTTAAAGTTAACGGGTGTGACATTAGACTTATTAACTGATTATGATATTTTAATGATTGAAACGAGTATAAGAGGAAAAATTATTGTTATACCACGATAAATCCAATCATGATTATTGTGTTGACAACAAAGGTAAGGTTATAACTGTTGGAGAATATGATAGGTAAAGGTCAAAGTCATTAATTATGTGCCTAGATACTACTAACCATGGGTTAGTATTGCCTGTTCACAAGTTTGGATGTGTAAGCAAACAACAAATTAAAACAATATAAAGTTTTGATGGAATTTTAAAAGTAGATTTAGTTGTACAAACAGATCTACATGATTGTTTCACAGATTACCCATTAGCACCAGAAACATAATACAAAATGTAGAAGATTTATCAACGCTACAAAAATAGCTGCAAAATGAGAAAAAGGGAACAAACAACAATACAGTATTATTACTCACTAAAAAGGAAATAAAAATATATAATTACACTGGTCTACAATTTTTTAGAAGTCGTCTGCTTCAGAAATAAAATGTGCTATTTATTAGGGATTTTGATGTGCTGAATTCAAATATGACAATTAAAACAAATGATTGGCTACTGTTTCCAAGATATTTAAGTTTTTACATTTTACGTCTATGTATTTTGTGTACATAGTAGAGTTTTAATCATAAATTGTAAACCTTGGTCTTTTCATGTGTTTATAGTTGCTTTACATGATAATATTTCACCTGTCCTGTTTATGTAACACTTTAAAAAACGTCGAAAGGGTTATATAAATAAAAAATATATTGAAACAAAAGTAAAAAAACTATTATGTATATATAAGTACATAGTTTAGTCCTTATTCAGTGTCTACTCGGTGCTTCTTGGCTTGTCTATTGTATTCATTAAATGGAGCATCTCTTGTCACTGTTCAGCAATAGTCTTCAAGCATTGATGGGCTCCATTTGCCCTGATAGCGTTTCTCCATTGTTACAATGTCCTGGTGAAATCGCTCGCCGTGCTCGTCGCTCACTGCTCCGCAGTTCGGTGGAAACAAAATCTAGATGAAATTGCAAAAAATGTATCTTTAGTAACATGTTGCAACCAAAGCTTTTGTATGCCTTGAGTTTTCCACCAACTCCCTGTATATGTCTGCCTTGTTGTTTCCGAGAAAATTTGTTGCCACTAACTGGAAGGCTTTCCATGCCTTCTTTTCCTTGCCACGCAGTGCACGGTGAAATGCATCATCTCGTTCAAGTTCACGAATCTGAGGACCAACAAAGACACCTTCCTTTATCTTAGCTTCACTTAACCTTGGACATTTTCCACGGAGGTACTTGAAAGCTGCTTGTGTTTTGTCCATGGCCTTGACACGGTTCTTCATCAGACCCAGCTTGATGTGCAAGGGTGGTAACAAAATCTTCCTTGATTCAACATTGCCATTATGCAGCAAAACAGCTTTAAGACTCGTCTTCGATGAATCCATGAACAGTCTCCACTCATCTGGATAATGAACGATGTTGAGGGCTGCCATCACACTATCGATGTTATTGCAGGCTACAAGATCACCTTCCATGAAGAAGAATGGGGCAAGATCCTTTTGACGGTCACGGAACATGGAAACCCTAACATCACTTGCCAGGAGATCCGACTGCTGTAGTCTGGAGCCCAACAGCTCTGCCTTACTCTTGGGTAGTTCCAAATCCCTGACAAGGTCATTCAGTTCACTTTGTGTTATGAGGTGTGGTTCAGAAGAGGAGGATGGGAGAAAATATGGATCATGTGACATTGATGGTTCAGGACTAGAAGTTTCATCCTCTTCCTCTTCCTCGTCTGACTCAAGTGAGAATGATTCTGGTGCATCAGGAACCGGCAGTCCTTCTCCGTGGGGTACTGGGCGTATAATGTTTGGATAATGCACAGTTCACTTTTTCTTCTTTGACACACCTTTCCCAACTGGAGGCACCATGCAGAAGTAACAATTGCTGATATGATCTGATGTCTCTCTCCAAATCATTGGCACTGCAAAAGGCATAGGTTTCCTTTTCCTGTTCAACCACTGGCGAAGATTTGCTGCACAAGTGTTGCAGCATATGTGTGTGGCCCACATCTTGTCCTGATCTCCAATTTTGCAGCCAAAATAAAATTGATAGGCTTTCTTAACCATAGTGGTTTTGTGATGCAATCGTCACTTTACCACAAACATAGCAGAAGTTATCTGCATTGTTCACACAAGTACGAGGTATCTCTGCTCACTTCGGATAAACAGAAATGTGTCCCTTTGCAAAATCAAACACTGACAAATAAGAGAGCACGACACTGTATGATTTGTAGAGCTGATATAGGGCAATTTCTTCAGCAGAGTGATCTAAGCTTAGTTATGATTGCATCATCCATGACTTATAGGAATAACATGATGCAATTCATATCATGTATGACGCAATACCAAGTTCATATTGCATCATACATTGTTTCTCATAAAAAGCAAGTGCTGTCTAAAACCAGTCATAGAATTATTCATAGATCCAGTCAAAGATGTATTTTAATCATTTCCTTTATAACTCACTTATCGTCCGCCATTCCCAAGACAAGGGTCGTATATACTGACCCAGTATATTATCTTTAAAACTAGAGCCAATCAACAAT
This sequence comes from Margaritifera margaritifera, assembly GCA_029931535.1. Classification (NCBI taxonomy): domain Eukaryota; kingdom Metazoa; phylum Mollusca; class Bivalvia; order Unionida; family Margaritiferidae; genus Margaritifera; species Margaritifera margaritifera. Next base: position 368,767 of record JAQPZY010001599.1, read on the forward strand.
TTTAAGCATCATTTTCGTTCTCAGTGACACAGAATTAGTAAAGTTTGACAACATTTATTGCGGAAGCATTTTGGCTGTAGACCAATCGTAATTTTAAACTGCATGTGCAATTAGGATTAATGTTGAAGATGATACTAAAACGTTTTACATAAAATTACAGGAAACAAATAGAATAAATAGATAAACTGACACATCCATATGTATATAAACCTTCGCAGAATCAATACATTAGATGCATGGATGAAAGGTACAGGTAATCATATATGTACTGTGTATGTATATTTCTTATAGAATCAGTAATTTAACACTTGAAATAAATTATTATTTTGGTATTTGGCTTGCAAGTACAAAATTAGATGTTAAAGTTATACCATTATTAGTGTAGTATAAATGATTCAAAAAACTTCTTTAGAGTCATACATTAAAGTAAATACAAATTTAAGACAAAAAGCAATCAATGCTTTTGAATGCAAACAAGAAAAAAACCCAGCTTTTTAAAAATAAACTATTGAGTAACTCTTCATTTTAAAACAGATGGAGATTTTATGTAAGTGGACAATTGTAGCAATATGTTCAGATAAAAAATATTGAATATTGGAAATACTTATTATTTGAAATGAGAGTTATAATACATGGAGATATGGTTTAGCAGATATAAAGAATAGTAAAACTCAAAGTAGCAAAACCTATTTATGGAGGATTTACAACGCTAGAGTTATCAAAATAATAAAGGATTAAATTTTCCACAACGTGGTAAAATATTTCATTATTAGTGACACAGAGTCTTTATATAGGCTTGTTTAAACAGATGCCTTCTTTATACAGGCTTGTTTAAACAGATGCCTTTTACCAAGACATAAAAAGGCATTCAGTTTTATGACAAAGGTGGTTACAAGACGGATACTATTTAAAATATACCGTTAGTAAAGAGAAAAGTTGTTCGACTATGCAAAGCAAATACAAACAGCACACCTATTCAAGAATTTGTTTCTTGGAAGTCAGTTCTATTCCTTTCAAACTGACAAAGATGAAAAAAGCTTTGCAAGAGTAAGGAGTAAGAAGGACTTTTGTTCTATTATATCAAACTAGTAGAAACCTTGTTTTTCCACAATTTGTTGCACCACATACAGTCACATTATGAGATTATTTTAAATACATCATTCAAATATTCCAAGACTTTCTGTTTTAGCATAAAAAACAATAATACATTCTCTCACTGATGACAAATAGGTTTTTAAACTTGTTATTAATACATGCGTAACGTTGAAATTTCAGCCAGTTTTATTGGTGTGGTTTAATTTATGATCTTTCCTCTGTTAGAAGGTTCTATAGATATACCTAAATCACATATACAGATGAAAAGATAGGATATTTTATGTTTTGATCACCGGATCTTATTTTCACCAAATCGGCAAATAACTCAAATAACTCATTGACAAGAGCAACAATTTATTTATTTACTTCATTGTCTTTAACTTATTTAGTATTTCATTAACAAATTTGTAATCTTCAATGGTCTGGTTTTGATGAGTATATTAGGAATGTAATCAAAATTAACTTGAATCTTTGTTATCTTGTCCCTTTTCGTTGGATCAATAATATCCTCATTATTTCATCAGTTGTCTCGTTACTTTTTCCAATTAATCCATTTATTGTTGACTTGTGATGTTTTGTCTTTCCTATGTTTCTTCAGTTTTTGTCATTATTTCCACCCCGCATATCAAACATGTTTATACCTTCCTGTTTAACTGCATCATTCATGTTACATCTATCACACCCATTAAAATTACTACCATTGACATTATTCCTCTCAAAATATTATAAGACATTCATGTTAAACTTGTTCCTGCTTAGCTAAAAATTAAATATTTAATTTGTTTTTTTTTTTAACATTTGTTTGTGGATCTGAAACAAAGTAAATGTATATTTTCTGTGCATTTATATTTTCTGTTCCATTAATCTGTATGTGGATACCTTTTTTGTACTTAGCTAATTTATTACCTTTACCATGCAGTTTATTATCATGTATACTCCTCAAATCAAGTTATATACAATGGTATTGCACGTCCAAAACTCTTTGTTGTTTCTCTAAACAGTCGCCTCAGTTTATAGCCTAAAGGATAAATCATATTGGGTCAATTTTACACAGTAATCATGATATTTTTAATTGCTGGGTTAAAAAAGTTTCTGAATCATTTTCTCTGTCTAATTTAGACACCATAAAACCTCCTTTTAAATGTATTCGGCGTGAATCAAGTGTTAGCTGCCAAATCTGTAACTCTCTCCTCCCACTCCCCCTCTGGTGAAGTAATTAAAAAAATAGTTTTTAATTTGTAGTTTTGGTTACTACCTTCTATAACTTCAAAAGCTTTTGCTAGAGAACCGTAGCTCTTATATCCCGAGAAGAGAAACGGGTATAGTGAGGAGGGATCTACCGCATCTGCAAGTCAAGTAGTATTAAAAATTTCTTTTTGAATAATGTTTACGTATAGCAATACCACTCCTGATCTCAACTTTCTAAATTTTTCACTCATGATCCACTTACACAGACTTTCGTAACAACACATCTTTATTCCTCATGAAAATGTTGTGGACTTTTAATTTGAACATATCTTCACAACCATACAAAATGGTTTTACCTTTAACCAGCATTCTCCCTAAATTGTTAAACACTGAGCTGTTAGCATCTGCTTGCACACTTACATCAAATGATATAACAAGACTACCAGGTACACTCATGACCTTAAATCCTGACCTAGATGTTGCCACTTGTAGTGTTTGTTCATGTTTAATACTACGATGAGTGTATGTAACACAATGCTGGGATAAGATGTTTAATACCCTGTGGTATTTTCTCTTGTATGTGAGGAGTTATGTATTTACCACACGTTGTTATCCTTGATATCGAATAACTTTTAAAGTCTTTAAAGACTTTGTAACAAACATCGTCACTAATACTCATAACAAAGACAATAAATGCATACTTATATTTTACCTTTTCATTAGAATGATGGTGAAAATCACCAACTTTGGGTTGTCTAGGTTTTTGTAAAGTAGAATGAGCATAATCTAAACCAAACCTACTTCTCTCAATTTTTGATTTAGACAGTAGAGTGTCTGTGGTCGGTTCTCGTTGAATTCTACAGTTTTGTTTTGCAGTTCTTCGATTGTTTAAGGTGTCAAATTCTGTATTTATTTACACCCTCAGGATCAAATAATTCGAATACACATAGTTTCTTCCCTCAAATTCTAGACCGTTGGCTATTGCTATTCAAATCATTACTACAGATGCAGTCATTCTATTCAAGTCTTACGCATTTTAATAATCCTGCCAGTTTTTGTAGTATCATTTTACGTAATAATCATCTGGATATTTATGCCCCAGCCATACCAATAAAATATTTTTGTTTTTTTGTATATTTTAATGAACGTGATTCCTTTACACGGACAAAGTTAAGGTTCAAATTCTTTCCTAGCGTCTAACGAATAAGCAACAAGTTTTTTATTTTAGTTTTAATCTGATATAAAATTCTATATATGATGAGCTTACCATTTCATAAAAAAGAAATATAAGCCTGATATTTTTTATTTGAATGACATGTTTTGTTATTACATAAATGAAGTATATATATATATATATATATATATATATATATATATATATATATATATATATATATATATATATATTGTGCAACGTGTTTTAGCAAAGATGTATGTAGCATAGTAAAAAAATCCATAAGTGTCAGCCAATGTTTGATGTGTAATTTCAGACTTTAAAGTATCTAACAACCCTTGTATGGCATTATTGTCAAATAAAAGTACCACCAGATGTTGGTATGTCTTTATGATCTTGTGTATCCCCTTTGGGATGTACCATTAATAGTATACTATCTGGAAACCTTTTGCTTGGTACAATGCAAACATTGTCAAGCTATTCATAAATTCTAAAACGCAATCCAAGACTCTTCATGACCATTTCCGGATTTAATTCAATTTTTCGATGTTTCTATGTTTTTGTTAATTTCGAGTTTAGCTATTGAATACAGCTTTGAATGCTTCTGTGTCCGCTGTAGATTTTGCTCTAAATCTTTTAAGTGTTTCTTAATCGTTTCATCCTTTTATCTATGTCGTCGATACTAGTTTTTACCACACCAATATTCTTAACCAATTAAGTTAATCAACAAATTCTTTCGTATCGGAAAGCTCATTTTTAAGAGTTGATAAAATCTGAACATTGCATGTTTTCATTTTGTTGTTTAAATCGTAAGTCATTTTCATAGTTTTTATCAACCTTTTAATTATATTTCCTTTAATTTTGTAGTCCTCTATCCTTTTTATTTCTCTCGGTTAAAACATTCTACTTTTGCAACAGTGACAAAGCCTTAGCGTTAGCATCCACCTTATTATTCAAGATAGTAATACTGATGATGTAATCATTCTTTAGCTTTTTATTTTCTTGATTGTTTTGTTGGATTTCATTATTGGAGTCTTTCTGTAATTGTTCCATTTGGGATTATGAAGTACCATATCTTTCCAGATAGTTCTTTATTTTCCACGTCACTCTATCTATGACTTTATCTATACTTTGTTCATTTGCTTGTAAATATTGTTGAATGTTTATTATTTACCTTGCTTTTCTTTTACGTGCTGCTTGAATTTTGCAATGTTTGGATTGCATTAGACATGGCATTAAATCTATGTGTGACCAAGTCCTACGCATCTAAAAACTTTCCATTGTTAATGAAATAATAAATACGTTTTCTGTTCTGTTTAATTTGATCGCTACTCTCATTCACTCGCTTAGATTACTTAGTATTCGCCTAATATAAAAGTCAGTAAGTCCAGTAGAAACAACAATTGTTGCAATTGTGATCAAAGGGAAAAATTCATCTATTCCAAACTACCCAGCACAGTTATCTAAAATTATTCTCTGTTTTGTTTTGGGGTGTTTTGCTTTCTTTTTCCTCTGCTGCTTTGTTGAATATAATGTTTTTGAATGTTATAAAACTAACTCCTAATGCTAATATAGGCAAACATAACCTAAATTACAAAATCAAATGAAGTATCTAATACCATTTTGATGTTACGTAATCTTCTTTTAACTTTGGCTGTAATGTATTCAAAATATCAATCGATAGAAGTGTATTCACTTAAAGGTTTGCTGCTTGGATGACAAGCTTTGATAATGACTTGGATAGTTTAGCTGAGCTTGCATTGACAATGATTTCATTGGTTTTCTTGATTTGCTTTTCATCCATTTTTATCCAACTCTTTTTCATGTATGTTTTTACCGATTATCTCTTGGTATGTTACATTTGCTATGTTTATTAGTTTTATTTGCTAATATTATGGAAAATGAGGTTCATGTTAATTTCTTAATGGAACCTAATTCGTTTTCAAGTTGTTCATCTACCACTTAAATAGCGTGAAAATGGAAGAAAAGAGGTGGGGCAAATTTGATCAAACATTTCGAAATCAAATTAAGGATGGAGTTGATTACGACGAACACAATGCTAATGCAACAATAGGAGATCCTTTCACTGGTAATAATTTATTTTATGAGGGATTCTTAACAGACTTCAGTATCTACCGCTCTAGTTCATGAATACAAAAAATTTGTTAAACAAGATTTAGACATATATAATACACAATATTAATTAATTAAGCCTTATTGAAACAACTGAGAGAAAAAGAATGTATTGCAAAAAAGGATACGGTTAATCGATACTAATTTCAAGAAGGGATAATCCAAATAGGATGTAAACATATAACTCTATACCTGCTCGAAATGCCTTAAGGCTTTATGTTGGTAGAACGAATGAAACAAATAAATATCAAAAAATTATCTACCTCGAGATTGACCTTTACAGCAACCTTTAGAACCAACATTTTTACCAAAGAGCCAATAGGGGTTATGTAAATGCTGTAAGACGATAAAAGAAGCAGTGAGGCATTAAAGAGCACTACAAACAGATAAAGGAGATGCAAAAGGATATCAGTACAGAAACAGATACAACTAAAAGCTTCAAACTACAGGAACTGTTGTAAACCGTTGAACGCAAAAGAGCAAAAATAGTTGGACATTTAACAGATCTAGCGCATAACATTAGAAAGAATATTTACAAAATCAGTTCAAAGGTTACTGAAAAGTTATCATTAAGTAAATGGCTAAAACTATTGTTTAAAGAGAAAGACGTAACAGTTGCAATCATTATGACACCAATAAGCATGATTGTAAAAGCTCTTGCTTTGTCAATAGCAAATTTGATAAAACGTTTTGATTTATCTACATCTGCTTCTACTCCTGTTCCATCAACCCCTACTAATCCTAATAATTCAAGCAAATAAGCTTTTCAAATTATTAAGATAGGCTTGAAAATTATAGCCAATTATCTGATTGAATTGACTAAACAAAAAGAAAAAGCAGCATTGCCTGGAATTATTGGTAGTGAAATAGAAGCTGTCTTTTGAAAACAACAAGAGAGATTATTTCATTCTTATCCAATCCTGTCATTTTACTTGTTGCTTGCAGTTTTGATCGGAGGTGCAGACACGACACCAAAAAGTCTTAGAAATTCATAACCTACGTCAAAAAGTAAATTAAGCCAGCTCAGCAAATAAAACACCAAATATAAATGATTGTTTCATGAGCTTTATCTTTTAAATCATGAACATTTGTAGTTAGAAGACTTGCCACTTTTGTCATTCTTGTCTCCTTAGTTCTCTCCCACGTTCTCTTCTTTGATATTATTCTGTATTTGACGAATCCTTACAGACTGTTTATCAGCTGCTAGATTCATCTATTTTACAACGTCGGTATTTATAGCAGTGTTAATTCCTGGTTTAAAGATATCATACGATTTCTTCTGGTTGTTTTTGTATCCAACAATGCAATCCATTTTTATGACCATACCACTAGGTAATCAAAACATGCAATTACAATCGATAAAGTAATGATGAAATGTTATCGTACAGTTTTCAAATGAGTCATAACTTGTTCACCTCAAATTAATTTGTCAAATAACTCTTTTTCATGAATATTGAACAGTTGAAACATTCTGTATAATAGATGTTCTGCTGTGAATTTGACTATCTAATATAGAAATCACATATGATTTAATGCGTTGATTTAATCCTGCAATATCTTCATCTATTAATCCGTTGCTATGTTGCAGGAAAAGTAAGTCCAGCCGAAAGGTTCATTTTGATGAATATTATTACTATAAAATGTTTAAGTTTCTTTAATTTCACTAAACCAAAATCCCAATCACAAATATGTTCATGAAGTACATAAACTTTTTCTTCATTACATCGACTATGTCTTGGTAATTTTATATGATAGGTATTATTATTATTAATAACTATTTGTGTTCACTTCAAATTATGTTAAAATGTTTATATATGTGATTTGTTTTCAATTTAAATTCTTGTTCACTAGGTAAAGGTATTACACATTCAGATAATAAATTTCGCATTTAATCGAAAACATGAAATTTACACACAGATTTCACTAACGTTGGCATGCTTTGATTCGTGAAATGCTAATACGATAGTCCGCATCCAGCTGTTGCCACCGAAAGTTGTTTCTAAAACAATCTCATGCCACACTATACTCTGTACCTGTTAACATGGTCATCATTGTCAAACCGTAAAATATAGTTGTTAAAATATTTAATGGTTTGTATGCAAAAAAAATTTTTTCAGTGTTGTAAATTTGTATTTCTTCAAATATGTGTGCATTGTCTCGGTTAACTGAAGTGTTAAACTGGGTCGCATGACAATGATAAGGAGCACTGCTTGCTAAGTTTATTTAATTTAAAATTAAATTAAATTTTAATCCTCAACATCCATTCTTTTAATTTTAATATTTTTATCGCTTTAGGAATCACATCTTAGTAGGGCGTTAGTCGTGCTTAGAACACTTTTATATAATTCTGATTATCTTCTATGTGAGCCTTTTTATAAGTGATGTTTGGTTGTGAAAATTGCGATTGTGGTGGCCAACAACAAACTACTAGTTATATGTTGGTTTGTTTGTACCTAATATTTTTCATAATTGATGATTTTTAAAATTCATTAGATGACTATGCTGGCCTGGATAGAACTATTAACATAAAAAAACATCATAAATGCTAACTTTACTCAGGAGTTAGTACCACTTCAAAGAAACTCAGTATGGGTCTATGCAAAAGCAATGAATTCCACAATTGGTACCTCTATCACCTTCGATGAAACATTTATTTTTCATTTAGTATTAAGCTAACACTGGTGCATTGTCTTGCTGATATGCATCGTATGTAAGACATGTTTAAGACTTTAACGAAACTTAATATGTAGTCTATGCAAACGCAATGAATTGTAAATTAGCTCACTTATTATTAATATACCTTCTCCATCTTTTTAACACAGAGCATTTATGCCTTTACATTTTTGTCATTGTAGTGAAAAGAAATGTGTTAATAAATATATGTCCTTCATCAAAATATAATAGGCTCAACAAGGTTATAACATCCTCCGTGAAAAAATGAAACATTTTATGCATTGCGAATGGAATAGTTTAAAAACTTCAAACCCAGCTCATGAATCTTCAATTGTATACATAGATTTGGCAAAATGTCACAAGTGTTGCTGACATTTATTGTGCTTTTTATATGTGTGGACTGCTGAATGTGGTGTCTGCCATAGGTGTATGCAACTAATGGGTTCTTATTGGTAGGAAAGCACTTTATATGTTAACAACAGTCTAATGACATGGTTAGTATTTAAAATTCTAATAGAGAACACTTTACGAAATTGTAGGGACCTGACTTTTCTTCTTGATATTATCATGCAGAAAATAAGTTTTGCCTATGTTTAGCTGGGCGTACTGAATATTTAGAATACTTCAGTTATTTTCTCTTCAAAGAGAATCATAAACCGTCGAGTCTCTAAAAATACGTTAAAAAGTTTTTGAAACATTTTTGTGCCACGGAGGTTGCTGGCGCAAACATACATATGTAGTTGTATTGTCAAAAATAAACCTACTAAATGAAGTTCAAGTCACATAATCTGCGTTTGAGTATTCACTCGTAAAATACTATTGAGAAAGTTTTTTTTGTTTACTCTGTATTGGATTCCTGGTGTTTTCACGTGCAAACAATTTTGTTAGCAAAAGAGAGCAGTTCTTGTTGAGTTTCTCATTGAATTTTTCTGATACGCCTCTTCATAAAGTATGTTAGACCAGAACCAGTGAAACCTATGATACTTTATAAAGATTGCTCAATCTAATAGTGGCACAGAAGTGTAAGAATATAACTTTCATTTAACGAAGGTTTATTTAATTTTATTTGATCTCATGTTCACTTTCAGACAAGCCACAAATAAAGAAACCCTCCAAAATTATCATTGAAACGCCACTAAATATAACATGCAACATTGACGAAAAACTGGATGGTGTGAACTATCGGTGGAAATTAAACGAAACAGATTTAAAATCTACGGGACGCATCTATGCAATATCGTCTACTCTAATGTTTGAAAGTTCATGGACGGTTGATAAATCAAGCACCTTTTCATGTGAAGTGTGCCAAGAAAACAGTTGTTGTGTAACAAGTGAAACTTTCGTTCTAGACCCATACTGTAAGTATTAGTATTTGTAGACATTCCCATTCTGATGTTTCCTCTTTAATATATTTTATGTTCATGTTGAATTTTCTTGTTTTCTCTTAAAAGACAAACAGACAGAAATCAAATAAATGGATGAAGACCAGATGGACACATCGGCTTAGCCAGTCAAACAGCCATAGACAGACAAAGATACACACAAGCACGCACGCACATATATACTTACATACGTACATCCTGGGAGTACCAGGATTATTATCTTACACGTTTACTTACTTTTACTTTACACCATCTCCACAGCTGTAAGTTGGTTAGAGGCGAGACCATTTCGTTATGAAAGTATTACCTCTGAGAATATTTTCCGTACTCGAAGAAAATAGAATGCATAACTTCTGGTACAAAAAAAAGTAAAGGGGATTCTTACATTGGATACGCTTATGTGCTTTTATAAATAATACAATACTCAAAACGTGATTGAAAATACTATTTAAAGCTGTTTTTGTTCGTAAACGATGCAACTAAAGGAAATTACAGTCGTGAACAATATGCCTGAATGATTTTGAAATGAATAATAACTAGTAAACAATTTTGAAAAAGAGACAGAGTGACAAAAGTTACCCCAAAAGATTTGCCTTTGAAGAAAAGTTTACAAGAAAGAAATATATCTTATATAAAGAAATTCACATTTGCTAAGGAAACCATGGTAAAAACTATATACAGGGAAAGGCAGCAACGTGGCCCAACATTGGAAGTGTAAAGATGTTAGTATGAATACATTATATTGTGTCCACGCTGATATTAGATTTGTTTTTACTGTAGACAGAGCTGTTGATCTTTAACTTGAGATTTTGAACATTTAGGTAAAATTAATTTGGAGTCACAGTCCAATGATGTAACTACCATAAATCAAACCGCTGATGAAGAAAGGGATGAGTCAAAGAAGCTTTAGAAATATTTACTGGAAGAAGCTTGGGAAATTTAATTTCAGCAATATTAAAATTTTATTGTTTGTAGGAGGCATCCAGTTTTTATCCTTGGGAGAAATAGCACAAAATGTAGTAAAAAAAATATAGCATTAACCTATGTTTTGCGTTTTGGTACATCTGCTCTGCAAAGAGTGTATGCATAAGTTAACGACATATTACAAAAATGCAGCTCAAATAACAACAAGGGTAAACGTAAATAGTCACTAGTCCACGAAGGTGTCTAATGTATATAACGCAATACTGTCAGAACGAGTAAATAGTCACTAATCCACGTAGATGTCTAATGTATATAACGTAATACTGTCAGAACTAGTAAATAGTCACTAGTCCACGAAGATGTCTAATGTATATAACGCAATACTGTCAGAACTAGTAAATAGTCACTAGTCCACGTAGATGTCTAATGTACATAACACAATACTGTCAGAACTAGTAAACAGTCACTAGTCCACGTAGATGTATAATGTATATAACGCAATACTGTCAGAACTAGTAAATATTCACTAGTCCACGTAGGAGTCTAATGAATATAACGCAATACTGTTAGAACTATTTTCTCGTGGTCCAACAACATTGAAAACTCAAGACATGAAAAGAGCGTGAAAATCTCATGGTATGATGGACTTTCTAGTGGCAGGCCAC